>JBAIZL010000361.1:455000-500000 GCA_036971475.1 Prosapia bicincta
ATACTCGTTCGTAAAGTGATCAACTCGCTTTGTAACAATCACAAACACTTACAATTAGTTTGTATAAACCTACTTTTTCTTAATGTGATCAACTCGCTTTGTGATAATCAAAAACAGTTGCAATTAATTTTTATATTCTTTCGTAAAGTGATCCACTCGCTTTGTGACAATCACAAACACTTACAATTAGTTTGTATAAACCTACGTTTTCTTAATGTGATCAACTCGCTTTGCGACAATCAAAAACAGTTGCAATTAATTTTTATATTCGTTCGTAAAGTGATCCACTCGCTTTGTGACAATCACAAACACTTACAATTAGTTTGTATAAACCTACTTTTTCTTAATGTGATCAACTCGCTTTGCGACAATCAAAAACAGTTGCAAATTATTTTTATACTCGTTCGTAAAGTGATTAACTCGCTTTGTAACAATCACAAACACTTACAATTAGTTTGTATAAACCTACTTTTTCTTAATGTGATCAACTCGCTTTGCGACAATCAAAAACAGTTGCAATTAATTTTTATATTCGTTCGTAAAGTGATCAACTCGCTTTGTAACAATCACAAACACTTACAATTAGTTTGTATAAACCTACTTTTTCTTAATGTGATCAACTCGCTTTGCGACAATCAAAAAAGTTGCAATTAATTTTTATATTCGTTCGTAAAGTGATCAACTCGCTTTGTGACAATCACAAACACTTGTAATTAATTTCTATTCTAGTTTGTAAAGTGATCAACTCACTTTGTGACAATCACAAACACTTGTAATTAATTTGTATACTTGTTCGTTAAGTGATCAACCTGCTTTGTGACCGTCACAACACTTGCAATTAATTTTTATGATTGTTAGTACAGCGATTAATTCCGTTTTTACAATCACAAACACTTGTAATTAATTTGTATACTTGTTCGTTAAGTGATCAACCTGCTTTGTGACCGTCACAACACTTGCAATTAATTTTTATGATTGTTAGTACAGCGATCAATTCCGTTTTTACAATCACAAACACTTGTAATTAATTTGTATACTTGTTCGTTAAGTGATCAACCTGCTTTGTGACCGTCACAACACTTGCAATTAATTTTTATGATTGTTAGTACAGCGATCAATTCCGTTTTTACAATCACAAACACTTGTAATTAATTTCTATTCTAGTTCGTAAAGTGATCAACCTACTTTGTGACCGTCACAACACTTGCAATTAATTTTTATGATTGTTAGTACAGCGATCAATTCCGTTTTTACAATCACAAACACTTGTAATTAATTTGTATACTTGTTCGTTAAGTGATCAACCTGCTTTGTGACCGTCACAACACTTGCAATTAATTTTTATGATTGTTAGTACAGCGATCAATTCCGTTTTTACAATCACAAACACTTGTAATTAATTTCTATTCTAGTTCGTAAAGTGATCAACCTGCTTTGTGACCGTCACAACACTTGCAATTAATTTTTATGATTGTTAGTACAGCGATCAATTCCGTTTTTACAATCACAAACACTTGTAATTAATTTGTAAACTTGTTCGTTAAGTGATGAATTCGCTTTGTGACAATCACAAACACTTGTAATTAATTGCTATTCTAGTTCGTAAAGTGATCAACTCGCTTTGTGACAATCACAAACACTTGTAATTAATTTCCATTCTAGTTCGTAAAGTGATCAACCTGCTTTGTGACCGTCACAACACTTGCAATTAATTTTTATGATTGTTAGTACAGCGATCAATTCCGTTTTTACAATCACAAACACTTGTAATTAATTTGTATACTTGTTCGTTAAGTGATGAATTCGCTTTATGTTAATCAAAAACACTTGCAATTAATTTTTATGATTGTTAGTACAGCGATCAGTTCCGTTTTTACAATCACAAACACTTGTAATTAATTTGTATACTTGTTCGTTAAGCGATGAATTCGCTTTATGTTAATCAAAAACACTTGAAAATAATTTTATATTTTAGTTCGTAAAGTGATGAAACACTTACAAATAATTTGTATACTGATTATGTAATAGGTCTACATTTTAGGCAGTGATACAAATTATAAGATTCTACACAAACCACATTTTCTAAAAAACGATGTCTTCACTGATTATTTCACTCTTGCCTAGAATAAGGTCGAGTCAGAGTATTATCTGAAATCAGCAAATTCTTCAATTTTTTCATTTAAAATTTACAATACATTAATTTTACTACAAAAAATTAAAAGTAATTCAAATCTAAACGTACCTCTCTATATTTTCCTAATACTGCTTGTAATAAATGGTGCGTCCACTTATAGAGAAGTGTATACTTACTTCAACTCTATGGTACAAGGACAGAAACTTTTACTTATTCTTGATGTAAGCAAATTGACTCGTCATCTAAAAATTGCAATAAACTACAATAACAAGTAATAATGGAGGTTTTGTCATAGATGAAATCGTTTGCTTGGATACGGAGAAAGGAAGAGACCAGATGGTGTTTGATGAAGATAATGACAAAGCATCGGAAAGATAGGCAGGAGAGAAATTTAACGGAAGTTGATTATACAGTTGAGGTTCTGTCTTTGGGCTATCGTTTGTGATATGTTAGTCCAAAATACGTCTACGTAAATTCGATATACGTAATTTTATGCAAGTTAGAATTCAAATATTTCACTGTAGGCCAAACGCTGATAGTATTATTCAGCTATTCGGTCTCCAATCTATGTGCAGGAAACTTTCATTTTAATTATTTTTCATAACATTATATTCTACGCACACAAAAAAATTGAATTTTAAATACTTTTCATATCATATTTGTCATGTAGCTCATTTTCGTAATATATATTCTATGTACGTACATGAAAATAATATTTTAAATATTTTTCATACCATATTTGTCATGTAGCTCATTTTCGTAATATATATTCTATGTACGTACATGAAAATAAAATTTTAATTATTTTTAATATCATTATATTCTGTGAACGTACAAAAATATTTAATATTGAACCTTTTTCCTATCATATTTTCCATGTAGGTAATTTTTATATCATATATTCTATGTAGGTAATTTGTATATCATATATTCTATGTAGGGCCTACGAACGTAAAACTTTATTTTTAATTATTTGTCATACAATATTTTTAATGAAGTATTTTTTTAATGTAAAAGTCTTCTCACCCTCTTTGAATGGCCACTATATTGCACATGCTTACTACAAGGTCGAGCCGGCTCACGTGTTAGGCTATCTACGGAATGCAATCTCTGGCATGAATTATTTATAAAACACGTTACAGTCTGCTGTTGCGACGGATTCCTCTATGTTTGCGAATAACTCATACTTTTCTCACATAAAAACGTGTTAAATATTAGACCTCACACGAAGTGTTTATCATTTAAAATGCTAAAAACTGTATTTCTTTTAATAATAACACATTTTTATATGTAAGTAGTTGATAGCGTTAAATAATACAACTGTCTGCTGTGAGTATTACTTGTAAAACATTACTAGCATATCTTCATCAATTAAATAATATTCTCTAATGCAAATTAAATTTATATTGAATTCTACACATATTTATATCTAAACTATATTTGGAGAGACAAAGACAGAGGGGAAGAGAGAGGGAGATAAATGTAAAATAAGTATCATACATATAATAAAGAATCCCAAAATTTTCCATTGTAGAGTTTATCTTTCAAGTTATCTGTTACTTAACACCTAAAATTGCAAAAAATTATATTTTTTTATATAGGTATCTGTGAGTTGTCAGTTTTATTGTGATTAGAAAAAATTTGACTTGTAAATGTATATTTATGAGGAGTTTTATAATTTGTTGATTTTTATTATATTTTATATATATTATATATTTTATAAATAGTAGGTTATGTTTTGTAATTGTTTAATTAAAATTGAGCTCTTGAAAAGGAATTTCGGAAAGAATTTCGAAACGTTGAATGTTTTATAAAATCAAAACTGTCTGTGATCTGTTATTATCCTATATAAAACAATTAACAGTTATTAACAGACTTTAAATAAATATATTATTTAAAAAATTATAAGTAAAATGTATTACATATGTCTAAAGAACTCTGTATATTAAATACAAATTCATGATGTGAGAAACAACCCACTTTTATTAGATTCTAATATTTGAAACAAAATATTATTTTCTAAACAAAATTCTGTGTGAAATAATAGTAAAAATGATAACACTAAGCTTAACGAACATACCCTGGAGATAGTACCGCTCTTGCCCCGGTAGAGAGTAGATCCTCGCCGATGCCATACTTTCCCTAGAGCCAGGGCATTATTACTTCCTTTCCTAAGGCCTACCTTATTCCGTCTACCCTCAGTATAGGGGTAGATACCAGTTGTGGCCGAGGTAAGAGCAGGTCTCCTCATATTCGCAACCACTTACACGTGCATCTATGATCTCCCCTATAGCTTCTGACAGAGTATTCCGTCCTTTATGAGCGACAATAGTCACACTGACGCCTCCTAAGTACAATAAAAAAAACTAAATGGAAAATAAATAGCCGCAAGTTTGATGTTGCCAACTTCATTTCGAGTTCTGGAATGGTTTTGTTGCATAATCAATACCCTGGGTTCTACAAACTACAGTATTTAGAAAGTACAATACTATGCTATAGCTTTATCAATGGTTGAAATTTAAAGTAATTAGTCTTCAACAACGTGTGGATGTTTACGACCCCACGAATAATCGTTATTCTACTGATAGTGGTAAAATATTTGATAAATTCACAATATCAAGAGCACAGTGGTAAAATATATTGGAAAGTACCCCAATACCACAAAAGTAATAAAAAATAACAAATAAAACAAGTTACTTAAGATTAAACCCTTTAATTTGATAAATTGTGGAAGTAAACGAAATTAGATCTTTTGTGTGGCTTTAACTCCATATATAAACATTTAGACACTTGAACAATTAAAATCATAGTGCAATATTTAGCTTTTCTTTACGTAAAGCAAAATAATATTTCTAGAAAAAAATAATGTGGACATTGTAGGACTGGTGGATACCTGAATGAGTAATGTAGATAACAAGTTCACATAACGTACAAAGATCTACTTTAAACATCTACAAATCTTTAAAAATCTATATATAAATTAACTTGGAAATTGGAATTATATATTTCTTATTAGAGGTTGGAATATATTTCATTAAAGGTTCACCATATATTTGATTTACAACTTTAATGATTTGCTTAAACAGTCACTGATAAGAATCTTGAAACATTTTTTCTTTCTTCATTTCAATATTTTTTGTTTTAATTTAGTGTACATTTCCCACGCCAATATTAATGTACCAACAAGCTACAGCATATATTTACATATTCAGGATGTCCTGAATTACTCTAACAAACTTAGCTAGATTCCTGAAATAAAACAGAAAAAATATATCTTCTGGAGTCTAGAGTATAGAGAATCCTGCTTAGTTTGATACGTCAGTCGTTTTGTGTTTTATTAAAAATTTATATTTTCAAAAGATTTAACCTTTTAAAGTTAAACTCCTTCAAACCGTTTAAAACACATCCTTTCCGGTTTCAAAATGGGTGGCATCCAAAATGTTCAATGTTTATTAACTCAAGAAAAAACTATTAGAAATATCTAGAAACGGTAGATTATCGATCTTTTTCACGTTTACTGTGCAGAAACAAATAACATTGGTGTAATGAAAGATTTGCCGAGAACTGTGTCACTTAAAAGTGCAGCAATCAAGTTGTTGGTATTGCTTCACAACCAGCTGATCAATACTTTATTCAACAAAAATAGCCAACCCATTGTTGCTGATTCGGATTTGTTTTCTTGTTGATATTATTTTTTGATTACATTGTAACGAGATGGAGAACTATTCAAACTGTTGACTTGCCGACGTTAATGAAGACTGGATGCAGATCTCTCCTCATGAAGGAGATATCCTGCCCCATAATTTGTTTATGTCTGTTGATTATAGCTCATTTTAAATATTAAAAAATAATTATTGAAGCCAACTTATTGAATGCCTAATAATAAAAAGAAATGTTAGGTTACATTACTTTAAAAAAATAAGAATTTTAAACAAAAATTGTAACACAACGTGTAACATGAACAATGCATAAATAACGTCAAAATGGCTACCTTATCTGTGATACAAAATCTCAATCGTTACTGATTTTATCGTCGGATTTAGTGAAATGTGTTGGACTCCTGGTAAATTGCTAAATCAGAACTACAACAATGGGTTGGTTATTTCAGCTGTTAATAGTGATTATGAAAAAAATAATTATTATAATTTCATTAGTATATTTTTAATTCAAAGGGAAAGACCGGCTCGTCATTATGGCTCGTGGCGCCATGCATTTGGTCTCAAAATGTTTATGTAAAACAATATATATCACATTTCGTCTTGTTATACTTGACAACTGGCAAAATACATAGTAGCAAAATATTCACTCCTAATACTTTTCAGAAAACTTTTTTTTAATTCTCTGAATTTTCAAATTTACCACGAATTTTATAGCTTAAATTTTTGATACGATAGAGTGGTAAACAGAGCTTTGTTTAGGTAGTTTATTGTGCTGTTCACTATGTGTTATTTTAGTACTGAAACGTTAAAATTCTTTTCGGATAAATCGGCCCAAAATATGTGTCCCGCAAAGCCCCGAAATAGAACTTAATAGTCCAGTTCTATGTGCCGTATTCAGTTCATTTGTTTAATCGTTAAAGGTACACGGCATATGTTGTTCTATTAATAAACAATCTTTGGCAAGTTTAAAAAAGTTACCTTTTAATTTCTTTACACTCTATTCATTTACACTTAAATTCTAATTCTTTAAAAATATTTTTTTAACGGCCTAGAAAAGGCATTGATCGAGCTGCAGTAGTATTTTGTAGGTTACATTCCCAACTTTCTTGTGCCCTAATTGGCAACATCGTCATCTAGCGAATGAACAAAGCGGCATTTAGGATTGACGGACGTGTAGTGTTGCCATTGTTCAACCAGCTGATTTAATAGGTGATTGAATTAATCGGCCGTTATGACATTTCTTTAAAACATAGTTTAAATATAGATAATTTAGTAATATTTACACTAACGAAGGAAATTACCCACTGTTTAATCTTTAGTTCACCGTTTGAAAGAGCATTTTGCAGTTACAATATATTGCAATGTGCAGTGACAGAGTGAGAACAAGTGAATGTCCTCCGAGTGTTTATTTCACATCTAGAGTTTCAGTGGGAACCATTGTTACGTTTCTAGCCACAGTATGTCAACAGTTCGTCACTGAATGCTGCGTGTCTCATTGTTTCCATAATTCTACTTTAAATAACGCTTGAAATAACCTGTTCTTTAAAGGAAATACTTCTGCGTAGATTGAGGAAATTCATACAGATTAACTTTAAGCTGTACAATACAGAACGCAACATAACGTTATATAATTCCTTTATTATATAACTTTCCTTATACGTTTATTGTAGAATATATTCCAAACCATTATAAAAACATTTTTAAATTACACAATACATAATTTACAACAACCTTATAACAATTAAGAAAATTATTATTATATATTATTAATTTTATATTAAAAATAATACATTCTAAAATTTCACATTTCAAAAACTAACAGAGAGCGCTGTTGCGTAATTATAATTATTAAACAATAATAAACCCTGGCTACAATTATTTACACATCCTTTATCTACATTTCATCAGAAGGTTACATAAACAGGTCCCAGAAGAGCTACCTAAAGTTTGTGTAAATATTTGTAGCCAGGGTTTGTAACTGTTAATTTTCATTTCACTTTTTATCAAGCTGCTGTTAATAAATGAAGAAACCTAATACAACTTTGTTGCTAACGTATACATAGTTGAAATGCATATACGATGTGTCTGAATTCATAGTAAAATAATTGTAATACAAACATAACCTCCAAATATAAAAAAACAGCTTTGTATGAAAGCATATGATTATAAAAACGTTCATGTCACGTGACATGATCGCATCGAATGATTTCCATCTAAAAAAATCGTCAGAAGTTACAAATCTAAAAATAATTTCCTGATAGAAAATTGCCATTTTCAAGGTATATTTAGATATTAATTTAATAAATATCGTCTATTGCAGATCTGAATATTATTATAACCTGTAAAACCTTTCAAATAATTATACAAACATTTATGTAGATTATAAAGAGTTTATTTCCACTAGAAGTTTAAGTAGAAATTGTTAAAACTGAAAATAAATATAAGATATTTTACTTTTAATAAAAATTTATCAATTTAAAAGATTTTTATTTCTGTTGCAAAGGAGCTAAAGAGATTTAAGAACTGAAACAATAAGTTGAAAGAGCAAACACCAGTCGACACAAACATCACCCTTCTATAATAATGGCGAGCCGTGCTCTGATATCGGCAATGGTTACTTCATTAATTAGACGTGTATAAAATATGTAAAAATATTATCATTTAACTTTTGGACAGAAAAGATACAAACAGGAAAATAGAAAATGAATGATCAACGACTTACTCACAGTTAGGATATGGATAATTGAAATTGCACAGCCTTCTAAATATTAGATAAGTATCTAGTTCATGCATTCATTGCAGTGAACTAGAGGGCCTTGTAAAGCTGGTTGGTAGCATTGTTGGCACAACTCGTGAATCGACCTTGCCCAGAGGCGTGTTCCCGCTAAGCCGCTGATGGGAAGTCTTTGCAGTGTCGTTGTTAACGGCTTTCGTGTTAACAATTGACTGTCGCGTCCACTATCACAAGTTCAGTGTTTCTTCACCTCCTTGTATTCGGACTCAATCAAAGTGCGTCAATAATCTGACTGTTCGAAGAGGGTTGTAATATTTGCCAAAACGTGGCCCTGGCCAGCCACATACAACACTATGCATGTAACACTAATTATGTAATCAAACAGTCCCAACACATACATCTATATGTTAGGAGTTCACAGCGTTTTAATACAAATTTAAAATTGTAGTTTTTTAATACATAGATTTTACCCCTAACCTAACCTTACGTGACGTAATCCAACCTAACTCACCTAATCTTATTTTTGGCATATTTATTTGGTATTTCGTTATATTTTTCTTATTTTGATAAATTTTTTCCCCTTTCACTGTTTGTTTAAACACTACAACTGGTAATATTTGTTTGTCACAATAACAATAATTTAATTTATATATTAAGTGTTTGTGCTTCCTATACCATACTTTAGTGTGTACTCTCAAGTGTACGAGTCAAGGTCTAGCATAAGTGGATTATAGAGTTAGCGCAAGTATTATGTAGTTATAGAGTCGTTTTAAGCTCACTATCCATGAGTTTTATATGAAGATGTCTTCTACCGAGATGCATCTTATTACAAGTTGAATATATTTTAATTTTCTTTGATATTTTCAACTATTTTTTTGGCTGGATTTCTCTTTGTTCCAACGTGACCTACTTTTATGTCTTCAGATGCTATCACTATGACTGCCTTCATAGTTCCGGTTGGAGACATGATAGCACCGATCGGAGACACGATAGTACCGATCGCAGACATGATAGTACAGATCGGAGACACGATAGTACCGATCGGAGACACGATAGTACCGATCGGAGACACGATAGTACCGATCGGAGACACGATAGTACCGATCGGAGACACGATAGTACCGATCGGAGACACGATAGTACCGATCGCAGACATGATAGTACAGATAGAAGACACGATAGTACCGATCGGAGACACGATAGTACCGATCGGAGACACGATAGTACCGATCGGAGACACGATAGTACCGATCGGAGACACGATAGTACCGATCGGAGACACGATAGTACCGATCGGAGACACGATAGTACCGATCGGAGACACGATAGCACCGATCGCAGACATGATAGTACAGATCGGAGAAACGATAGTACCGATCGGAGAAACTATAGCACCGATCGGAGACACGATAGTACCGATCGGAGACACGATAGCACCGATCGCAGACATGATAGTACCGATCGGAGACACGATAGTACCGATCGCAGACATGATAGTACAGATCGGAGAAACGATAGTACCGATCGGAGAAACTATAGCACCGATCGGAGACACGATAGTACCGATCGGAGACACGATAGTACCGATCGGAGACACGATAGTACCGATCGGAGACACGATAGCACCGATCGCAGACATGATAGTACCGATCGGAGACACGATAGTACCGATCGGAGACACGATAGCACCGATCGCAGACATGATACTACAGATCGGAGAAACGATAGTACCGATCGGAGAAACTATAGCACCGATCGGAGACACGATAGCACCGATCGGAGACACGATAGCACCGATCGCAGACATGATAGTACCGATCGGAGACACGATAGTACCGATCGCAGACATGATAGTACAGATCGGAGAAACGATAGTACCGATCGGAGAAACTATAGCACCGATCGGAGTCACGATAGTACCGATCGGAGACACGATAGTACCGATCGGAGACACGATAGTACCGATCGGAGACACGATAGCACCGATCGCAGACATGATAGTACCGATCGGAGACACGATAGTACCGATCGGAGACACGATAGCACCGATCGCAGACATGATAGTACAGATCGGAGAAACGATAGTACCGATCGGAGAAACTATAGCACCGATCGGAGACACGATAGTACCGATCGGAGACACGATAGTACCGATCGGAGACACGATAGTACCGATCGGAGACACGATAGTACCGATCGCAGACATGATAGTACAGATCGGAGAAACGATAGTACCGATCGGAGAAACTATAGCACCGATCGGAGACACGATAGTACCGATTAGAGACACGATAGTACCGATCGGAGACACGATAGTACCGATCGGAGACACGATAGTACCGATCGCAGACACGATAGTACCGATCGGAGACACGATAGTACCGATCGGAGACACGATAGTACCGATCGCAGACACGATAGTACCGATCGCAGACACGATAGTACCGATCGGAGACACGATAGTACCGATCGGAGACACGATAGTACCGATCGTAGACACGATAGTACCGATAGGAGAAACGATAGTATCGATCGTAGACACGATAGTACCAATAGGAGAAACGATAGTACCTATCGGAGACACGATAGCACCGATTGGAGACGCGATAGTAACGATCGGAGAAACGATAGTACCGATCGGAGGAACGATAGTACCTATCGGAGACGCGATAGTACCGATAGGAGAAACGATAGTATCGATCGGAGACTCGATAGTACCGATAGGAGAAACGATAGTACCGATTGTAGAAACGATAGTACCGATCAGAGCAACAATTTTACTGATCCGAGCTACCATAGCACCGATCGGAGCCACCAATTACTATCAGAACAACGATAATTCAAATAGGAGCAACGATAATTAATGGTATTCCCGGTCGAGCAACAACAGTATCGATCGGGGCAATGGTATTACCGGTCGAGCAACAAACAACAGTATCGATCGGGGCAATGGTATTGCCGATGGGGAATAAAATAATCTTGAGGATGACTCAAGATATATGTAGACTCTAAATCAAATACTCTGAAAAATATTTAATTTTAAAAAAATATTTTTGTACCTTAAATTATGCTACCTTTAAACCAAATACCATTTTCACCTGCTACTTATTTCTTCTTGAAACGAAACAAATTATATATACACTGTCGAAACGTTAAAAGAAATTACTGTAGCTCTTTTACGGTAGTATAAGTGGTTCACCTTGAGTCCAGCAATCACTAAACACACAAATCCAACAATGAAAGGCCCTTCAATAGACCGAAACAGGAAATAAAAACAATATAAACTGAAAGTAACAACTAATGTGACATCTGCAGTGAATGGTTAGATAAATTTAGTGCAGTATTAATAATTCATGGGTCTCTAGTCGTTAGGCACCAGACCTTGCGTCCACGCCCTGCAGAGTTCCCTTTCCTTTCACAAGCTTTGACCTCTTTAGTCTCGACTGCATTCACATTAAACGATATAGTTTGCAATTAACGATTCTAATTCGACGCTATTATTTCACGTCCATTAATGTCACATTCTCTACAAGCGTTTCAAGAAACGTTTGTTGCGAAATTTATATGTAAACAAAACACAAAAAATCCAATACCAAAAATGTTAATAAAGGTATAAATTGTTACTTAAATCGAAACATTCACAAGTTCTTATTATTTACCTAACTTTTTATTGCAGTCAAGATTGCGTTAATTTGTAAAGGCAAGGTATGAAGTAGTACGGATGATTCTATAAGAAACACAACTAAATTATTATTTGCAGCTCTAACTTCATTTTCCCAATATTATTTGAGTAGTTTGTTGTCCTACCTCAAATCCTTTGTATAATTACTATTTTAAAGAAGACAAATTATCTTATTAAATTAGCATACATTTTTTTCATATCATTGAAAATAATTTATGCGTTTATTATTTGTATTCGTATTTTTTTCACAAATTAAATTTAGTATTGTTTTGTAGGTTTATAGTTGAATTGAGGTTAAGAAAATATTTTCATTGTAATAGGGTTATATATTTTACTTGAACGAGTTAAAATAGCCATCTCGTTTTGTTGGTCACAGTGGTTGAAATTATCGTTTTGTTTCTACTCAATTATTTGCTAAGCAGTAAAAACTATTTACAGCAGAATTTCATTTTCTTTTTGTTGTAAAAATAACAAGAGTTCTAAATACAAAAGTTAGTTTTGAATTTATGTATTTTAGGTGAATAAATGTAAATACAAAAATATTCGGCTTAATATATTTCCAGGTTTAAGCAATCAAAAATGGTAAAGTAGGCGAAGCTGAAAATTTTGACGCTGAACAAGAAAGTATGTTAGGAAAAATTATCTAGTGAAAAATTAAAGAATATGGAGACTATTTAGAAGTAACAGATGGCATGTCGCGCTAAAGTGAACAGATCGCGCGCATAGACCAGCTGAGGTCATTCTACCTTTCCTGGACATAACGTATATTCGATCATTTCAGTTTTATAATGTAAATATAACCTCAAATTTTAAAGAAGTCAGTTTATTGTAAAGGAAAATAACGTTTGATATACAAGAACTAAATATATTTATTATAACGGCTACAACTTTCCTATAACTGAATTACTGTCCTTTTCAAATCTAAAACTGTTATACTATCGAAAACTTAGTGTTTACATTTAGTCGTAAAATGCTTATTGAGGAAGAAAAAATGTAATTTTTTCCCACATTTGATTAAAAAGTGGCGTTGGTATATAGCTCCACTAACCTGATTTGTAGATAATTTTAACTCTTCGTGTGTGTACAAGCTTCCAGTCAAAAACTATTCAAGACATAAAGTTCTTAATAAGAGAATCAGTCACAGTCATGGAATAACAGTCGAAATTGAAAAATATAAACTTTATTGCTATAAAAGATTATTATATACAGAAGAGTCATACGAGGACCGAAACCCCCTCGGATTCGAAAATTCCAATTACACGCAAGTACGTTCCTGTGCATTAGAAATAATAGGAGATTTAATGAACCCTAACACTTTAATTAAAAATACACTAATTAAGTTTATTATAGAACTTTATATGAACATTTCTTGGAAGCCCGACTCATTTCCTTCTCCATACCGTATCAATACAAACATTTCTTTGAAGCTCGAATCATTTCCTTTTCATACCGTATTGATATAAATATTTCTTGGAAGAACAACTCGTCATTTTCTTTCAAATAGATAAAATAGGCTCAATTATAAATAGGATCTAATTTAACGGATGCTCGAAATATCGGAATTCGGATTTTCGAGACTCTACAACTTATCGGCTAATATGCCTCCAGTCACTTTAAGAGAAAGGTAAAATAAAATAAACGAAGGCTACTGTCTGACCCACGTTGTGAATTTATTGAAGGCTATTTAGACTTATTAAATGAAATTAGATCATATGACCTTGCTCTAAGCTGAAAGTAAGAATAGATATTGCTAACACAAAATATACAATTCCTATTGTCTTCAAAAGAATTCAACTTTTTAAAGTGTTGTGCTCGTCTTGTGTTCAGAAATGCTACAAATTTGTTTAATTACCGTGCAGAGCAACGATCCACGTACTATTGAATTCAAGCTCGGGATTAGGTCACTTTACATTATATCAGTAATTATTTCTAAATAGAAAACTGAAACGAAAAAGTAATTTAATGAAATATTTTAATATTGTGGTTTAAAAAGTAATTACTTTAATACCGCCCTCGTTGTACAGAACGAACGTACTATGAGGATTCAACTGCCATGTTGTCACCCTTGAATTTCTCCCTTTGAAACTCTTCAATATGAAACAACATTCTTTTCTATACTCCATCCAAACTTGATTAGGAGACCCTCACGCACACTCATGCGCACTCACACGAATGCGCACGCACACACACACTCGCACACACAAACACACACGCACACACACACACACACACACACACACACACACACACACACACACACACACACACACACACACACACACACACACACACACTTGCTGAATCACCAATGGTTCTTTTACAAGACACCTACTAGACCCTGTTCTCTTAAACCAACATTTTTTAAGCGGTTACATTTAAGTAATTTACAGTTACGACATTTTTTGATTCTGCATATTACTCCTTGATATTAGAGAGCAAACACGGCCTGCTTATGTCACTCTTAATACAACGTTGTATATGAAAAAAATAATTTTGTAATTTATAAATTATCACGAAAAAAATTCTTGCATTAAAATTTATAAATGACATAATTACGTGATGTTTGGCATCTATTTCAAAGAATAATATCAAAAATCCAAAAATGTCAGTAAAAATTACAGTTAATGATACAATTTTTATAAAATTACATTTATAAACAAAATACTAACGAAAACCCTTAATCCAATGCAGTTTCTTAATCCTTTAATGTATCTCTGGGTCTGGACTGCCTAAGCTTTGTCTTACAGAGAGTCCAGCTTGAATTTAGTTCATCTGGCACGGACGTATTCCTATTGATATTGGGCTTATTTTTTATTTAGTTGCTAGAAAAAAGTTTTTATATAGACAATAATTCGTTACTTAGTTATAAAACTTACACATACATACATACACACATATATATGATGAATAGTTACTATATGGAGTATATCCGTTCATTCTGCAGTCCATAAATTCGCAGTTCCGACGTTTCGCTAGAATCTCATCCAGCATTGACGAGGTGAACCCAACAACAGTTGACTCGCTCTTCTACTGCGAATTTATTCACTGCAGAATGAACGGATGTACTCCAGATAGTAACTATTCATCATATTTTTCCATCCGTGAAGGAATACGTATCAGCTTATATATATATATATATATATATATATATATATATATATATATATATATATATATATATAAAGAAATAAGACAAAATACAAATACAAGAATAATTTATTGAATATACAATTCAAAGCTTTTAGTTGGCAAACAGTTCCTACATCATCAGGAATACTCATCATCGTTATGTTTTCCTGATGATGTTGGAACTCTTTGCCAATGAAAAGCTTTGAATTGTACATTCAATAAATGATTCTTGTATTTGTATTTTGTATTATTTCTTTATTGATACACAAGAATACATATTGTATATATATGTGTGTATATATATATATATATATATATATATATATATATATAAATATAAAATACATTTTCTTGTTTAATAATTTAAAACAACATAGGTTATTCAAATACAAGAATATTTATTAATTTATATCCAAAGCTTTTCGTTGGCAAACAGTAAACGTTGGCAAACGGATATAAATTAATAAATATTCTTGTATTTGAATAACCTATGTTGTCTTAAAATATATATATATATATATATAGAGAGAGAGAGAGAGAGAGAGAGAGCATTATTGTCATCATATATGCGTGTCTGAGTGGTGTTACGAGGACAGCCCAATCTCTTGGAACGCTTCCGAATTTGGATTATATAGCTTTATAATCATTATTTATTACAAACCTATGTAATAAATTAGTTTATTATAAATTTATCAAGTCTTTGTAACTGTTTTGACGTTTTAACTAGGATTTATAATTAATAAACTTAATATAATTCACAAATTGTTTTTATTCATGAAAAAACGGGCTTAATTTTAGGGTCACAGTTACTTGAACACAGTTGTTCTACAAAACAAATAATAATAATAATTTTTTAAATTAAAAACACTAACAGCTTTTTTACTAGAGATGTTAAATAAAATCAGTGAAATCATAATGTACTCCAGTTAAAAGTTCTGCAATAACATGTTGTAAAAACAATAAACACACTTTGTTCAGCGCTAAAAACCGAATTTAGTTGTTTAAAGAAGAAAGAAAATACAATTTAAAATGCTACAGTACGAATAAGGATATAAAATAAAAGTAGGGCATTAAAGTGTCCTTCTACGTCAAATGCGCTGACATTCATTAGTTCTATCTCCTTTCGCTTAGCTCTTATAAGAGACCTCTGTTTTCGAACGTAGAAATATTCACTATGTGTGACGTCACACTCGCATAGAGAGCTCATTATTAAGCTGAAAGGATTTTTTTTATTCTTTCTAAGGTTACTTGTAAAATTAAACCAATTAACTTCAAATAGTTCTAACCGTCAAAGCGACATTTTTTTTTAATATCTTGTTCTACTTTATTTAATTTTTTTTAATCATCGAAAAATTTTAATTGAAATTAGGTCATAATTAGTATTATAGGACAATTTAGTATAGGACAATTTTCTAAACTTGTACTCCTGAAAGTGGTATTTTTCCGGGGTAAAACAAAAAAAAATTTAATTACGCCAATTTTATTTAAAAATGTCTCTTAACGATCTAAAGTGTCCACCATGGGTTTTCATACTATATTTGTGAATAGATGAGTTGTATTGGAGTTATATAAGAATTGGTGACCCTTCGACGATGTAAAGCAGGCGTTCAGGTACTATGGCTCCCTTATATTAACATGAACCATAATGTTTTATAAAATTTATCCCTAACATTCAACTAATTCAAAAGGATAAATTACTATTTTCTATTCATGGAAGATTTCATGGAAAAAATTAAACTCGTATTATTTACTTTAACCTTCTATTTTAGCTTTAATTGTACAGTCCATAAACTTACTATAAACACTTGAATTTAGTAACTTACAATCTGTGTTGGCATTGGGACACAACTGACCCTATTTAAACAAAACGCTACTATAAGCAATTGTTAATGTATATTAAATTAAACTAGCTGCCTTTTACACTCTAAACAAAATAACACTTTATTGAGTATAATTAAATAATAAAAATATATACAACTCACAAATATACAATTTTTTATTTCAAACGCGTTTCGACGACTACTTTGTCGTCATCTTCAGTGAAAATACACAAATGAAATTAACTAAAATATATATATATATATTAAACATAACCTATAAAGTTTTAGCAAAGGTAAAAACAAAAGTGAAAATCAGATCTGGGCATTGTCAAATTTATAGCCACAGCTACTAATATAATTACATTAAAATAACATATGTTAATTATAAATATTTAATTTTGATACGCCTTTATAGTTGGTAAAACATAATAATAACAAAATTATTTAAATCATTTAAAAAATTTAAAAAAGATAGTATTTAACAATTAATAAATTTAAAATAATATTGAATTTTGAATTGGTCCTAATTCATTATTAACAATTTTAAGTAGCTGTGGCTATAAATTTGACAATGCCCAGATCTGATTTTCACTTTTGTTTTTACCTTTGCTAAAACTTTATAGGTTATGCTTAATATATATATATTTTTTAGTTAATTTCATTTGTGTATTTTCACTGAAGATGACGACAAAGTAGTCGTCGAAACGCGTTTGAAATAAAAAATTGTATATTTGTGAGTTGTATATATTTTTATTATTTAATTATAACTTTCACTCACAAGCCAGCTCGAATATTATTTACTTTATTGAGTGTACAAATTTTCATCTCCAGATTTTTACAATAACATACTTTAATAATATTTCTAATAAATATTTACTGTGTTTATAATAAACTGTAAACATAGTTATTACAGTTTGCTTAGAATCTGTAGCATGTGCAATACAGTAAGTCGAGTAGACAAATTGGCGGCAATTTGAGGCCGGGAATCACGGGGTCGTGTTCCTGCAAATTACCGCTAATTTCACAAAAGAGAGAACTAAAAGAAGAAACCGTTCGTCGCTGAAACGCGCTTCCGTCACTATGACCTTGAAGTATAAACTATATGTCGTGTTTCGGACACTTCATTCCAAGACTCCGCTGTGCCGCTCATTGTAGTCCCTCAAGGTCAATGCTGGCCCTAGTCCCTTTTATGCAAAATCTAATTAGGCATCTCTGTAATTGAATTTTGACTGCTTTGAGCATTTCGAAACCACGTGTATAGGTAGAGAGTCAATTAACCGAAATAATTGAGGCCGGAGAGTGTTCGGATAAACAAATTATTCAGATAACCAAACGTATATATCATATTGAATATAAAGCTACAGCTTACGATTCAAAAAACATTTAGAAGGCACTATTAAACCGTATGTACAGAACTTTACATCCTATTAGTAAATACAACAACCAATTATACACAGTATTAGATAAAAAAATGGGCCTATACTACACTATTCTAAATAAAATTAATGGTAAAGATAGAATAAATAAAATAACAACCACACGAAGATATGAACAAAGTTTACTATATGAGTAAATAGACCTATGTATAATATTCTGTAGGCCTATAGTAATGTCGGTATTTTTTAAATGTATACATTAGCTTTACAATTTACATATACAGTTCATGTGCTACTGTATTTTTTACAATTGAATTGACATTGAAGAGGAAAAACAAGAAAAAATTGTTAAAACATACCTTGGAAAATGTTCCACGCACCTCGCCCTGTCTGTACCTTACAAATATTATTTTGTTTAGTGTATTTTTCATCTTCAGATAATGATCATTAAGGATAATTGACGTTCGGATAATGACACTCAATTGGGTTTTCTATTCATTAAATAATGAAAAAATGTAATCATTTAGTGAATTTTCTCTAAACAATTATGCTGCACTTATTAAGGGGTGGTAAATTTCATCAAGAAAAAATTATATTATTAAGTTGTAAGTAAGAGTTTATTACAAAACAAAACCATTACTGCTTATGCTTAGTACTAAAAATTAAATGGGCTGATATGGAACCGTTTTTCTAAAACAGTTTAATAAAAAAAAATGTGAACGTAAATTTTTAAAGGCGTTTCTATATTTTTTACTTTATTGTTGCCGTATATTTCCACAAATCTATAATATAATAATAAAATCTATATGTTCGTAAAAAGACACTCCAAGACCTATTGGAGAGATTATTTATTAACTAATTAGACCTATTATTGATCTAATAAATGTTTGAACAATCGCGTTACAGCACCAATTTGAAATTTTATCTGGAACAGAAATATAAAAGATTGGAAACATTTCAAATCTGTCATTTTATTAATAGATTTTAACTCCGTTTATATATATATATATATATATATATATATATATATATATATATACAGTATATATATATATATATATATATATATATATATATATATATATATATATATATATATAAAGAACAAAAGTCTAAATACAAATACAAGAAGTATAATTGAATTTACAATTCAAAGCTTTTCGTTGGCTAACAGTACCAACATCATCAGGAATATTAAACATTTAAAATTAACATATGTGCAAATTAGATCAAAAAAATAAATTTTCTGATCTAATTTGCACATATGTTAATTTTAATTGTTTAATATTCCTGATGATGTTGGTACTGTTAGCCAACGAAAAGCTTTGAATTGTAAATTCAATTATAATTCTTGTATTTGTATTTAGACTTTTGTTCTTTATTAATACACAAGAAAACATACTGCGATATTTATATATATATATATATATATATATATATATATATATATATATATATATTATAACGAAATTCGTTAAGTTAAGAAAACTGTTGGTTAAATATTTGAACTTGTGAGATCGTAGTACACGGTCGCTATCTAGCAAGGGGTAGTCTATTGTCACATCTATCGGCTGAAATAAGTTACTGCACACAACTGCAAATCATAAATAAAAATAATTCGAAAGGGGTTCATTGTAAGTAAACCAGGACGTGCCTCGTTCATGGGAGAGAAGCTTTACCTAGACATCCACGGACCAGGGAGATTTATGACTAGGAATCCCTGAGAATACAGAAAAACACATGTACCTGTGGGAAAGTTCAACAAATTCCCACGAAGACCAAGGAAAGGTGAGGGAAGTGTCAAAATTTCATAGGTTTTCCACAGTTTGAGCGCCATAATGGAGCCAATATAATTTGAAAAGGGGATGAAACACAAATGGATACGATACAAGAGGATGTTCAGGGAAGACAGTAAATTTTCAGTATTCGAAAGGGTCAAGTGGTAGGACTCGAGGAGAAAAAATGTTCAGTTTTTAGTAAGAAGTATCAAATTCAAACAAGTAACGTGGAAATTTAAAGTAAGGGAGATTAATAGAGGGAGATTAAAGTGTAGCCAGGGAGATTATTAAATAGAAAGTGAAGTATAAAGAGGAAGATTAAAGAGTAACAAGTGAGATTAAAATAAGGGAGTGAATTAATAAAGTCAGTTAAGAATTAGAAGCATTTCGAGAAATTAAGAAAAGTGAAATTGATAGGAAAATATTACTAAGTGAATTTGTGTCAAGTGAAGTGAGGCAAGGAACCACGCAAGTCATAAGTAATAATTTATTTTCATTATAAAGCCAACTCTTTAAAACCAAACATTTAGGAACATTTAAACTTTTATAAATTCATTAAAAAGGCATAGTTAACTGAAATATAAAATTTATCAAACCAAGTGCAGTAACTTATACACGCCCTTAGATAGCTAAAGAAAGTAAATTTAGAATTGTAAAAGCAAGTAGCTGGATTATTAATTTAATTTCCTAAGAGTAAAAATTATCCTGTAGAGAAGCATTAAGTAAAGGTTCGTTATATAACAATTGACGCCCAACGTGGATGGCAAAGGTTCGTTATAATATATATATATATATATATCATTGCATTATTTCATGAAACTTTGTTAGTAATTATATATATATATATATATATATATATATATATATATATATATATATATATATCTTTGCATTATTTCATGAAACTTTGTTAGTAATTATATATATATATATATATATATATATATATATATATCATTGCATTATTTCATGAAACTTTGTTAGTAATTATATATATATATATATATATATATATATATATATATATATATATATCATTGCATTATTTCATGAAACTTTGTTAGTAATTATATATATATATATATATATCATTGCATTATTTCATGAAACTTTGTTAGTAATTATATATATATATATATATCATTGCATTATTTCATGAAACTTTGTTAGTAATTATATATATATATATATATATATATCATTGCATTATTTCATGAAACTTTGTTAGTAATTATATATATATATATATATATATCATTGCATTATTTCATGAAACTTTGTTAGTAATTATATATATATATATATATATATATATATATATATATCATTGCATTATTTCATGAAACTTTGTTAGTAATTATATATATATATATATATATCATTGCATTATTTCATGAAACTTTGTTAGTAATTATATATATATATATATCATTGCATTATTTCATGAAACTTTGTTAGTAATTATATATATATATATATATATATCATTGCATTATTTCATGAAACTTTGTTAGTAATTATATATATATATATATATCATTGCATTATTTCATGAAACTTTGTTAGTAATTATATATATATATATATATCATTGCATTATTTCATGAAACTTTGTTAGTAATTATATATATATATATATATCATTGCATTATTTCATGAAACTTTGTTAGTAATTATATATATATATATATATATATCATTGCATTATTTCATGAAACTTTGTTAGTAATTATATATATATATATATAATTACTTACAAAGTTTCACCTCCAGATTTTATTATAATATACTTTAATAATATTTTTCTGTATAATGATACATCCTATTATTATATAAAGAGTAATTTGATAACGCAAATATTTGAGTTTGTTTGCTTGTCCGCAAAAACCTCAACAACTATTTGACCGATTATATTGATATTTTAAATGAATATTCTTTATTACAAGTGGAATGTCATACGCAGTAAGAAGTACAATTTTTTCATGGCATTGCGAAAAAAACATGCGACTACATTGCCGTAGCTTAATAAGGACTACTTCACGTAGGTAAGGCGTTCTGATTTCGGCGATATGCAACACGCTAACCTTCTTGCAATGACCGATAGGCTAACAGGTTAATCTTGCAGTGACCAACAGATTAATCTGCATCTGGAATTAACAATAATTTTTTATATCACGTAGAAGGAGAAACTAAAGAGATCCAGCAATTGATGCTGTTGTGAGTACAGAAGACGCTGTTCACTATCCATAAACCTTTTTGTGAATCACCAATCCCCCTAACTTTCCACCACATAACTTACAGCCTGAAGTTGCAGTTCCTATATTATTATTATATAATTTAAACCGACCAAAATTATGTAACGGCACAATTCTGAAAATAAAAGTTATGCATAGTAATGTTGAAGCACTCCAACAGATGTGCTTCCGCTAAGACGTCTATGCGACACCGTAGATAGAAAACGTTCTGTTAAGCAGACGCAGAGAACACTTTATAACTTTTTCCAAAAAATGTAGCAACCGTGATGAACATTGTATTCCAAAGCAACATTAGTTACGTAAGTAATGTCTTCAACACAGTTCTATAAACGAATTTTGTGCCTTCTTAATTATACTATTAGGGTTCTTTGAAACCCCTAATTTTTCTAATGTACAGGAACGTGTTTCCTTGAAGTCCGAGTTTTCGTTAATCCGACGGGATTTCAGATGACTTTACCTAGAATTATCCAGACTCTACTGTAATTGCATCTTAGCATACGAAGCTTATACTATAGAGTTTATACAAGAACGGAATTCATAAGTTCTAACCACATTCTTTCAGCCTCTGAAAAACCTCTATAGCTAGATCCCAATATATATGAAATCATTTAACTTCATAAATTATTAAATAAATTTATTCAGTATTCATAGGATTTAGGTTTACAAATATCAACCTGATTTTTAGCTACCTCAAAACAATTTAGTAAAATTCTATACCTATTACATTCAACTAGCACGTTGACACATAGAATATATAATTTTTTTTCATTATATTAAATTTATTTATTAAAATTTATTCCTAATTTAAATTATATATTTATTAAATTATAAATTAGGGACGTTTTCAGTTCAATAACATTTCGACCTAATACATTACAGTTGTTAAAGTAATGTAATCTAGTTATTAAAACAGCTTGTTACGTAAACTAACTTAAAATAATATAGGTTATTTCATATACACAGTTGTATATAATCATACATTTACACTTAATTCAAGTATCTGCTTTAGATATGTGGGAAATATAACCGGAACTGGTTCATTGGTTGTTGCATTAAATTGGACAAATGCACGCACAAACGATTTTGTACAAAAAGATTTAAATGCTTAAAACCACCGTTAGAAAAGTAGTATGATATTTTAAGGAACAAAATAATTTAAAACAAGATCGCAGCGCTCCTAATCCGATCAAATTATAAATATAAACCATTCTCGAATAAACTTAATAACTCACAAAATGTTATAGAAATCGGTTCAGCCGTTTAAGACTAGCGTACCCGACAGAAAAAATATATTTTTACATATATATATATATATATATATAAGAGTGATTCGACAATGGTCAAGTGGCCAAAAGGCGCCTCATCACTCAAGGTAAAATCATTGCACTTAATGGTGGATAAAATTACTTACAATAGTAATATATTAACTTCAAAAGTCAGTGCAACGGAAAAACAATGGATAACGTAAAATATCAAGAATATATATATATATATATATATATATATATATATATATATATATATATATAAATATCAAGAATATATATATATATATATATATATATATATATATATATATATATATATATATATATATAATACGTTTTCTTGTTTAATAATTTAAAACAACATAGGTTATTCAAATACAAGAATATTTATTAATTTATATCCAAAGCTTTTCGTTGGTAAACAGTACCAATGTTGGTACTGTTTGCCAACGAAAAGTTTTGGATATAAAATAATAAATATTCTTGTATTTGAATAACCTGTGTTGTTTTAAATTATTAAACAAGAAAACGTATTTTATATATATATATATATATATATATATATATATATATAAATATCGCAATATGTTTTCTTGTGTATTAATAAAGAACAAAAGTCAAAATACAAATACAAGAATTATATTTGAATTTACAATTCAAAGCTTTTCGTTGGCTAACAGTACCAACATCATCAGGAATATATATATATATATATTACCTTTTGCCGTTATATAGCATGTTATGTCAATGTATTTGGCCTAAGCTGCAAGGTTACATCTTAATGTTACCGTATTTTAAAAGCAGAGTTTCATTTTCTTTGTGATCAATTCTACTGTTTAGGATACCATAGTTTATCATGATTCTGTAACTTGTACAAACTTCAGTAATTAGGTTTCTTCTATACATTAAATTTTATATCTTATCTAGATTTCATAAAATTACTTACATTTGTATTTTTGTTTGTAAAATAACCTACAATTACCGATATTATAATGATAAGATATCCGGATGTTTTAGGTTATATCTTTATCTATGAACGTATAGAAATATAAAAACCTTTGTGTTTTTTGCTTGATAATTTACTCACTAAAAGCTCTTTTGTGACTTTCTTTTTCCCTATTTGTCCTCATTTTATTGTTGTGGGCAATAAATGTTACTTTCTAATTTATATACTATTCTCTAAAATCAATACAAACATCAAATCAACTCTGAGGCAGACCCATCACTCGTATATAAGCCAATGTAGTTAAAATATATCCGTAAGTTAATAGCCCGTTTGACCGGCGCGGCGACGAATATTACAGAGGCCTTGACAATGACTCAGAGAGAACGTCGATGGCCACTGCCACAGCCTCCTCTATCAACTTTTACCGCACTTTCACATCATAACTCATTTGCCGCTGTAAAATGATAGCGCGGTTTTTGCGGCGAGACGCATTTAGGAAATTTAATCCACAATTGTGTTTGCTGCAGGCTCTTTCACATTAAATGTTTACACTCACTTCTGTATATTGTTGATTTACTATATAGTTAATATTTTGAGACCAATATGCACTAAAATGGTCCAAGGAAATATCTACATTCTCAATAAACGCCTTAGGGTATTTTTTAAATTAAGTTCAAGAAATCCAAAGTAAAAACTTTCACTTAATACTATTTATAGTAGGCCTATTGCTTCTAACCGAAGTGCAAGACAAAAATCTCTTCCTTCGGGAAATTGCTAATGTCATATTGTTTTATTCCTTCTGATCAAATTTTTTGATAAAAATTGCATGATGTTTAAGTATTTTCAGGTTTTTTCATATTCATTCATCCTAATAAAGATCCCCGAAGAGAGAAAGACAGAAAACATATTACAAGAAAAGATATTATATTTTGTAAAAGTAATAGTTGAACATTCTTTGATTTATTCTTTGAAATATTCTTTAAACCTAAGATAGTATTTTTAAAAAGACATAATAAAAAGTTCTAAGCAAAATGCAATACATATTTGAATTTATTTTTAAATTTTCACCTTTCCTTAAAGGGGACTTATAGCTAGAAAGATAAATCTCACATTCATCCAAACGGCTTTTCGTTTTAACCTTCTTTTAAAGCACTTTTCCCTTTTAACTTTTTTTCGTTTTTTTACAACAGTTATGACAAATTTCGATATGTAACAAAGAATATTTTTATTTTGGTTATGGAACGAAACATATATTAAAGGAAAGGTTCTTTCGGTTGTTTTCACTAATGACGTCTTAGTAATATAGTGTTAAATGAAATCTGATACTTTTCTTTGAGCCGATTCCCAGTTAAAGATCAAATGAGTGTTAAAAGGTTTGCTATCGATTTTAAGATTCCTAAAGAACAAAAGTCTGTCTCTTCTTCTTTTATTCATCTTTTTGACAAATTCTCTTTTATTTATTCGGCAGAAAAGATTTTATTGTATGATATCCCTTTGTGATTTAAATTATTCTAAGTTTAAAACATAAGACTATCTATTTATTGTGACACTGTTTTGTGGTTAGATTATATTCTTATTCAATCATTAGCCTGTTTATTAACTGATGATTACCAGTGAAATAGATTTTCTTTCACACTGATTAATCTTTTAACTTGAAATTTAACTTTTCAGATAAATACTTGTTTATATTTTAAGTGAATACTTTTTAGCATATGACAAAAGTATAAACATCACCTCTGGCAAACCTCTTAGTCATCCATCAGAATACTCTTTCAAGTGGGCAGAAACTTCCCATAAATAAAAATTGCATTCGGATCCTGTGAATTTCGTATCTTTCAATTACGTTGGTCAAAACATGCACTTGCGCGAAATGTAGTTTATTACTGAAGAAATTATTTTTGAAAAGCTTTTGCCTTTGTCGATGTCACAAAACATGTTACCTAAGGCATAATTTCATGTACAACACATTCCAAGATGCAAACTCTACAGCAAAAACTCGACAGCATCTTCACTCAGTAAGAAAGTCGCGGTGACTTGGTCTGGTTGACGCTTCCAGCCTCTTAAAATTTCTCATATCACCGTCTAATCAATGACTACGAATCATTTAGGCGAACAGTTCAGTATATAAAAGCTCAGATTAAAAGAACGGATATGACTTACTTTTGGAACCAGCGATTTAGCTGTGCTTGTAATTTTCAGTGAGAAAGTGTCCGATAAAAATTGAAAATAAAGTAGAAGGGAACTATATGTTGACACACCTTTCAGACTTCTTGAAACTACATTTCCCATTTCTAGTAGCCAAATGTTTCGTCGACTGTTTGTAGAGCCGTTGATAAATCAGCAGTAAGATAACCGTAGGCTATAGTTTTCTTAATTAAAGAATAAGGGGCGTGGCGAGTGTGTTTACGGTGTATTAATGTTTCTTTTATGGTTTTAGAAGCTACAAAATTTACTTTAAATTGATAAATTGTTTTAACAAATTGTATAATAAAACAAACTCAAAGTAATGAATCTCATTTCTCGGAAAGACTTTATTCATGAACTTACAGAATTCACAAAGTACATAAGAAATGTTGTACATAAATAAAAAAAAGTACATAAATACAGGTACCTTCATTAGTGTCGATTAACTTCAATGTAGACAAACAGAAACATGATCTATTGCTCTTACTCGCCCGCTTTGAAATAATTTGTTTTTCAAGTATAGGCCCTATATTTTTGTTGTCTGTATTATGTTTATGTATAGATATAAGTTCACACTCATGTTCTAGTTTGTCATTTTTATTGCAAATAGATTTATTTACATTGGGAAAACATTTCGAAGTATTATTTAAATTGTTTTTATTTATTAGAGTGCCTTTAGATAGTAACATTTCCTAACACGATTCTTTTCCTCCTAACGTTTTAAGAAACACTGAAATCATTAATTCTAACCATGTACTTGTAAGGGTCTCTGGAAAACAACCACAACCCAATATATATGAAATCATTCGGCATTAATGATTGCTAAATAAATAACGATCAGTACTTCTAGGACTTGAGTGTAAAAATAATAACCTAATTTCCATCTTTCTCAAAACAAAACAATTTAGCCTAATTGTAAATATAATAATTTTTATTATATTAAAGTCATTTAGTAAGATTTTTTAATCCCTTAGTAACTGTTTTCTTATTTTGTTATAATAATATAGAATGTATTTTATATTTAAAATTATTACGATGAAAGACAAATATACAGACAGATAAAACTTGAACTGTTCATGGTGATATTATTCCAGGTCCGAACTTGCGACTATGTTTTGAAATCTTTATAGAAGATGGTTATTATTTAAAAAATTATATAAATAGACACGTGTTAAAATTAAATTTCACACTATGGTTTATTAAGAGTAAAAAATAACAATTACTTCAAGTAAGTGGAAAGGCCTAAGAAACTAGTTATTTTCATTTTAAATAACTTGCAAAGAACGCCATTAAAATGAACAATCGGTAAGCTAATGCTTTTTTGCCATTCATTATGTATTTTTCTTACATAAATCACACCTTTTGTATTGACGAAAATAATGGCAATCGAATGCCACGGGTTGGTCTGGTGAAAGCCAAGAAAAAACTGCCATTTTGTACAACAATGGCTTCACGGCTTACTGAATGCTACAGGCGTACCATATGTTTACACCTAAATTCTGACAATATTTATTAGCGAAAATTATTTAATGAAAGTTTTTGTTTTTAATTGTTGCTACACAAAAATTAAGAACAAAGTCTTATCAGTTTTGCAGTAAAATTCAAAGCACCACTCTAGTCTTCAAAAAAAATTAAAAGTAAGTTAATATTTTGGTTTTCCAACTTAATATCGTGACACTCTCCGGGACTTGCCTGTCCACTTAAAGTTTGTCTAATAGTGGAATGGGTGACGTTATAAGGTGCATCCCCATCCAGGGGATAGGTACAGGTAATGAAAAGCTATTAAGGTATGCACGTTTTTGTAACTATAGAGAACACTATTTTGTAAGCTATGTTCATCCCTCAAACGTACGCAAACATATGTTGGGGTACGCTTTAGCGAATCGATTTTTAAAAATATTACAAATTAGATTCTAAAATATTTCAGCATTATTTTCCTGTAGCCTGAATTTAAAAAGAAATGCTTTATTTAAGTACTTAAGTGTTTTGATTTTTAAAATTTGATTTAGGAGCCCTCCTCCCCGTTCATTGTGCAAATTCACCATCTTCTGCGTGAACTCCCAAAAAAATAATAAAGGTAGGATCACACTAGTTGTTTAAAATTTTAAAAATGGTACTTTGAATTTTTTTGAGGAACCCTGGTTCCCAAGAAGAGGTTAAATAGCGAACTACCGAGTTACTTTTTTATTCTTTCTTGTTTCAAAGTTGCGCGTAGATGGCGCCAGTAGAACACGCCAGCTTTGAGATGGAGGCAACTCAACCAGGTACAAAAAAATACTCACTTCCACAGATATTTCCACAGAAATATTTGGCAACGATGAACGACTCTTTTGCATGAACGAATCATTTTTGGATTGACGCAAAACTCACAGTGTGGAGGAACACAGCAAACCAATTGGCTTTTGTGCCATCGGTGTTCTGATGGGAAAGCTCGTGGAAAAGTTGCTCGAGTGGTGCGGAACTGAGTATAAAAACAAGGCGAAACTTGCTGTAACCTTATTTCGTACATTATTTACCACAATTACAATTAATTTATTTTAAAATATGTAGGCCTATATATTTTAAAATTCTGTTCATAAAGTTGTTGACAATTTACCAACTTTCTGTCCATCCGATTCGAGCTTTACCAATCATTCTGGCCACCATAACCTTGTCCGACTCGGAAGTTCTACAACATTCTGGCCACCATAACCTTATCTGACTCGGACATTCAGCACCATATCCTTATCCGACTCGGAAGTTCTACAACATTCTGGCCACCATAACCTTGTCCGACTCGGAAGTTCTACAACATTCTGGCCACCATAACCTTGTCCGACTCGGAAGTTCTACAACATTCTGGCCACCATAACCTTATCTGACTCGGACATTCAGCACCATATCCTTATCCGACTAGGAAGTTCTACAACATTCTGGCCACCATAACCTTGTCCGACTCGGAAGTTCTACAACATTCTGGCCACCATAACCTTGTCCGACTCGGAAGTTCTACAACATTCTGGCCACCATAACCTTGTCCGACTCGGAAGTTCTACAACATTCTGGCCACCATAACCTTATCTGACTCGGACATTCAGCACCATATCCTTATCCGACTAGGAAGTTCTACAACATTCTGGCCACCATAACCTTGTCCGACTCGGAAGTTCTACAACATTCTGGCCACCATAACCTTGTCCGACTCGGAAGTTCTACAACATTCTGGCCACCATAACCTTGTCCGACTCGGAAGTTCTACAACATTCTGGCCACCATAACCTTATCTGACTCGGACATTCAGCACCATATCCTTATCCGACTAGGATGTTCTACAACATTCTGGCCACCATAACCTTATCTGACTCTGACGTTTTGCACTTTACTGGCCACCATAACCTTATGTGACTCGGACATTCTGCACCATATTCTTATCCGACTAGGAAGTTCTACAACATTCTGGCCACCATAACCTTGTCAGACTCGGAAGTTCTACAACATTCTGGCCACCATAACCTTATCTAACTCTGACGTTTTGCACCTTACTGGCCACCATAACCTTATCTGACTCGGACATTCAGCACCATATTCTTATCCGACTAGGATGTTCTACAACATTCTGGCCACCATAACCTTATCTGACTCTGACGTTTTGCACCTTACTGGCCACCATAACCTTATCTGACTCGGACATTCAGCACCATATCCTTATCCGACTAGGATGTTCTACAACATTCTGGCCACCATAACCTTATCTGACTCTGACGTTTTGCACCTTACTGGCCACCATAACCTTATGTGACTCGGACATACTGCACCATATTCTTATCCGACTAGGAAGTTCTACAACATTCTGGCCACCATAACCTTGTCCGACTCGGAAGTTCTACAACATTCTGGCCACCATAACCTTATCTGACTCTGACGTTTTGCACCTTACTGGCCACCATAACCTTATGTGACTCGGACATTCAGCACCATATCCTTATCCGACTAGGATGTTCTACAACATTCTGGCCACCATAACCTTATCTGACTCTGACGTTTTGCACCTTACTGGCCACCATAACCTTATCTGACTCGGACATTCAGCACCATATCCTTATCCGACTAGGAAGTTCTACAACATTCTGGCCACCATAACCTTGTCCGACTCGGAAGTTCTGCACCATACTGACCTCCATAACCTTATCCGACTCGGACATTCTGCACCATATCCTTATCCGACTAGGATGTTCTACAACATGCTGGCCACCATAACCTTATCCGACTCGGACGTTCTGCACCATACTGACCTCCATAATAGCACAATAGACACTTGTAATAACTGAACTAGCAAAGAACTTGTTAACCACACAATTCTTCCACCTGCTTCCTTGGGTGATTGTTTAAACCAAAGCCAGGCCTATCGCATATCTTATAGTGGAAAACAATTTTTCATTTGACTGTTTCTTTGTTTTATATAGTCTAATAACCTTTCTTATATAAATAATATTTTCTTATTACTTTTCATTCTATTTAGGGCATTTCAAGTGTTGTTCTTGTGAATTTTATTTATACATATTTATACGTTTGTGACAATGTTATTGTGTTGCTATTTACCCCGCTCTTAAATTATTTGTGATCTTTTTGAATTTAGTTTTTTTATTTTTTTACTTGTAAATATTACGTGCTTTTTAGAAATTTATCTAAGCCAAAACATTGCTGAATAATTTGATTTTTATTTTAAAAGTATTTTTTTAAAATCTATATTAATATATTACTATATAGTCTATATGACGAGTCGCCCGAAATTGGATCACAAATGCTCAATTATAGTAGAAACTAAAAAGTACATTTCTCTTCTTAATCCGTCGTCTATAGAAAACACATAATGCACTCTTGCTTAGATATCTGGCACTAACCGCATCATAGTCAAGGACCTGCGGAGGAAGCCTCATATATGGAGTTCCTGCTTTATAACTCCCACCAGAATAGCTGTTCCGGCAAAGATAATTGCTGCCCTATATCCTCAGTTGATTACGCAAGGTCGCGATGCTAGGTCGTCGGACTGTTAATATGTTTGCACCTATTTCTCAAATACAGGTTTTGTAAATATCTTTTTCTTTTCTTCAACAAATTTACCAAACATTCAAAATCACTAACAATTAGAAAATTTATAAATTCTTGTTCGCCGGCATCAGCTGATTTGTTCTTGCCAATGCCCGCTGAATTAACAAAGCACTTCTAACTTCGCCATAGAAATTAGGCTGACGGTTTTCGAACATTGAATATTTAACATCGTATAATTAAAGAAAGCATTCTAAATTATCCTTGCTAGAACTTTAGCAAAAAATATTAAAAATTTCCTTCAGGCCAAAAAAATTAACTAAAATTACGTCTACATTTTTTAAACTTGCCCATAATTGCACTTATTTTATGATTGTTAAGGACGGCCGTTGGAGATGTGTCCCATTGTCAACTCAGACGATAACAATGGGGCACTTCTGAAACAATCATAAAGTAAGTGCTACTATAGGCTAGTGTAACATTTGTACAAGTGTTTTTAGTTAAAAACTTGTAGCTCACAGGAAGATGGAATCAACTCATAAAAAAAAATTAAAATACAGATATACAGAATATATATATATATATATATATATATATATATATATATATATATATATATATACCTCTATAAGTACTTAGTTCTTATAAGTAAATATTTGTGTTCCATAATAATATGTGTGATTTTTTATTTCAGGTAAGATGCAAGAAACATTTTAAAGCGAGGCCTTACAAAAATTCAAAATGAGTTTCTAGCTGTAAGTACTTCAAATTGTAATGCATGCTGTATTAGCGGCATTATACCACTATCGTTTAAACAATATAAAAGCTGGACAAAGAATTTTTATGTTTACTAGTTTAAATCATATTTGTAATATTTCTGAAAGTTTTTTTTGTATAAATATATTACATAAAATTAAATAATTATTTCAATAGCTTTGGCTAATTATTTTGAATATAGATTAACATGTTTGTAAGTTACATTTTAACAGTTTTTGTATACCAAATATGACAAAGGATTTCTATAATCTTTGATCATTCTCTTATATAAATTAAATGCATACAGGATAATAATTATTTCCTTTTTCAAGCAGTGGTTATTTGTACAATTTTATTTCAAAATCATCCTTTATATAAAATATATATAATAATATTGTTCCGAAAATATTTTAACACAAATTTGATTCCTACTAACATAAACATAACTGTAAAAATTAAAACAGTTTGCTATAAATTCTCCACACTAGTTTATTAAAACATACAGACTAGTTTCTACAACGTTGTCGCCTTCATCAGTGCTTATTTTTGTTAGTAGTAGGCAAGCACTGATGAAGGCGACATCGTCATCGTAACTCTTCTGTATGTTTTATTAAGCTTATATAAAATAAATGCATACAAAGTAATAACTGCTGATTTTACACGAATTGTTTCCCTTTTCAAGCAGTGGTTATTTGTACAATTTTATTTCAAAATCATCCTCTACATAAAAAATATATATATATATACGGAAATATATATATATATATATATATATATATATATATATATTAAATATGGTGATATGTTTTCTTGTATATATAGTTAATAAATTTAAAATATTTCAAACACAAAAATACTTTTAATGAATATATTTATTCAAAGCTTTTCGCCGATAAAAAAGTATCAGCATCTTCAGGAAAAATAATTATCTAATAAATTATCTGATTTTTTTTTATTAGATAATTATTTTTCCTGAAGATGCTGATACTTTTTTATCGGGGAAAAGCTTTGAATAAATATATTCATTAAAAGTATTCTTGTGTTTGAAATATTTTAAATTTATTAAATATATATATATATATATACGAAAATATTTTAGCACAAAATTGATTCCTACTAATTTAAAAATAACTGTAAAAATTTGAAACAGTTGGCTCTAAATTCTCCACGCTAGTTTATTAAAACATACAGACTCGTTTCTATAACGTTGTCGCCTTCATCAGTGCTTGGCTTTGTTAGTAGTATCCAAGCACTGATGAAGGCGACATCTTCATCGAAACTAGTCTGTATGTTTTATTAAACTGGTGTGTAGTAAAATTTAGTTACTACTGTTTTAATTTTCACCGTTGTGAGCTATTTTTTCTAGCTAAGCTCTAATTAACTTAAAATAAAGGTCCCTGCTAGTGTTTTCTTTTCATTCACAAACTTACCACTAGATCCAACGAACACAATACACCCTTGTCGCTGCGGTTGGCTAATTCTATCCGCCTTATGTAACTCGTACCGGGGAGTGTTGCCACATTTTTAAAGAGCCATATCAAATGTCGGATACTTAAATTGTTATCGGATACATTTCTATTGTACCGTGGAGAACGCAAGAACCGCGGCCGTGGATTCTAAAAACAATACGGAACGAATCGAACCAGCAACCAAACCGCAGTACAGGAGGATGTCCGTCGAAGCAGAGGGAAACGCGTCGGTTACGTTAGGTAGGGAAACTCAATGTGAGTTACTCGTTATTTACAACAAAGAACAATTCTCCAGGAATCATCTAAGTTAAATACTTTACGCATAGTAATTACGTTATTCAGAAATGTAAAAATTAATAAATAAAACTATTGAAGATCCGTCGATTTATACAGCTTCTAAATTAAATTTTGAATCACTAATAAAAAAGATCCATTGCTGTTAAATAAACTTATTTCGTCCTCCGCACAAAACATTCTAGATTTTCAAAAATCGAGTAGCACGAAAATATTTTTTTTAACACAAGGATGTTGGTAAAATGCTTTGAATGTGGCCTAAATTTATAAAAAAATAATTATAAGAAAATCCCGTACAAACGTGATATTATATTTCTACAACTAAACATACTAGGGTTTATACAAACCTTCTTATATATTGGTAAAATACTCTACACTATAATTTTATAAGTATATAATTTAAACGTAACCTAACCTTCTTATCAAAAGAAATAGAATCTGTTTTAACCGTGTCATAGAATCAATAAACTTTAAACCCATCCTAATCCTATCACTAAGATGAAATTCATTTCTGTTTTAACCTTCTGTTTAACCATCAAAATAAAATTTCATTTTTGTCAAATATTTTCACAAAAATTCCATTTAAAGTAGCAAAACCTTTTTAGAAAAAATTTAAACGTAGCCTAATATTTTGTCAAAAATTAAATTAAATTAAAATTTAACTTTTTTTTCAAACGTAATCAAATCTAATTACACAGTGTGAAAAAATAAATAATATTTACACCCAACTTAATCATATCACTAAAATAGATTTCAGAATTTACCTCCTCACGAAATAAAATTTACATTTATTCCCACCTTGTCACACAAAAGTTTAATCTAGAATAAATGTTTGAGAAAAAAATATTGAAACCTAACTTAACCTTTTGGTAAATGTAAAATTTAACTCTAGCATAACCTTGTCCGAAAAACAGACAATTCATTTAGAATTTTATTACATTTAAAATAAGAAATTATCATAATATTGGTAGGCATATTTTAGAATAAAAGTGTGGAAGTACCTTTATATTTTCAAAGAATGATTGAATTGTAATTTCAATTTGTATTGGGTTTAATTTATTTGCAGGTGGTTATTGTTTTAAAGATATTTCATGAAAGAAAACTTTACGATAAACAATTTACAGCTTTATTCAGAAGTAAAATAAAACGCTATTGAGATATTACTCAAACATATATCGTTTAGGTAAGAGATAGTCTTGATAAAAATAAACATCTAGTCTCCATTCAAGTACATATTGCTATTTATAGATAATCCCTAAATAGATTGCTAAACCCTCGACCAGTTCCCAATTACCCTGAATTCATTGACACACATCGCATGTCTTTTCTCCGACCTCCGACGAACGTATTTAAGAGGTGAAATTGCCAAGAACGGACCACTTATACGGTATGTAGACTGAAGTGTGAATTGCAACAGGTGGCTGTCTTGCGTCATCGACGCATTGTTTCAGGGTGTAGCAAGTGTTAGACCTTGGTAATGCCGGTTGGCGAAAACGCGACTGGTGAAGGTAGAATGTCGTTTTTAACGGAACTAGATTACGTCCACAGTTATCTTAATTCAACTGTTTTTTTTTTCTCGAAACGTCTTATTTCGAAAAGAAACACGTCTTTTATATTAATAAAACACACTGACTCGGCTATTATATTATTATATACGCAATGGCGCCTGAGTGGTCCTAGAGGCAAGCACTTCCCTACTATCATAAAGCCCTGGGCTGCATACAGGTAGCTCCAAGATTCTATCCCGTTAGTCGACAAACCCTCTGACAATGTGTACTTGGTAACAAAGGTCGGTCGAAGCGTAGGGATGTTCTCCCTCTCTTAAATACTATACGACCCGAATACCACAACTGAACCCTGCCTCTACCATTATTGTATAGGCAATCGCGGTTACTAGTATGGATTGCATAATATATATATATATATATATATATATTATAATAAAGATGATTATTTTTTCTTGATTTGTTATAATTATTAAATAACTTCAAAAAGTTCATAATCAAGATATATTTTATTCAACATTTACAATTATGCTGAAGCTTTTCGCCGGATTATAGTTCCAGCATTCTCAAAGACTACTCAGTAGTCTTCTACTGAGTAGTCTTTGAGAATGCTGGAACTATAATCCGGCGAAAAGCTTCAGCATAATTGTAAATGTTGAATAAAATATATCTTGATTATGAACTTTTTGAAGTTATTTAATAATATATATATATATATATATATATATATATATATATATATATATATATATATATATATATATATATATTAAACAACACAGGTTATTCAAATACAAGAATATTTATTATTTTATATCCAAAGCTTTTCGTTGGCAAACAGTACCAACATCATCAGGAATGAAAATTACAATGTAATTACAATGAATATTATTGTAATTTTCATTCCTGATGATGTTGGTACTGTTTGCCAACGAAAAGCTTTGGATATGAAATAATAAATATTCTTGTATTTGAATAACCTGTGTTGTTTTAAATTATTAAACAAGAAAACGTATTTTATATATATATATATATATATATATATATATGTGTGTGTGTGTGTGTGTGTATATATATATATATATATATATATATATATATATATATATAATAAATATATTAAATATGGTGATATGTTTTCTTGTAATATAGTTAATAAATTAAAAATATTTCATAAACAAAAATACTTTTAATGAATATATTTATTCAAAGCTTTTCGCCGATAAAATAGTATCAGCATCTTCAGGAAAATAATTATCTAATAAAATACTTTTACAAAATTAAATTATATGTATATAAATATATATATATATAAATATATATATATATAAATATATATATATATATATATTTTTTTTTTTTTTTTTTTGATCAATTGTTTAAATAATAAAGCAATATTGTGTGGTTTTTCTCTTGACTATTGCAACTATATAAAATATCATAATGCCTAGAAATGATGACAGTATATTTTAAGCAAATCGAAATAGCAACATGATATTTGAAAACATTCCCATAAACAGATGCCTATTACAACTCCAAACTGTTAATGCAATGATGGGATACATTTCAGTACCGAATAATGTCAAGCAGCTTGAAGACCTTTCGTAACTCGGGAAAGGGCCGTGACGTCAAAATGTGCTTCCTTGGATCCGTCCAATGATTGTGAGCTCGACCCAATCAAGAACTTTACAATGACAAATCAAGAATATCGATCAAAAAGAACTCGCATAGAATGCCATTACAAATGAATTGAAAGCAGTCATGCATCGTCTAAATATAGACAAATTAGGAAAGATCAGATGGTAATAGCAGTATTCAAAGCACTCTAAATATAAGGACCTTAAATAATACAAACATGACAAGTAGAGGATGACAATGATTATACAATGTTTTCTTTCTGTCTACAAAACATACGAAGGTCATTGATCTAATATCCCACGAGGGACAAATTCTAGTAAACATGTTTAAAAAAAAAAAAAGACTTGCATACAGTTACAAATACCCCTTGAACAAGTTGACAGAGGGACAAGATACCAAAGCGTTAAAGCCAGATAACTACCAAAGCATGTCGTGCCTGGTACTGCTCCGGCGACTGTTCTACTGAGCGCACTTGCGATACCTTTTTCCGACCTTCGAGTCGGTAACGTCCCACCTAATAACACAATTATGTGAGAACAATGAGGTTGCAGTAATATTAAGTAAACGTCGCCGTCGTGTTGTGTGTGGGTAAGAGTGTATGTGGAGGATACAAAATGAACTAGCAAAAGAGAGCTTCAAAGAATATCGATTGCAGGTAAAAAAAAAAAACAAAGACAATGGTAGGTAAGCGACAAAGTAGTAGGTAATATTGGCAAAATATACAAACTACTAAGAGAAATGATACACATAAAATCGAGATGGAATTAGAGAAAGCAGAGACATGAGCTTAATGTTTAGCCTAACAAAAACCAAACTTTATCCCAAAATAGATAATGGTAATATATTTCCAAGAGAAATTTATTCAATAGAAATGCCCAATGCCAATTGATTCATATATCTCGACTCCTTTCTGATAATTGATAACGGATATTTCGAAGAAAAAATACTGATGTAATTTGTAATAGTTATAAAAAACAACATATGAAAACACCAAAGACAGAAAGATCACAAAAAATATCTTAGTCAAATAACCTGTCTTTTACATTTTCCGATACGAATCAGAACCCCATCAATAAAAGACACCGAACAGGTGCTCATGAAATGTGCTGCCTTCCGCAAGAATGTTACAAGGTCAGTAGACTGGAATGCTCATCAACCCATCTGCCTTTAGGCGTATGTTGCGAGGACAGTGGACTAAAAGACCCATCTGCTTTTAGGCGTATGCTGCGAGGACAGTGGACTAAAAGACCCATCTGCCTTTAGGCGTATGTTGCGAGGACAGTAGACTAAAAGACCCATCTGCTTTTAGGCGTATGTTGCGAGGACAGTGGACTAAAATACCCATCTGCTATTAGGCGTATGTTGCGAGGACAGTAGACTAAAAGACCCATCTGCTTTTAGGCGTATGTTGCGAGGACAGTGGACTAAAATACCCATCAACCCATCTGCCTTTAGACGTATGTTGCGAGGACAGTAGACTAAAAGACCCATCTGCTTTTAGGCGTATGTTGCGAGGACAGTGGACTAAAATACCCATCAACCCATCTGCCTTTAGACGTATGTTGCGAGGACAGTAGACTAAAAGACCCATCTGCTTTTAGGCGTATGTTGCGAGGACAGTGGACTAAAATACCCATCTGCTATTAGGCGTATGTTGCGAGGACAGTAGACTAAAAGACCCATCTGCTTTTAGGCGTATGTTGCGAGGACAGTGGACTAAAATACCCATCTGCTATTAGGCGTATGTTGCGAGGACAGTAGACTAAAAGACCCATCTGCTTTTAGGCGTATGTTGCGAGGACAGTAGACTAAAATACCCATCAACCCATCTGGCTTTAGACGTATGTTGCGAGGACAGTGGACTAAAAGACCCATCTGCTTTTAGGCGTATGTTGCGAGGACAGTGGACTAAAATACCCATCAACCCATCTGCCTTTAGACGTATGTTGCGAGGTCAGTAGACTAAAAGACCCATCAACCCATATGCCTTTAGGCGTATGTTGCGAGATATATCACCAATATCAGAACTAACGTTGCGAAAAGTTGAAGAAAGTGCAGCATCTAAAGACAAAATTACACAATGTAATTTAAATTTGTGAAATTGGTGTTTTAAACCATGGTAAGTGACCACAGATCCTTTTCGGTCAAAAGTAAAACATTTGAATCCTACCTATAGACGGGGAAATACGACGAGAGTTACATTTAAGACCAGAAAACATTTATTAAATTTTGATTTCTTGAACACTGGTTTTTGACGTTAGGAGGTTAAAACTTTGAAACCGATGAGATTATGAAAGAATATAACAGCTTAGAGTTTTTGGATCGGTATTCTAGCCTAACGCAAAACTATAATGTTTTTTAAGTAGCTTACACAAGAAGTTTTATTCAAAATTATACTTTTACAATATAAAATATAACTATATTTGTATGTAATTATTATAACATTTGTCTCTCAAATGTTTTTTTCTCTAAATGTTCAACTCGTTGGCACGGAAGAATGCAGCCACTAGCCTACATATACAAATCAATTTAACATGCACTAACAATCCATCAACATTTCTAAACACGGCAATGCCCTATTTGGACAGTGGAACTAATACGGGCCTTGTAGCTATTGCGCATACATTGCATGTCCAACAGTCTTGAATCGTTCTTAAAGGCCCTTTATGTTGGATACTATGGAATACAAATATTTTGGAAATAGAAAGATTATGTCACTTATTACGGTCGATATTCGCTGTTTTAGTCCATGACCACTTTCTAAGGATAGAATACACGTTCGGAAACAATTAATAAAAGATATTGAAATATTATTTTTTTAAAAGTTATTAAAAGAATTAACAATAACGATGGAGGTGAATTTTTTACTTCTTTAATTATACATTCTAATCTTACTTCTTTTAATTATAAATTTTACAACTCTTAAGAATCAAATCAGATTTTAGGTTCACAAACACTAAATTTCTAAGAACGTTAAAATAGGCTACATTTTGATACAACAGGCATTGATTCTTTACACTCCAACCGTAAATGAATTGTTTCTTTAAAATCCTTTATCTTCGATTTAGGGATTTGTCAAACTACTAATAGATAGCCTTGAGACACGCAAGTGTGTTTGTGCGTGCGTGTGCGTGCGTGCGTGCGTGTGTGTGTGTGTGAGTGTGTGTGTGTGTGTGTGTGTGTGTGTGTGTGTGTGTGTGTGTGTGTGTGTGTGTGTGTGTGTGTGTGTGTGTGTGAGCGTGTGTGTGCGTGTGTGCGTGTGTGTGTGTGTGTGTGTGTGTATGTGTTGGTGTTTGTGTGTGTGTGTGTGTGTGTGTGTGTGTGTGTGTATGTGGTGTGTGTGTGTGTGTGTGTGTGTGTGTGTGTGTGTGTATGTGGTGGGTGTGTGTGTGTGTGTATGTGGTGTGTGTGTGTGTGTGTGTGTGTGTGTGTGTGTGTGTTTGTGTGTACGTGTACGTGTGTGTGCCTGCTTACGAATCACAATGTTAATAATATGTATTATTATTATTTTCTTATTACTTTTATAATTTCCATTCTTGTGATACTGAAATAATAGACATTGAGTAAGTTCAGCCATCTAGTTATCACTGACTTTTTTATTTCACGTATGGTAATAGTTGGATTTAATTTATTAATTATATTGTATGAAAGTTGCTTGTTGTAATCATCTTGAATTCACTGATTAAACTTTATTTAAATAATACTTATCTAAGTGAATACGTAAGGGTTTACTTGCTTTCATCTTACTTGCGTTTCAAAAAAATTGTTTCTCTTACGAAACAAAGCCTCTAAACACAGTAGAGTAGAGTAAAAAAGGAGTAGCGTAAAAAAATGATTGTTTTGAAACGCGTCAGCAAGTAAGCCACGTATTCACATAGATAGGTATTATTTAAATAAAGTATGATACCAATTTATCTATACATTTACTGTACAGTACCTCATTGTTGTGTAAATCATCACCCCTTCCCAAAACGTATCTCTTTCATACAATATAGTTTCTCTCTACGAGACATAGTTGTCAGCTTTGTAGCCTGAATTTTTCCCGTGATATGATGCTGACGTTTTATGAACAAGATATCCAAGAGTTTCCCATCCTCTGTACTCAACCCCTAATTCCCGATCCCTTTTCGTTCTTCATTTGTACAAAATCAACGATTTTAAGCCAATAATAAAAAAATACTGGTTCCATAACAAATATTGGATTGACGAGGGACCTGATCTCCAGGAGATAACCAGGAAGATCTAATTATTTTCTTTCAGTATTTTTTTCAATTATATTTTGTGTATCAACGAAAGACTGACCTTTAAACTCTGAGAAGTAGACGCGTGACTATATACTACTTCTACTTAGTTTCAAACTACTTTTTTTATTAAACTTTCTTTAGCTATGAGAGGCTATTGTTCGCGAGTGACTTATCTAATTGAATGCGCGACCCTACCAGAGGGTATTCTCACGTCGTTCAGTCACTATCAGGGGTGTGTATTTCCCTACCTTAATCATAAGTTGGAGAGGTGACAATGCTAATAATTCTCCTTACATGTTCAAGTACAATCACTTAGCTCCTGCAAAACCTGTTTGGTCTGAAAACAAAATAAAAAGCAATAAAAATAAACCAAATAATTGTGTATTTAACTTGTAATAATTTTTTTCGTGTTTTTAAACTTATATTTAAGAAACTATGAATTAAATATACTGAACATAAATCGCGACACTTATTTTATCAGCATCATATTGTTTCTAATATTAACAAACGCAGCTAATTGTTTTAGAAAGTAAGCGAGGGCGGCTTCTCGCCGTGTGTTTCCAAAACTTCGACCTTTGGCCCCGCCTTGACTTAATTCTGTACGCTCTAGTTTTGCCAGGTAATTATTTACAAGCGTCGCATGATCCTTGCAAAAATATTACATCATTCCCACTAATCGACATTTAGAATTGACCTTACCCTTTGCATATTCAACATCACACATACTAGACACAACTAAAAATATATTTCCGTCGCGTTGATAAAAGGTAGTACATTTGTATTATATAAAACTATTAAACGTAATAAATTGCTTCATTGGAATCGATAGTCTTGAAAACAGATGGTATAAAATGTTATTTAGACTATAACAATCGCACTCTGACTTTAGACAATTTAAATGTGGGAAACCAGTTTAAACTCCATTTAATAATCTGAGGAAAAAAGCTATATCTAAGTGTTATTGTGCACTGAATACCTCACTACTATATATATACTAAAAACCCTGAGTTTGACACCCTTTAGATTGTGATTGCACAAAGTGACTAAGTCATCTTGTGGATAGAGCACTTTCTTACTAAACTATTATTTCTGGGTTTGGTCCCCTGTAGCTCGTTAGCTTGCAGAATGTGGCTGAGTGCTCTTGTAAATAGAGCACTTTACTACTAAACTATTATTTCTGGGTTTGATCCCCTGTAGCTCGTTAGCTTGCAGAATGTGGCTGAGTGGTCTTGTAAATAGAGCACTTTACTACTAAACTATTATTTCTGGGTTTGATCCCCTGTAGCTCGTTAGCTTGCAGAATGTGGCTGAGTGGTCTTGTAAATAGAGCACTTTAATACTAAACTATTATTTCTGGGTTTGATCCCCTGTAGCTCGTTAGCTTGCAGAATGTGGCTGAGTTGTCTTGTAAATAGAGCACTTTACTACTAAACTATTATTTCTGGGTTTGATCCCCTGTAGCTCGTTAGCTTGCAGAATGTGGCTGAGTGGTCTTGTGGATAGAGCACTTTACTACTAAACTAATATTTCATGGTTTGACGCCCTGTAGAACGACCTTGCAGAAAGTGACTGAGGGGTCTTGTGGATAGAGCACTTTATTACTAAACTAAAACTCGTGAGTTTCACGCCCTGTGTACGGAACTTGCTTAATGTGGTAGAGTGGTCTTGTAGATAGTGCACTTTACTACTAAACTATTATTTCTGGGTTTGATCCCCTGTAGCTCGTTAGCTTGCAGAATGTGGCTGAGTGGTCTTGTAAATAGAGCACTTTACTACTAAACTATTATTTCTGGGTTTGATCCCCTGTAGCTCGTTAACTTGCAGAATGTGGCTGAGTGGTCTTGTGGATAGAGCACTTTACTACTAAACTAATATTTCATGGTTTGACGCCCTGTAGAACGACCTTGCAGAAAGTGACTGAGGGGTCTTGTGGATAGAGCACTTTATTACTAAACTAAAACTCGTGAGTTTCACGCCCTGTGTACGGAACTTGCTTAATGTGGTAGAGTGGTCTTGTAGATAGTGCACTTTACTACTAAACTATTATTTCTGGGTTTGATCCCCTGTAGCTCGTTAGCTTGCAGAATGTGGCTGAGTGGTCTTGTGGATAGAGCACTTTACTACTAAACTAATATTTCATGGTTTGACGCCCTGTAGAACGACCTTGCAGAAAGTGACTGAGGGGTCTTGTGGATAGAGCACTTTATTACTAAACTAAAACTCGTGAGTTTCACGCCCTGTGTACGGAACTTGCTTAATGTGGTAGAGTGGTCTTGTAGATAGTGCACTTTACTACTAAACTATTATTTCTGGGTTTGATCCCCTGTAGCTCGTTAGCTTGCAGAATGTGGCTGAGTGGTCTTGTAAATAGAGCACTTTACTACTAAACTATTATTTCTGGGTTTGATCCCCTGTAGCTCGTTAGCTTGCAGAATGTGGCTGAGTGGTCTTGTGGATGGAGCACTTTACTACTAAACTAATATTTCATGGTTTGACGCCCTGTAGAACGACCTTGCAGAAAGTGACTGAGGGGTCTTGTGGATAGAGCACTTTATTACTAAACTAAAACTCGTGAGTTTCACGCCCTGTGTAGGGAACTTGCTTAATGTGGTAGAGTGGTCTTGTGGATAGTGCACTTTACTACTACATTAAAAGTTCGGGGGTTTTACAAGCAGTAGAGAGGAACCTGCATGAGGAGGATGAGTGTTCTCATAGATAGAGGTTTTACTTCTAAGTTGTTCCCCTGGTTTTAGAAGTCTTGTAGAGCCAGCTTTTACAAGGAGGTGGTTTAGTTTTAAGATAAAGGACTTTACTTCTAAGCTTCTAGCCCTGGGTTTTTATGCCCAGTACAACGAACTTGCATAAGGCGAATGAGTGGTCTCGTTGATAGAGGACGTTACTACCAATCTACTAGTCCTGGGTACTCCCGTCCTCTAGAGCCAGCTTGAACAATGAGGTTTTGTCTTGGGGATAGAGGACTTTACTTCAAAGCTACTAGTTCTGGGTTCAGACGGCCTCTAGAGCCAGCTTGAACAAGGACGTTTTGTCTTGAGGATAGATGACTATACTTCTAGGCTACTAGTCTTGGGTTCAGACGTCCTCTA
>JBAIZL010000361.1:505000-555000 GCA_036971475.1 Prosapia bicincta
GTCTTGCATATTTCACATTTTCTTTGCTTTCCGTTGGTTGTTCTTTCAGCCAACCCTTTCTTAAGCCAATTAACCGCTGTTTTACTAAACTGCTCAAACGTGGGTTCATATTTTAAATAAACACTAAGAATATTTAATTGTTTTTTGTTTATTGTCATTGAATAATTTTCTAATAATTAAAAAAGGTTTTGCCTATAATTCCTGTTTACAATCGCCACAATACAAAATAAATGAAAAAAGGTCAATTTGTGAGTAAAGTATATATATTTTATTTCATTAAGGGCGTTTCGGAAATTGGTTAATTGTCATCATCAGGCCTAAGTATATGATAAACAAATAAGAAAATATATAAATTTTAACCACTAGCCTACTAAACATTACAACAATATTACCTATTATTGTGGCATCAATTTATATAAAACTCTTTTAAAAGTTTTTTTTGACCACTCGACTTAGTCAGTGCTAGTCATTGGTAAGATTAATTACTAAAATTTATTAATACAATTATTATGCATAAGTTAGCAGATAAAATATGTAGAATAACTTTTTTACTGACCTGTTTTCAATACAGAAAAATCAGTTAAAATTAGCAACATATTATCTTTTGCATTTAATTATCACAGTAATAAGGTCAATTTGGATAGAATAAATTTCTAAAAGCATTAATGTAATAAAATATATAAACATTACAAAGTAATTATCAGTAGCAATTATAGTTTTAATGTATATAATTAAAATTTCAACTACCTACTATATTCTAATACTTGTAAATTAGATACAATAAATGAAAGATAAAAGAGAATAAAAGAACAACATTGATAAGTTATAATCCCACCTTACCTAATTTTATAAGTGGAATTTATAGCTGGAAAATATTATATATATATATATATATATATATATATATATATATATATATATGTGTGTGTGTGTGTGTCTATGTTTATGTTTATTTGTTTATTATGTATTAGCTAGATATAATATTAGCTTCCTTAATATTTACAGCATTTATTCTGCAGTTTTATGTCAATCATCTCAGAAGAAACCCTTCTACATTAATTACGTTCGTTATGATATACTGTAGGTTATTTTTTAAATCTAAAGAATTGTTATATTTTTCTATACGATCAAAAAATGCATTCGAATTAAGTAGCCAGATGGCCTGCCCTTTTTTTTATGTGCATTTATTGCGACGTGATGTAGAATCACAACCATTGCACCTGATCGTATATACTTCATTATTCACATTTAGGATATCAATTTATTCATTTCCTCTTTCTAATTAGAGTGTGGAATTTTGTGAGATAGTAGAAACAGTAGAGATTTTATATTTACCAAGTTTTGTAGACATTTTTTTATTATTTAGACATTATGTAATGTAATTTTGGTGCCAAACGTAATAGGTAATGTTATTTTATTATTAGTAATGGTTAACATTTCATTTGTTTTTTACGTTCTTGGTATAATTTGTTCTAATTTGTTTTTTATGAACTTGGGTCTGATGATGGAAATAAACTAATTTCCGAAACATCGCCAATAAGGTAAAATATATATACTTGAATCCCAATCAACCGCTTTTTTCATTTACCTTGTTTTTCCGTATGGTTAAGTAGACAGAGACTTTACGCAATGAGATTATATGTCATTAAAAGGTTTTTCTACATTTACAATGTCATTACAATTAGGCTAGGCTTTGCTGGTGAATGTATCCTTGTATTATGGTTTTGTAAAGGATATCTTGCAATAGCAAACATTCATGGCCTCGAGCTTTTAGACGGAAATTTCTTTTTTTGGTGGCCTTCAATCCTAAAACTACATTTATGACATCCGGCGCCAAGTGTCGGGCAGTTATGTGGGCGTTCGCTTTGGTTTATGACTTTTATTTATTTAATACTTTCATATTGTTGCTTTGTTGTTTATTTCTCCTATCATCAGCTATACAGTATTCCTAATGTAGTGCATTGCTTCATTGTACCGACTGTATTTCCAAATGAATATATATATATATATATATATATATATATATATATAGAGAGAGAGAGAGAGAGAGAGAGAGAGAGAGAGAGAGAGAGAAGGGGGGAGAGAGAGGGGAGAGAAAGAGAGGGGGGAAGAATGACGGAGAGAGAGAGTGAGGCCTATTATATACTCTTATTTATATATACTCATAAATATATATATATATATATATATATATATATTAAAGAACTAAGTCAAAATACAAATACAAGAATTATAATTGAATTTACAATTATAATTATAGTAAATTCAATTATAATTCTTGTATTTGTATTTTGACTTAGTTCTTTATTAATACACAAGAATACATATTGCGATATTTATATATATATATATATATATATATATATATATATATATAGGAGAGAGAGGGAGAGAGGGGGAGAGAGGGGGTAAGAAAGAGGGAGAGAGAGAGAGAGTGAGGCCTATTATATACTCATATTTAGACATATGAAAGTAGTTTTATTAAAGGCTGGTTTACCTTTATTATATAGTTGTAATGTGTTAAAGAGAAGATATTTATCTAAAGTTGTGATATTTAGAAGACTAAACTGAGCAGAGTTAATATGATAGTGACGGTGCAAAAGAGTGGATCAATTTTAAAAGACCATAGTCACGTAAAAGTAGCAGAAAATACTTTGTGAAAGAGAGACAGTAATTCGTGAAAGGACATAAATACAAAAAACATAAAGCAGTAAGAACACCATGATTGTCACAGATCTAAAGGTCATTACGAACTATATACAAAATCTGTAAGGGCTTCTTAAACGTCAGTAGCCACATAAAGAGAAAGGGTGGGTTACAATAAAACATGATTTAAATGAGTTAAATTAAATTATTTAGTCTTGAAATTTATTTGCAATTGTTTAAAACTGTGACTTTACATATTATGAGCTGTTACCGACAATTAGCTAAAACTGTAACCATTAATATGAGCTGTTACTGGCAGTTAGCTAATATTGCAACCATTCATATGAGCTGTTACCGACAGTTAGCTAAAACTGTAACCATTCATATGAGCCGTTACTGACAGTTAACTAAAACTGTAACCATTCATATGAGCTGTTACTGACAGTTAGCTAAAACTGTAACCATTCATATGAGCTGTTACCGACAGTTAGCTAAAACTGTAACCATTCATATGAGCTGTTACTGACAGTTAGCTAAAACTGTAACCATTCATATGAGCTGTTACCTACAGGTAGCTAAAACTGTAACCATTCATATGAGCTGTTACCGACAGTTAGCTAAAACTGTAACCATTCATATGAGCTGTTACTGACAGTTAGCTAAAACTGTAACCATTCATATGAGCTGTTACTGACAGTTAGCTAAAACTGTAACCATTCATATGAGCTGTTACTGACAGTTAGCTAAAACTGTAACCATTCATATGAGCTGTTACTGACAGTTAGCTAAAACTGTAACCATTCATATAAGCTGTTACCTACAGGTAGCTAAAACTGTAACCATTTATATGAGCTGTTACCTACAGGTAGCTAAAACTGTAACCATTCATATGAGCTGTTACTGACAGTTAGCTAAAACTGTAACCATTCATATGAGCTGTTACTGACAGTTAGCTAAAACTGTAACCATTCATATGAGCTGTTACCGATAGTTAGCTAAAACTGTAACCATTCATATGAGCTGTTACTGACAGTTAGCTAAAACTGTAACCATTCATATGAGCTGTTACTGACAGTTAGCTAAAACTGTAACCATTCATATGAGCTGTTACTGACAGTTAGCTAAAACTGTAACCATTCATATGAGCTGTTACTGACAGTTAGCTAAAACTGTAACCATTCATATGAGCTGTTACTGACAGTTAGCTAAAACTGTAACCATTCATATGAGCTGTTACTGACAGTTAACTAAAAGTATGACAATATGTATAACTTGTTACCGTCAGTCACGCCAAAAGCCAAAACATTGACCGTGCAGACGAACTGTTACCGACAGTCACGGCGATGATTTCTGTTATTTATTAAATCATTTTTCTAAAGAGTTAAAAAGGAAGCCCAATATAACTTGCATGCCTAATATAATAATGTTTGCTACCGTTGGTAATATTTGGGAACATTCAAGGGTATTTTTCTTTAACATTAAAAGGAAAGGCAAAAGAGGGCACTCAAATCTGCATCATGAGGATGTTGCTGATGTGTTCAAGTATTTCTAACCTGACATTACTGCTTTTCTCGTGCAGAAGATCCCAGCACTGGCTATACGTAGAAGTAGTATTTAAACCGTCTTATTTTACTTCTTAACATTTTCTACTTTTAGATTAATTACATATAATTAAGTAGAATCAAGTTTCTCCTGTACGTCAGACGTCATGTCTTAGTAACAGTTTGGTTTCATCTAAGAACCACTTTCTGTCTGGCTTATTTGTTTCCCGACCAATACCTTATCCAGCAAAGTAACACAGTATTATTAAAGTTTGCCAATACTCACCTTAGTTTCAGATCTACCCTGATCACAGTAATTTCGTGTAGTTTTTCACTCATCTATTTCTATAAATCACACTCACGAATTACGCCAGCATAATGACATGAAATTTTATTCTACTCCAAAAAAATATAATATTTTTAAAATATCTTAAGTAAAACGCGAATTTTTATTTAAAATCAAATTGATAATTAACACCTATAAAGTGTTTAATAAAAAAAGGAGAAAATAAAATATAATCCATACAAAACGAAACACAAAAAATATATATTATTAAAAACTTAAGGTAACATACAGCCTAAAAAGGTTACATCGTAGAAAAACAAAACATAGAATTAAATAGTAAAGCAAAAAGTAAGAAAATAAAAATACAACCCCTATACTAAATGCTATTTTACTCCACAATACAAATAAGCTATATCATCTACAGTGCATACACACACACACACACACACACACACACACACTCACGCATATATATATATATATATATATATATATATATATATATATATATATATATATATATATATATATATATATATATATATATTAAAACAACATAGACTATTCAAATACCAGAATATTTATTAATTTATATTCAAAGCTTTACGTTGGTAAACAGTACCAACATCATGAAAAATGAAAATTACAGTAATTGATTATTGTAATTTTCATTCCTGATGATGTTCGTACTGTTTACCAACTAAAAGCTTTGAATATAAAATAATAAATATTCTTGTATTTGAATAACCTATGTTGTTTTAAATTATTAAACAAGAAAAAGTATTATATATATATATATGAATACATATTCCTATTTTTATATATAGTGTGTGTATATATAATCAATTACAGTATATATTGTGCATTAAATCTGAGAATTATTTAATAATTACCGTTATTTACAAACTAAGTTCAAAAATTGTTTAATGCTACCCATAATCAATTCGAATGAAATTATTTGAAATAAGTTTTAAATACTATCGTAATGGATAACAAAACAATCGAATACGTTTTCTTTTCTAAAATTACGTTACTGTATGCGACCTTGTTTTGTTTTCGTAACAGACACTGCAATACGTGTTAAAGACAAATACTACCACTTCCCATCTCAGTAAATGAGGTAATGTTATTGTACGCGTTCATTGTCAGTATACTGGGAGAATGTATTGTGGTTTGTGCGCATCGTATTGTTGCCGGATTTTCCACAATTCTGTCGCAGACACGGCGAGTCGATAAGACGAGTAAAAAATTGCTTCTGCTGATAATGAAACTATCTCTTCGCTTTCTATGGAATCGGTAAATAAGGGAATGCTTTCCTTTTCAAATGGGATTTCAACAGCCCCATAAAAAATTTAATTACCACTGGTCAATTTAACACAATTAATATATTTTTGTAAAGCTTTTAAAATTGGTTTATATATATATATATATATATATATATATATATATATATATATATATATATATATATATATATATATTTAAAATATGGTGATATGTTTTCTTGTAATATAGTTAATAAATTAAAAATATTTCAAAAACAAGAATACTTTTAATGAATATATTTATTCAAAGCTTTTCGCCGATAAAATAGTACCAGCATCTTCAGGAAAATAATTATCTAATGAAATATTTTTACAAAATTAAATCATATGTGCTACCTATGATACATATATATATATATATATATATATATATATATATATATATATATATATATATATATAAGAAATAAGTCAAAATAGAAATACAAGAATTATTATTGAATTTACAATTCAAAGCTTTTCGTTGGCCAACAGTACCAACATCATCAGGAATATTAAACAATTCCTTTAATTTTAATTGTTAATTTTAATTCTGTTAATTTTTATTATTTAAAATTCCTGATGATGTTGGTACTGTTTGACAACGAAAAGCTTTGAATTGTAAATTCAATAATAATCCTTGTATTTGTATTTTGACTTATTTCGTAATAATACACAAGTATACATATTACGATATTTATATATATATATATATATATATATATATATATATATATATATATTTTAAAACAACATAGGTTAATCAAATACAAGAATATTAATTATTTATATTCAAAGATTTTCGTTGGTAAACAGTACCAACATCTTCAGGAATCAATTTACCAACGAAAGGCTTTAAATATAAATAATTAATATTCTTGTATTTGAATAAACTACAGGGTGCGGCAGCATAACTTCCTTTTTTTAAATGCTCGCGATTCAGTTAGTTGATGTTATAGCGGAGCGTTAGTTATCTCGTTCAAGAGGAGGTACAGTAACGTTTAGTCCCAATACATTTTAATCGCCATCATGAGTTGGAATAGTGAGGAGTGGGCCTTTGCCGTTTAGGCCTACTTTTCGAGCGGATGTTCGGTTATTGCAACACAGCACGCATTTCGGAATCGCTTTAATTTAGCCCCGTTGGCTCCTGTCCCAGACCGCAAATCAATTGTTACACGGGTCACTACATTCAGACAAACTGCAAGTGCGACAAAACGAAGAACTGGAGTCCCTCGGCCCGTTAGATCACCTGAGAACTTTGAAGCAGTGAGAGCGTCAATGTTCCGATCACCACGGCGTTCTGCGCGCAAACACGCATCTGCCCTTGGACTATCCGATCGTTCTGTGAGAAGAATTCTTCGTGATGATCTTCATTTTCATCCCTATAAGATGGCGATAATGCAGGAACTTTCAGAACGTGACTTCAATTCTCGGATGAACGCGTGTGAGCTTCTTCTTGATGTCGGGAATGGCCGGCACGCTCTCCTGATCTGTACCCTTGTGATTTTTTTCTATGGGGTTTTTTGAAATCCCGTTTTCATGTGAACCGTCCAAGATCCCTACAAGATTTGAAGACCAACATCCAAGAAGAAATTGCCAACATAACACCTGCTACGCTAACAAGAGTCATGACAAACGCCAGAAATCGGTTTACGCAATGTATGGAGAATGAGGGACGCCCCCTAACGGAGTTGATCTTCAAAACAATGTAAATTAAAACTTTAGACACGTACCTACATTATAAAAAATAAATAAATATTTTCAGATGCATACAATAGTGTTTATTGAGTTTTCAAAAAAGGAAGTTATGCTGCTGCACCCTTTATGTTGTTTTAATTTATTAAACAAGAAAACATAGTGTATACTTATATTATATATGTATTGGAGATATATATATATATATATATATATATATATATATATATATCAATTGGTTACTTATAAAAATTAAAATATTTACAATTTTATAACCCAAAAAAGTGTTAACTTGTTGCCTGATAATAATGAAAGTAATATTAATATCAAAATATTTCCAGTTTGATGAGTATTTACAATATTCTACAAATGTATGTTGGATTTTTTAATATTTTTGATTTATTTTTAAACTTGCCATTTTAAAGTGTCTTTCTACCATAACATGTATACAGCGGCGATGGGTTTCGTAGTGCAGAATAGCTGATTGCTTAAAGACGATGATGTAAACACTATAGAAGAATCAACCGACTCGTCATCGCGTGAAACGATAGATAAACGGTATATTAACAACACTACAACATAATATAACATTGTGAGTGTGAGTCAAGAGAGTTGTTAAACATAGAGAGAACAAAAGTCTAAACAGAAGATTATTTATGTAAAGAGATTGGGACAACATTGACGGATGGAAGGTGTGGTTGATGATGAGTATACGGCGACAGCTGAGCAAAGATTTATAGAAAGAAGAATCGAGAAAAGAAAATTGAGACAACAAAGATAAGTGGAAGATATAGTTGAACAAAGCGGCAGCTGTGCGAAGGTCAGGAGAGAAGAGTATTGATGGAAGAAGAATAGATAACAGGGATGAGTGGAAGATATTGTTAATGGAGATCAAGAAATGAGGTTGATGAAGGAGATAAGGAATGAAAGATATGGTTGATGAAGAAAAATAGTTGATAAAGGAAATGAGGAATGAAAGATATGGTTGTGTAGAAAGGTATGGTGTACAAATTAAATATATTGATAATTAAGAAAGTATACTGTAACATTCTTTAAAGCTGTCATTGATGATTTATCGACAACTCACATTTTTATAATTATTAAAATAGACAAAATATATTAGTAAAATAATTAATTAAATATCATTCAAAAACATAAACATAAGCTAAAATGCTGTTAACAAAACTTTCAACAAACGCCCAGAGTTTTAGTCGTAGGTATTTAAATTTGTTTAAATCCGGGACGAGAGTGAAATCAGAAAATAATTCTTGAACGATTTGTAACAGAAAGTAAAGAAGTCATGCCTTGAAACAGGTTGTCTACAAACATTGAATACAGATCGGAAAGCTAATTGACAAGGTTAGGTAGAGTGAAAGTGCAATGGCACATGCTGTTGTTTCCCCAGGTATGGAAATTATTAGGTTTGTGTCTATTTTTGAAACTCCGTTTTCTTTTCCTATACAGTTAACAGTTCGTTCCGATTACGTAAAAAAACGTTCCTTTAAGAGTTACTTTTCACTCCCATTTTCTTAGAATTATAATTGACAAATATATAAATACTTATTTCAAGAAATTCAAACTCTAATTATTCAAGTTTACTCTTTCAATCAACCACATTTAGTCCTCCAAAAGAACTACGTAACGGCAAACAAGACAAATGTCATACGCTTTGCACACATTTTTTATTATTTTGTTTTTTGCCTTATCTCTGAGAATAGCTTACTACAAATCGCCATTATCCATTTGTAAAAGTGTTCTAGATTTATAACTTATTTTTTAATATTCGTATTGTTTTATAATTTTATAATTCGTCTGTTTAGTATAAAAATATCAATTTACACCACAAACATCTATGTACTTTAACATAAAACTTATGACTATAAATTAAAAACTTTAACATAAAATTTCATTACCAATAATTTTGTATAAGTCTGAATTATCTATAATACAATATACTAAAATACTTTTCTACAAATAAAAATCTAAAATATTTTAGGAATTAATTTTGAAGTGAGTCATTCTTTTGGCCAAGAATGACTGTTTGTTTTGCAGAGGAGAAAAATTATATCATTACGCTTCATTCCACCACGAGACGCGTCACGGGGCGCACGTCATATTTTAGCCGAAATTAAGATATACATTGAATTTCATACAACAGCTGATTTTATGCTACAGGTTATTTTGTAAAACAGCTGTTCAACACTAAGGTTATGGTAATTTATTTAACATATTTAGGTTTAAGTATCACTATTCAATATTTTACAGTTATTAAAAATATTAATCCTACTTTATATCTACTACTAAAATCACTTTCTAAAGTTCGCCGTAATTTAATGACAGCCCTCAAATCCTTATTGAAATGGGTCATATCGGTGGGGTAGGCAGAAAATAATTACGAGGGAGGAGGCAGTCCGGTCACAGTTGAATATGTACGAGTATAGCTTGCAGTATAAAATGGTCAGTGACAAAATTTGTCAGTTTGAGAAATTCATAACAAGTTCTATCATTAAAACGCACATTTTGGGCTGTTTTTGAAATATTTTTCTTCGACTGAGATATCAAAAGAACAAAATTATTATTATTAATATTTGTAATACTTTTATAACAAAATAATAAACTTTACTTCAATTGTTGCTCTAAATTACTTCACCACGATTATGTATGAGGAAGTTTGAATACAATTGCCTTTGTATTTGTGATAAAACTCATTTTTTGTTTAAAAAACTAAGTTTAGTGTTACGTTATGCAACAACTTTAGTAAAGCTTGCCTTTATGCAATTGGACCTGTCATAAGCAATACTTTCAAAATATCTCTAATAAAAGTTTCTTTTATAAATAACAAAATTCATTATCTTTGCTAAAAAAAAAACTGTTAAAATTCATAAATGCGTTAGTTCATTCTACTGATCCCCATAAGCTTTGGCTACATCGCATTCGACATCACTATAGTAGGTCACTATAAGATGTTCTAAAACTCTTTGTAACCAACTAGGTAAGGCATGAAACTTCGCCCATTTCTACCTCATGTGCATCTTTATCTCGATTTTTTTGACATTTGATGGCAGCACTTGGCTAGTCTCTCCATCAAAATGTCTGTTTAGCCTTAAACAAAATATCCTCACCGATAACCCAATTTTCGATAGTTTGCCACTTGTCCGCTCCTCTCTTCTCTAAGCAGTTCGTATAAGCTATAAGGCTAATATGTGACTAACTGGGCCTAGTTCATAGACAGACATTGACTTATCGTTTAACGACAGGAATTAACACAGGCCTGGTGTTGTAACCATTGGTTCTTACAAGGCTACATGCCCAGAATGGCGATAATACGTCAACTTCCAGCTGTCTAAGACCGATTATTTAACACAGATACATACTATTTATTGAATATAAGTTATACAAAAATATAAGTTTCTAGTTAGTTATAATGTATTAGTGATTTATTATTGTAGGTGCCAACGTTTTCGTTAAATCGCTTTTGATTGATTAAATTATTTATTGAGATTATTTTCTCGTAGTTTTTATTTTACTAACTATGTTAGCGTACCCTTCACATTAAGTTGGCTAGAACATCTGGAGTACACAAAAAGGACACTTCTGTGTGTGTGTATGCTATGGAAGGTCGAGAGGAGATCTTCTTCAGGGATGTGGCATTTACTCCTCCCTATTCCCAGTGCAAAGGGATGATTATTTCTTATATAATTTCACCTGGGCTTCTTTGACCTTTTACTTAGATGGGTGTGTAACGGGTACATACTTTCTTAAGTAATAGTGACAGCACTTCTTTATATATATATATATATATATATATATATATATATATATATATATATATATATATATATATATATATATATATGTATACAACGTTATAGAGTAGGTCTATTTAAGGTAACCTACGTTTCCCTGCAAACATTATGCCATGATTCCCCTTATGTCCTTCACTGCTTTTAAGACTAGAAATAAATGTACTATAAATAAAGCTATACTTTTTTAATCATAAGACTATGAATGCTCTGTTGTGCCAGAGTGATTGAGCTGTATGAGTTTATAATTTTGTTTTGTAATTATATGTCTGAATATTTGTTTGCCTAGAGTTTCCTTTTCAAAAACATTTTACTCGCCAAATCTCTCAATATATTTATACATTCGTACATGTTTATAATATTGCACGATTATATCACATATATACAATATGTTTATACATTCGTACATGTTTATAATATTGCACGATTATATCACATATGCAATATGTTTATACATTCGTACATGTTTATAATATTGCACGATTATATCACATATATACAATATGTTTATACATTCGTACATGTTTATAATATTGCACGATTATATCACATATGCAATATGTTTATACATTCGTACATGTTTATAATATTGCACGATTATATCACATATATATATAATATGTTTATACATTCGTACATGTTTATAATATCCCACGATTATATCACATATATACAATATATTTATACATTCGTACATGTTTATAATATTGCACGATTATATCACATATATACAATATGTTTATACTTGTATACGTGTTTATAATGTTGTAAGTTTATACAACATTTATACAATAAGTTTAGAATTATATATATGCATGTTTATGTTATTCTTTATTTGTATAACATATTTACAATATACTTACACATGTTAATAGTATTATGCATGTTTATAATATTTTATTGTATACAACATTTACACAATACACTTATAGATGTTATTAATATTATGTATTTATTCATCATTTATGCAATATGTTTATACATTCGTACATGTTTATAATGTTGCACGATTATATCACATATATACAATATGTTTATACATTCGTACATGTTTATAATATTGCACGATTATATCACATATATACAATATATTTATACATTCGTACATGTTTATAATAATGCACGATTATATCAAATATATACAATATGTTTATACTTGTATACGTGTTTATAATGTTGTAAGTTTATACAACATTTATACAATAAGTTTAGAATTATATATATGCATGTTTATGTTATTCTTTATTTGTATAACATATTTACAATATACTTACACATGTTAATAATATTATGCATGTTTATAATATTTTATTGTATACAACATTTACACAATACACTTATAGATGTTATTAATATTATGTATTTATTCATCATTTATGCAATATGTTTATACATTCGTACATGTTTATAATGTTGCACGATTATATCACATATATACAATATGTTTATACATTCGTACATGTTTATAATATTGCACGATTATATCACATATATATACAATATGTTTATACATTCGTACATGTTTATAATATCGCACGATTATATCACATATATACAATATATTTATACATTCCTACATGTTTATAATATTGTACGATTATATCACATATATACAATATGTTTATACATTCGTACATGTTTATAATATTGCACGATTATATCACATATATACAATATGTTTATACTTTTATACGTGTTTATAATGTTGTAAGTTTATACAACATTTATACAATAAGTTTAGAATTATATATATGCATGTTTATGTTATTCTTTATTTGTATAACATATTTACAATATACTTACACATGTTAATAGTATTATGCATGTTTATAATATTTTATTGTATACAACATTTACACAATACACTTATAGATGTTATTAATATTATGTATTTATTCATCATTTATGCAATATGTTTATACATTCGTACATGTTTATAATATTGCACGATTATATCACATATATATACAATATGTTTATACATTCGTACATGTTTATAATATCGCACGATTATATCACATATATACAATATATTTATACATTCGTACATGTTTATAATATTTTACGATTATATCACATATATACAATATGTTTATACATTCGTACATGTTTATAATATTGCACGATTATATCACATATATACAATATGTTTATACTTTTATACGTGTTTATAATGTTGTAAGTTTATACAACATTTATACAATAAGTTTAGAATTATATATATGCATGTTTATGTTATTCTTTATTTGTATAACATATTTACAATATACTTACACATGTTAATAGTATTATGCATGTTTATAATATTTTATTGTATACAACATTTACACAATACACTTATAGATGTTATTAATATTATGTATTTATTCATCATTTATGCAATATGTTTATACATTCGTACATGTTTATAATGTTGCACGATTATATCACATATATACAATATGTTTATACATTCGTACATGTTTATAATATTGCACGATTATATCACATATACAATATGTTTATACATTCGTACATGTTTATAATATTGCACGATTATATCACATATATACAATAGGTTTATACATTCGTACATGTTTATAATGTTGCACGATTATATCACATATATACAATATGATTATACTTTTATACGTGATTTATAATGTTGTAAGTTTATACAACATTTATACAATAAGTTTAGAATTATATATATGCATGTTTATGTTATTCTTTATTTGTATAAAATATTTGCAATATACTTACACATGTTAATAGTATTATGCATGTTTATAATATTTTATTGTATAAATCATTTATACAATAAGTTTAGAATTATATATATATATGCATGTTTATGTTAATCTTTATTTGTATAACATATTTACAATATACTTACACATGTTAATAGTAATATGCATGTTTATAATATTTTATTGTATAAATCATTTATACAATAAGTTTAGAATTATATATATATATATGCATGTTTATGTTAATCTTTATTTGTATAACATATTTACAATATACTTACACATGTTAATAGTAATATGCATGTTTATAATATTTTATTGTATAAATCATTTATACAATAAGTTTAGAATTATATATATATATGCATGTTTATGTTAATCTTTATTTGTATAACATATTTAAAATATACTTACACATGTTAATAGTAATATGCATGTTTATAATATTTTATTGTATACAACATTTATACAATACACTTATAAATGTTATTAATATTATGTATTTATTCATCATTTATACAGGATGTTTATACATTTACGCATGTTTATAATATTTTATATTTATACAATGTGTTTACACCTTTTTATAGGTTAATATAAAATGTATACAATTTGTATATATACCTATATGTATTGATATTATTGTATGTTTATACAGCATTTACACAATATGTTTTTAAATTCATACAAGCTTAAAATACATTTTATGTTCAAACAGCATTCATACAATATGTTTATACATGTGTATTTTTTTATAATATTGTATGTTTACATTACATTTATACAATTTGTTAATATATTAATACTTTTGATATTTTTGTATGTTTACACAATATCTATACAATATTTTTATACATTTTTACGTTTATAATACTATATGTTTACACAACATTCTACAATACGTTTATACGTTTACATCTAGACAATTTCAACAATTAATTTATTGTAAGCAGAGAAGATCTAAAGATGAAACGTATTCTTTCGTCTAATATTGCTTATAATAATAATGCAATATAGCTATATTTTACATATTTGATTAATATTTTATTTGATTTTGTTATTTAGTTTCACTTTCAAAAGTCGGTTCACAGGTTTAGTTCCTGTAACTGATCCTTTCATTGTTGAACCGTATCGTGTTTGGAGAAACTAACCAATCCTGAAGATCATTTCCCTTTCTTGGATCCGTAATAAAACAGGTGTTTCCAATGTCCAGTAACCAGGTCACCATAGTCGTCGAGCCGCCACCTGGTTGTTAATTATAAAAACCTGAAATTTTATGCGGTAATTAATCCATGAAATCAACCTACAAACCTGTACCGTTCGTCATATGGGAAGCACGTGTTGTTGAGAGATTTCAACGCCAAAGACGCTATGCTTGAAATTGAAATGTTACATTTAATTTGAGCTTTCTTTATATAATTCATCCAAAATATAAAATAAGGATATGATCTGTTTCTGGGTTATAGAAAACATATGTACTTAACATATGTACCTAATACATAAAGTATATATATATATATATATATATATATATATATATATATATATATATATATATATACAACAAGATATAAAGTCTATCAGATAACTCTTTGACTTTCTTGAACAAATATATATTTTGCCTTCCCTTCTTGCAAATCCGTGAACCCCGAGTTCACCTCTTTGTGAACCCTATAAATATTAGTTCTCATCAGTTTCGCTCCCGAGGAAGCGAGACGACATGATCTTCCCCTCAATCTTAACCTGTGGATCTTTACATACACATTATCCCTCGTGGGAGATAATAGTCTTATTAGATGATTGATTTAAAACTGTGTGTGTGTGTGTGTGTGTGTGTGTGTGTGTGTGTGTGTGTGTGTGTGTGTGTGTATGTGGGTGGGTGAGAGAGAGAGAGAGAGAGAGATAAATGGAGGAGGGATATTGTGTGTGTGTGTGTGTGTGTGTGTGTGTGTGTGTGTTGTGCGTATGTGTGTATGTGGGTGGGTGAGAGAGAGAGAGTGTGTGTGTGTGTGTGTGTAAGTAAGAGCTATGAGTGGGTTTATATGCATACAAAGAGAGAGAGAGAGAGAGATAAATGGAGGAGGAATATTGTGTGTGTGTGTGTGTGTATCATAATTATATACACAATAACTATATATTATATGTTATTATTATAAATTAAATCATGTAATATTATTATAATACTAATTGTTGTTATAAGCCTATAATAAATAATTTTAAATCATATATATGTTAATAGAATTACTAATATATATTATTTATTTTAAAACATTCTTAATACTTCCTTAATATATATATATATATATATATATATATATATATATATATATATATATATATATTAATTTTTTTAAACAACATAGGTTATTCAAATACAGGAAAATTTATTAATTTATATTCAAAACTTTTCGTTGGTAAACAGTACCAACATCATCAGGAATGAAAATTACAATAATGTAAGCTATAGGCCTAAAACATGTGTTAAATTAGAAATAGAATTGTTGCTAAATTTATACGAATTGCCAAATTTATTTTGTTGCTGTAACATTATGCAAATTTGGCAATTTGTATAAATTTAGCAACAATTCTATATCTAATTTAACATGTGTTTTAGGCCTATAGCTTACATTATTTTAATTTTCATTCCTGATGATGTTGGTACTGTTTACCAAAAAAAAAAGCTTTGAATATAAATTAATAAATATTCTTGTATTTAAATAACCTATTTTGTTTTTAATTATTAAACAAGAAAACGTATTTTACATATATATATATATTAAAATGGTGATATGTTTTCTTGTATTATAGTTAGTAAATTAAAAATATTTCAAAAACAAGAATACTTTTAATGCATATATTATTCAACTAGGTTATATAATTATTTTCCTGAAGATGCTGGTACTGTTTTATCGGCGAAAACTTTGAATAATATATGCATTAAAAGTATTCTTGTTTTTGAAATATTTTTAATTTATTATATGTATATATATATATATATATATATATATATATATATATATATATATATATATATATATATATATATATATACAATTAGTATATTGTAATATTAAAATTAGTAATATAATATATAACCATAAAGAAACTAGTTCTTTAAATAGTATACTGTGTTAAAATAACGTTTATTGTTTTTGTAACTGAATGTTTCGTCACAAATTACTAAAACTAATTATATTAATATAAACCAAAGTTTTCGTGCGCGAGCAGTGTTTTATTGACACTCTCTTCAATACCTTACATACTTTGATTTATCTGCGGTAACCCCTAACCCTGCACAAGCTGTAGCTGCATCCATCTCGGCTTTCCTCGTGAATCGCGCGACCTTGCTTCCAGGGCCATTGTCATTCCAAAAGTCAAGGAAACAGAGTTCCCACAGCCCGCTCCGACGTTCATTAAGTTACGTTTCACCGTAATTGGTGCATTTCCATGTCGACCAATTTTAACAGATTAGATTTTAATGTGCATATAAAGTCGTACGTGCGAGTGCGTATGTCTAACAACACCAAAGCCTCTGTACAGTTTTAGTAACCTCCAAACGGCCTATGATATCGTTTATATCCGTTGTTACACAGACCATGGTCATTTAAAGCTCGTTATATTGGGTAAAACATATTCTCCGGAAATAAATCTGCATAGTTTTGAATTTCAAGTGTTAAATTAATCCTAGGACTATATTAATCCTAGGACTATAGGATTAATCCTAGGACTATATTAATCCTAGGACTATAGGATTAATCCTAGGACTATAGGATTAATCCTAGGACTATATTAATCCTAGGACTATAGGATTAATCCTAGGACTATATTAATCCTAGGACTATAGGATTAATCCTAGGACTATATTAATCCTAGGACTATAGGATTAATCCTAGGACTATATTAATCCTAGGACTATATTAATCCTAGGACTATAGGATTAATCCTAGGACTATATTAATCCTAGGACTATAGGATTAATCCTAGGACTATATTAATCCTAGGACTATAGGATTAATCCTAGGACTATATTAATCCTAGGACTATAGGATTAATCCTAGGACTATATTAATCCTAGGACTATAGGATTAATCCTAGGACTATATTAATCCTAGGACTATAGGATTAATCCTAGGGCTATATTAATCCTAGGACTATATGATTAATCCTAGGACTATATTAATCCTAGGACTATAGGATTAATACTAGGGCTATATTAATCCTAGGACTATATGATTAATCCTAGGGCTATATTAATCCTAGGACTATATGATTAATCCTAGGACTATATTAATCCTAGGACTATAGGATTAATCCTAGGACTATATTTTTCGTCAGGACATAGAAACACGTTTTAAATTACAAACTGTAAATTACACTGTACAGATTAATAACTTACTGAATAAATACTATTGCAATATGATTGTTATAATATCAAAGAATGAAATATGTATCTGTTTCCTCCCTTAGAGGAGTGGCAGTTCGTGTCACTCCGAGCTTAACAGTCGTCCAGAGATTAAGCAACCCCTCACCAAGATGCGCGTACACTCACACACCTTCACATGATTACCTGCTTCTAACTGTTTCCAGTTCCTTGATCGTTTCTTGAACTGCTTCTAACTATTCCTTGATCTACGAAATCCTTTTTTTTTAACTTTAGTAGGTCTTATTTAGATAATTTGCTGACATTTTTGGAATCTATATATGGAAAATATAGCAAACATGACGTAATTGTCTAAATATTTAAAATATATGCGTTGTGACTTTGTTTTAATTATCGTGTAATTATCATTTAATTATTATGTAATTATCGTGTAATTATCATGTAATTATTATGTAATTTATATTCCATATTTAATAAATTTTATCTTTTCTATTAGCCTTCGGTGCGGCGTGACATGATTACGTTTGTCTCTATTTCCAAGGAATAATACCTAGATGTCAAAAATGTTAGTAAATTAATTTAAAAGTTACAATTTAAAACATTTTAGTTCTGTAGTCCTAGGCTTAGTAGCTGACTCGTAGGTAGCAGGGTGTGTGTGAGAGCTGCCTAATCCTTTGCGGTGCTTCCGAGATTGGACATCGTATAACAATTATACTATACAAATCTCGTTCATCTAGCTAGACAGGCCTTACATCTAGCTAGACAGGCCTTACATCTATCTAGACAGGCCTTACATCTATCTAGACAGGCCTATCATTTATCTAAACTGGCCTTACATCAATCTTGACAGGCCTTACATCTATCTAGACAGGCCTTACATCTATCTAGGCAGGCCTTACATCTATCTAGACAGGCCTTACATCTATCTAGACAGGCCTTACATCTATCTAGACAGGCCTTACATCTATCTAGACAGGCCTATCATTTATCTAAACTGGCCTTACATCAATCTTGACAGGCTTTACATTTATCTAAACAAGCCTTACATTTATCTAGACAGGCCTTACACCTATCTAGACTGGCCTTACATTTATCTAGACAGGCCTTACACCTATCTAGACAGGCCTTACATCTATCTAGACAGGCCGTACATATTACACATACTTGTACCTATAAGTACGCACTTTTGTATAATATCTGTGAAGTCTAGTCAGATTCTGAAGTTATAAAGCTTGTAAAGTCAGTCTAAATATCAATGATGAGGATGACGGTGGTAAAGATGATACTGAATAAAATTTCGTTGATAGTAAATAACATATGAGTAGGCCTATATATAGCGACATCGAATTGTACTCGTACATAAAAGAAAACAGAATCAGAATGCGTTTCAATAAAATAGAAACAAAAGAGATTTGCTACCATATTACTTTAAAGGTAATTTCTTTTTGTATTTTAAAATCTTCATTTGAAAAATATTTTCCATTACCAAGAAATTGTTTTTCTAAAATATAATGATTTCTATATTTATATTCATTAATATTCAAAGTATCAATGGTTTGTTTTTGTACAATTGCCGTTGTATAAACACGCTTTTTGTGATATATCCCATTTTCAAACTGTTCGTTGATGGTTGTAAAAAAACACATTTCGTCCCACTTTTAAAAGGCTTAAACGTTTTAGAAACTTGTTAAAACTTATATTGTTATATTAATTTTTTGAAGTCTTAGATTTTCATGAACTTCTAGATTTTGGATTCATCCTCCCTCTAAAACTATGTAAATTCACTTGGAAAAATTTTATCTTCTGATTTGTTATCGTAATATGTTTTTGTAAAGGGAGTTGGTCAGTTGAACTATAAAGGATAATTAAAGGATATAGAATAACAATAATGATTTGGATAAGTTAACCTGTGTGTTCTGAGGACTTAGATAAATCCAATCAAAATAGGGGTTGATACAATCAAGCGTTATCGTTACATACTCCTGATTTAACCTGTTTAAATGTTCTCGATTTAGCAAATGATTACAGCTTTCAAGTTGAAAAACCTGAAATTTCCCAAATAGTTTTCGTATTTCCGTAAAAACAAGGCAGCGTATTGGGACCAATCCTGTACTTGCTGTACACCAGTGATCTTCCGCAAACAGCCAACGTCATCACGGCCACTTTCGCAGACGACACAGCAAACGCAGCGACAGCGAAAACCGTTCAAGAATCGACAACACGCTTACAAAGATCAAACGATTCAGTTGAGGCTTGGACCAAGAAATGGCGCATCAAACTCAACGACCAGAAGGCAGTCCATGTGAACTTTACAAACAAGAGGATCCCAAACCCTCAGAGGCTCGAAATGAATGGAAGTGTTATCCCATATCATGATTCAGCTAAATATCTCGGCATGAATCTTGATGCAAAAGCCAAATGGGTCGAGCATGTCAAAATAAAACTCACAGAACTCCAGACTCGCTACAGGCAAATGTATTGGCTACTCGGTCGAAATTCACGGGTATCAATATACAACAAGCTATTGGTATATAACCAAATCCTCAAACCGGTTTGGACGTATGGTATACAGCTTTGGGGCTGTGCCAGCAAATGTCACATACAAGGGATACAACGCTTCCAGAACAAAGTACTAAGAAACATCGCCAACGCTCCTTGGTATGTGCGTAACAGTGACTTGTATTGCGATCTTGGTGTACCCATGGTCGAGGAAGTCATAAAACAGAACGCCATCAAACACGTAAATCGGCTCACTCAACACGAAAATCCTGAGGCACTGAGACTTCTCGACAACAACCACCTGACAAGACGACTCAAAAGGACAAAACCATTTGAACTCGTTGAACGACAAGAGTGACAACAAGACTCTTCCTCACGCCGGTTGGCTTCCAACATCAAACAAGATACAATAGAAATCAATGGATTCTTTGTAATAAAAGCTAAAATCTAATTATCAAATGTAAATTAATGGTTGGTCAGAAATGACCAGTTTTAATAATAAAAAAAAAAAAAAAAAAAAAAAAAAAAATTTCCGTAAAAACAAAAACTGTCTGGTAATATCTTGTAGATATCGGTAACGCACTGGCATGACTGTCACAGGAATTTGCTCCACCTGCAGCTGCGATTCCTTTCCTCGCGCCACGAAGGCCTCGAGAATCGGCTCCGTATTTTACCAGCTTACTAATTACTACTCTCAATGCAACACGTAGTAAAACAAACCGCTGTAATGTTTATTACGTTTGACCTAACGGCGATCTGTAACCTTGATAGAGGCAAGGGGAAATGTCGGCGAGTAACCTAAGGCGTGGCTTCAGAGGACTCTTACACACATATCACAATATAGCTTACCTCTAGAACTATCCGCTCCATGGTCGTTTGCATTACCACCCTATTAACTTTGATCACCCATACTTTGATTCACTTCCTTTATTGTAGTTTGCAGTTCTTTTTACTCATTGGTTCGGGCCGTTTTATCTTACGAACTTCTCGTCTTCTGACAGGTTTACTTGCCTTAATTAAAATATAGCCTGACAATTTACCAAGCTATAATAATGCACCTGAGTTGTTTCATAATGAATTAAATTACACTCTAAAGCCTTTTCTTGAAAAAAAATTCATCCTTAAACTGTCCTTATTTCTGCAGTAAAAAACATGGCTAAATACTTCAACTTTTTAATAAAAGTATTATATCTGATTGAATATCAATTTATTTTTTTTTGGCAGATTATTTCCGTTTTCATTTTCCCTCATAAAGACGAAGGAAATGATTTTGAATGATGAGATTAAGGTCGAGAGGATACCGTCTGTATATGTAGAGGTGACTAACTCGAAGTAAACTTATTCTCTATCGGTGTCTGGACTAGGTGTCAACAACTGGATATAATTTCCATTGGGTTCTAAGCCTCTCTCTCTCTCTCTCTCTCTCTATATATATATATATATATATATATATATATATATATATATATATATATATATATATATATTAAAACAACACAGGTTATTCAAATACAAGAATATTTATTATTTTATATCCAAAGCTTTTCGTTGGCAAACAGTACCAACATCATCAAGAATGAAAATTACAATAATGTAAGCTATCTGTATATATATATTAAAACAACATAGGTTATTCAAATACAAGAATATTTATTAATTTATATCCAAAGCTTTTCGTTGGTAAACAGTACCAATATTATCAGGAATGAAAATTACAATAATATCTTATATTAAAATTATATATATATATATATATATTAAAACAACATAGGTTATTCAAATACAAAAATATTTATTAATTTATATCCAAAGCTTTTCGTTGGTAAACAGTACCAATATTATCAGGAATGAAAATTACAATAATCTCTTATATTAAAATTATATATATATATATATATATATATATATATATATATTGTCTCTTTCTCTGTCTCTCTCTTTCTCTATCTTTATTTATATATATATATATATATATATATATATATATATTGTCTATTTCTCTGTCTCTCTCTTTCTCTATCTTTATATATATATATATATATATATATATATATATATATATATACTGTCTCTTTCTCTGTCTCTCTCTTTCTCTCTCTTTATTTATATATATATATATATATATATATATATATATATATATATATATATATATATATATATATATATATATATATATATATATATATATATATATACTGTCTCTTTCTCTGTCTCTCTTTTTCTCTCTTTATTTATATATATATATATATATATATATATATATATATATATATATATATATATATATATATATATATATATATATATATATATTCTTCAATCTATTCATATATATTACTATCCATCCATATCTATTTATCTCACCTGTTTCAAACATTAAACAATCAATAAGAAGTTATAAAATTCTCGATGAAAACAAATTTAATCTTCAAAACATATACAACGATACAACCCCAGTGAAGTTACAATAATTTCCACGTCCGATCTATAACACTTTAAATTGTAGTAAATTATTGTTTGTTTGAGTCTTCTGGAGTTGTCATATATACGCATCTTGCCATTTGGTGGGCCGCTACTTTGTCACAGTATTTAGACATAGACTAATAAGCGTTCCCCATTGACACTAACCAGGACACTGGGAAAGTTGTATAGATCTGCTCTAATTAAAGTAATCTATCATGAACTACGCCATGTGTGAATTCATTAGTAGCAATTAATTGTGCGCCGTATCATTAACTATGAAAGCAACACTTTCTACGCTTTACGTGATAAATCTTATAATTAAAGTGAGTGAGGTTAAACTGCTCGAAAGTCACAGGCAAAAGCTTTGATGGGAAATTATTTTATATGTGGTAATTTTTTAGTAATGAAAAAGATATTACAAATGATACGCGTTGAAAAATTACAATTGTGTACATTTTTAAACAAGTTATAATGATGTCTTTAGTAACTGTTTACTTTGAAAAATTATCTAAGTCGTAACTCTTTAATAATAAAAATTACGGTTGAAATTAATTAATAAAACTGGCAAAGAAAGTAAATGAATTGTTATGAAACAAATTCATACGTATTAAATGGCATCTTAAAATTAGTTTTATCGTAACACTTCTTGATCAAAAAATACAGTACATAGCTCTGGTACAAATTATGTTACAATATTTTGAAAAAATGTAAAGATGAACTAGTAGTTAGATCTATTTACTAAGATAACGAATAACTGCAGCATATATGTGTGTATGTTACTCGGTGTCCGTGTGTTGGAAAATGAAACAGGTTACTGAAGGAAACCATGCTTTGGGGAGGACTGTAGTTGAAATATTCTGTGGTTGAATAATTTAAGGTTTTAGTAATATTTTTTATACCATAAAAATATAAAATAAGGACTATTTTAATACTCACACTGTCTATTGCTATGCACACCTTTTCGGATAGCAACAATTGTTTTAAATGCATTACATCAATTTATCATTATTCAATGAACAATTTTAAAAATTGAATACACATTTACAAGATTTAACTTGTACAGATCTCTATCAGGATTTGTTTTGAAAAAAAAAAACAACTTTCTATAAATGTTCTTTTCTTTTGTATCTTTTTTGCCTTTCTTTCTTATGTCTTTATCTGCCACGAATTTTTTTTTTTATATGTCTTGCCACAGAAATTGTTTTTTTATTATATATCTTCTACTGCATCTGAAGTATTTCCTTTATAATAATTTCAGTCCCAGAAATCCTTGCATCTTTTTGTGCTGTAAAAGTCTGTCTCTCTGATTACTTCTTCTGTCACGGAATTATTTTTCTTTATTTCGTCTTTTACTACGAACGTTTCTTCCTTTCTTATAACCTCATTTACATCTGAAATCCCTTCCTTTCTTCCATCTTCTTCTGTTACGTAAGTCTCTTTCTTTCATAATACATCTTCTTAAACTACGAAAATCTCTTTCTCCTATTGCCACTTTTCCTTAAGCAATTCTTCCTTTTTAGAAACTTTTTACCCATTGAGATTCAGCCTTTATAATAAATACTTTTTATCCATATAATATATGTCTTCTATACAAGACATAATTTTTCTCTCTTCTAAAGCTTTATTTATTATTTTGTGTGTCGGATACTTGACTAACATGTTTCTCCACTATTACCCCAATAGAGAAACGGTTTTATCCAGGCAATTGACTCTACTAGCACTATGGAAAAACGTATCCCTATTTATCCCTCTATATCCATTCGTTGCTCTTGCCGTTCTTCATCTTCTCCCCACTCGGGTAACGCCCTACGTTAGACTGTAAGGCCACTTTAGGTAGTGGCTTCGCACGCTTAGATAATGCTTTCAAAAGTCTTTAAATCTTTAATCAGGGTTTTATATTAGGTTAGGTTTCATGTTCGAATACTGGGCGAATGTGTTATTCACACCTCTTTGCCAGTCATCTTATGCAATATAAGTTTGCCTTATTGACGGTTCGCCTTATAACTAAAAGTGAAAAACTCTTTAAATAGCCTATATTTGAAAGCTTTCTCTATTTTTCATCCCATAAAAAACTATAAATAGTTTCGATTTTCCTTCTCCTAAACTTTAATGAAATTATTTTTTATTATTGCCAAAGAATACTTTTCTAACTTAACATAATACCTTTTATATTTTTAATATAATATAGTACGTATTCGTAAATATTGTGATAATTTTTATAATGATAATTAATGGTAATTTATACTTAAATACGCCTAAAAGTTTAAAAATCAAAATTTGTCTATTAAATATTTTTTTTTACAATGAAAATGAAGTAAATAATAATCAACAGTTAGACATGTAATATAAAAAAAATTAGTCAATTTCTACTTAAAACAACCAAGAAAAATCGTATCTTTGCTACTTTTTATTTTATAATTACAATTAATATGAATATGCATATACATATGTCAGAATAACAATATCAAGTGGCAAAATAGAAAGCCAATTTTCTTGCAATTTTCCATTTTATTTTTGTATATATCGTGTTGAACTATTATTTTCGTTTGTTACTATTTATAAGCTTTTTTCATCGCTTGCGTTGTGTTTCACTTTCCTTTCGCATTGTCCGTTTGTGAAGCAATGTTAGATACTGTTTATTAATCCAGTTTGTTTCATTAATTTTATTCTTTTCATTCATTTTTCCTCCCAGATCATTATTTATGGTTTAATGTGGTAACCATGCCAACTATTTAAAGTTGTACAATACAGGTTTTGCAGACGACCAGAGGGGGGGGGGCAAAAGAAAAATTCATATACATCTTTGAGAAGTTCATTTCTACCTAAAGGAAAGTTGGTTCAGGGCCGAATCGCTAGACTTCGTGCTTGGAGATACTCAGTTCAAGTCCGATCTAGATCCCCAAATTTTTAAAATTTAATTATTGAATACATATTTGAAGAAAACTGTGTTAATATCAATTGTTATTCACTATAGGTGTTAAAAAATGTGTTTGAACTTGATTGGTTAAATAAAAACGTATATTATTAACGATTGAAAATATCTACAAGATATGTATCAGGAGAATGTGAGCTAATATAAGGAATTGAATAAAAACAATGCCTCCAGTATAGTTTCATAACGACGTCGTTACCCGTTCTACTCTGCCATTAAAGGCACCGATGAAGAGATTAGGAAGGCAATAAGCTACCGGAAATGGAGAGAATCGAGCGTGGGTGTGCATTCCCATATCCTGTTGATTTATCCTTTTTAGGCGTCTCATTTATGTAACTTACAATTCTATACTTCTTGTATTGCCTTATATGGGATTCATCGAATTTAAATGAACAAATAACAGTAAATTGTTTTATTCAAAACTATCAGTGAAAATTACTATGCACAAAAACAGCTGGTCTATTTATTGGAGGAAATGAACTATTTACTAGAGAAAGTTTAAATATCAACATAGTATAAGAATTTTTATTTTTTAATAATTGTGGAGTCTTTAGGTTATCATATTTCTTAAAATGGAATACTAGCTACATTCATTGAGGAGGGGCTATTTAATTCCTTCTTACGCAATGTCAATGGAGCATATGGATTTCATGTGTTATACAATAGCACAACTCTTGTAATGTACCAGCTAGTAAATATGGAGTCCAAAAGTAAACCTAGACAAAATAGGGACAAAATTTACTATGGAATGGGAAAAATTTGGAATTTCTAAAACCAAGGACATAGGTTTCACTAAAACCAAAAACCAAGGCTCCACTTGCCGACGATAGAAATAGTTTTCACACTATTATTAATGTAACGAGCGTCTACATTATCAAGGCTGACATGAAGAAATGGGTAAAGATTTAAAGGAAGTTCGAAAGTGCTTTAGATAGGCTAGTCTAACGAAGCAGAGGGGCTCCCAAGCATATGGGGAATTTAATTTCCACTTATGTACTCGGGTATATGCATTTCCTGCGGTTGAAATCTTGTCTACTCAGATTACGACTCAATCAACACTATTATATTTTTCTCTTTTTACTTATTTCTATTAGGTCACACTCACCTTATATATCGTGTACAAATTTTCAATCGTTACAAAAGTACTTTTTTATTCATCCAATCACTTTCAAATACAGTTTATTCCTATAGTAGATGACAATTGATGTTAATACAGATTTTTCAAATATTTATTCAATAAATAAATTATAAAAATTTGAGGGTACAAGTCAGACTTGAACTGAGTATCTTCATGTACGATAGCCTTAGTACGTTGGCACTAAGCCAACTTTCCATAGCTAGAAATGAACTTCTCAAAGATCTTTATGAAAAACATCCATTGTATAACCTTAAATAGTTGCCATGGTAACCATAAACAATGCTCTAGGATTAAATATGAACGAAAAGGATAAAATAAACTGAATTAATGTTATCGAACCTTTCTTCACAACGGACAATGCGAACGGAAAGCGAAAAGAAACCACAACACAATCCAAGTGACGAAAAAAACGTAGAAATAGTGACAAATAAAAATAATAGCCGAACACCAGACATAGAAAGGGAAATGGAAAATTGCAAGGAAACTTCTTGCTTTCTATTATGCCACTTAATATTGTTATTCTGACATGTACACACACACACACACACACACACACACACACACACACACACACACACACACACACACACACTCACACTCACACACACACACACACACACACACACACACACACACACACAGATATATATATATATATATATATATATATATATATATATATATTTATATATATATATATATATATATATATATATATATATATATACACACACACATATATATATATATATATATATATATATATATATATATATATATATATATATATATATATATTTATATACACACATATATTATATATATATATATATATAACTGTAATTATAAAATAAAGTTTTTATTTGTTGATTTAAGTGGGAATTCACTTTCAGGTAGCAGGATGTTTTTAATTCCTACCCAAGTCCATGTCTGTTTTTATTCTTTTTTTCAATGACGTTTAATGACTAGACACTTCTTTAGGACTCCGATAGACAGTAGGTCTAAGTAAGGTACGCAACCCTACATGATGCCAACTCTTCCCTATAGGAATGTTGTGTCCCTACTTTAAGCCTACCAGTGCTCACAACCCTTTCCTTTCGCAGACAATAATAATTGCACCTTCTGATCATCATTAAACTTCTATAAACTATCTTTACTTAAAGGATAGTACAAAATCCTATAAAAACAGCAATATGCTGTCGAAACATTATTTTTAATCAATTTGTTAAAAATAAAAAATGAGTGACGAGTGAATTTTTCTTTATCTTTCTAGCGGCAACGTTTCGACGTATAAGGACAACAATACCTAATAATTATTATTATATATAGTATAGTCTTTTGAAAATAAACCATTATGAATGCCAATTATAAATGACAAAGTTAAATACATAATAGTTTAAGAGCATTATATTGAACACTAGTAAAATTAATAAAAGCTTTAAATAATGTGCTTGCGAGTGTTACCTGATGCGCCCTAGGAAACCTGATTTACTCAATCGTTATTTTACAAATATAATTTACTATCTATCATTATTATGAGATTAAACATATGTTTATGCTTTTGTATTTCTTGTTATTACAGGTAAGTGGAATCATGCAACCTACTGGCGCCTAATGCTGAGCCATTTGTTGTAAGTAGCTTCTAGGCTGAGTTTATTGAATAACAATTATTTATTTCAACTCCTACTATCAGTTCACACTCTCCCTTTTTTACATCTTGTTCAAGTTTTCAATCATTAATAAAAAGGTTTTTATGCATCCACTCAAGTTCAAATGAATTTTTTAAACTTGTAGTGGATGCAGTATTTTAAAACATGAATGTAATGCTTGATATTAAAGGCAGAGCTTTAAAATATTGATTCATAAATTAGATTTTATGAATTAATTTTAGTTTCATATGGAAAATATTTCACAAAGGGGCAAGGTATGCAATATAGGTTTTCGTCCCATTTGGCTTTAAATAGGCTTAAGTGATAAAATATAAATTCATAAAACAACTGATTTTATGTTATAGATTATCTGGCAGAGCAGCTGTTTTAAGCATATAGGTTATGTTACTTTATTTATACAATTGTATTTATTTAATGAAAAGTAACTAAAATAAACTTTTTGTTTGTTGGCCAAGTTTTTCCAAATATTAATTCATTAAAATTTAACTAATTTAATTTGATTCCGCTTTCTATTTTGCCACTTAATATTGCAATTCTGTCACATTTGTGTATATATATTATTTTAATTGTAATTATTTAAGAACTAAAATGAAATTTGTCTTTGTTCACCTAAGGAATTTACTTTTGATTTGTTTTTTCATGTATTATTTGTTGATTTCTTTCTTCGCCTTCTGTTTGTTACTTTTTGTAGATATATCAAGAAATATGAAAGTATCATTTTAAGAGTTTAAATGAAATCGGTGTTCAAACGTTACATATTAAGAAAAAAAACTGTTTTTACTCTAAATTTTCGAAATATCCGATTGAGCTAATTTGACATAATCTCAGAAAAAAATCTAGGGAAAGTTTTTGAAACAACCTAAAATAATTTTATACGTATACTTTATTTAAAAGTAAATGTTTTGATCCATATTTTTTCTTCATTTTTTTAGTAAGAATTAATTTACCTAAAACTACTAGTTGATTTCTTTCTTCGCCTTCTGTTTGTTACTTACTGTAGATATATCAAGAAATATGAAAGTATCATTTTAAGAGTTTAAATGAAATCGGTGTTCAAACGTTACATATTAAGAAAAAAAACTGTTTTTACTCTAAATTTTCGAAATATCCGATTGAGCTAATTTGACATAATCTCAGAAAAAAATCTAGGGAAAGTTTTTGAAACAACCTAAAATAATTTTATACGTATACTTTATTTAAAAGTAAATGTTTTGATCCATATTTTTTCTTCATTTTTTTAGTAAGAATTAATTTACCTAAAACTACTAATTAATGTTTACCACGGTAACATGTTCACAATCTTTAAGGTTTAGTGAGGTTATGTTAGAAAAAGTACGGTTCCCCTTCAACTATCCTGTCCATTAAGTAATAATTTTTTTAAAATACTGCAAAGTATTTAAATTTTGAAGTAAATTATTGCAATTGTACTTATAAATTAAAAATTATAATAAGTAAATAACAAACTTACTAAAAAACATGAACCGTATGTAGGTTAATTTGATCCTAAAGTCTATCTATACTATCTATCGTGGCTGTACTTTATCTATTCTTTGCAACTTCTTATAAGTTTATTACTTACATTGTCTGGAGATTGTGTTAAATAACAAACACGATGTGTATTTATTATGACAAAAAGATCAATTGTTTGCAAAGAGTTTCAGTTTGTGACGGAAATAATGCTTTCTCATTTAATTTGACATTTCTTAAGGGAACTACAAACTAGAAATTATCCGGCTTGTTGCTCTTTCGTGCAGCTATTTACAACATATTTTAAAAAAAATTTCTTCACATTAGAGAATAGAAAGTAGTTGTGAAATGTGTAGAATATTTACATCACATGCACACACGCACGCACGCAAAGCTATCTATGTAAACAATACATCTACATATCATAATTAGGCTTGGCGTAGTTAGGTTTAATTACGAGATATACATAACTGTTTTCCTCGCACGGCCGTCTTCATTAAGTTTGGAGAGTCTGGCCACATGAGAGCTCAATTTAATAAAGGTACACGTACCTATGAGATGAAACTGTTGATAACAGCGAAAAGCTTTCCTAACTACATGACCGATCATTATTCGGTATTTTTCTGAATCTCTACTTTCCGAGGAAGAGATCTTGCTCCGACTATGACAGGTTATAGCTACATATCCTCAGGATACGATCCAACTCACTCATGTCACGTTCTTACCAAACCTAACCGAGAGGCTTCCCTAACTACATGACCGATGATTATTCGGTATTTTTCTGAATCTCTACTTTCCGAGGTAGAGATCTTGCTCCGATTATGCCAGGTTATAGCTACATTACCTCAGCATGTGATCCAACTCACTCATGTCACGTTCTTACCAAACCTAACCGAGAGGCTTCCCTAACTACATGACCGATGATTATTCGGTATTTTTCTGAATCTCTACTTTCCAAGGTAGAGATCTCGCTCCGACTACGACAGGTTATAGCTACATCACCTCAGGATACGATCCAACTCACTCATGTCACGTTCTTACCAAACCTAACCGAGAGGCTTCCCTAACTACATGACCGATGATTATTCGGTATTTTTCTGAATCTCTACTTTCCGAGGTAGAGATCTTGCTCCGACTATGACAGGTTATAGCTACATATCCTCAGGATACGATCCAACTCACTCATGTCACGTTCTTACCAAACCTAACCGAGAGGCTTCCCTAACTACATGACCGATGATTATTCGGTATTTTTCAGAATCTCTACTTTCCGAGGAAGAGATCTTGCTCCGATTATGCCAGGTTATAGCTACATTACCTCAGCATGTGATCCAACTCACTCATGTCACGTTCTTACCAAACCTAACCGAGAGGCTTCCCTAACTACATGACCGATGATTATTCGGTATTTTTCTGAATCTCTACTTTCCAAGGTAGAGATCTCGCTCCGACTACGACAGATTATAGCTACATCACCTCAGGATACGATCCAACTCACTCATGTCACATTCTTACCAAACCTAACCGAGAGGCTTCCCTAACTACATGACCGATGATTATTCGGTATTTTTCTGAATCTCTACTTTCCGAGGAAGAGATCTTGCTCCGACTATGACAGGTTATAGCTACATTACCTCAGGATGTGATCCAACTCACTCATGTCACGTTCTTACCAAACCTAACCGAGAGGCTTCCCTAACTACATGACCGATGATTATTCGGTATTTTTCTGAATCTCTACTTTCCAAGGTAGAGATCTCGCTCCGACTACGACAGGTTATAGCTACATCACCTCAGGATACGATCCAACTCACTCATGTCACATTCTTACCAAACCTAACCGAGAGGCTTCCCTAACTACATGACCGATGATTATTCGGTATTTTTCTGAATCTCTACTTTCCGAGGAAGAGATCTTGCTCCGACTATGACAGGTTATAGCTACATTACCTCAGGATGTGATCCAACTCACTCATGTCACGTTCTTACCAAACCTAACCGAGAGGCTTCCCTAACTACATGACCGATGATTATTCGGTATTTTTCTGAATCTCTACTTTCCGAGGAAGAGATCTTGCTCCGACTATGACAGGTTATAGCTACATCACCTCAGGATACGATCCAACTCACTCATGTCACGTTCTTACCAAACCTAACCGAGAGGCTTCCCTAACTACATGACCGATGATTATTCGGTATTTTTCTGAATCTCTACTTTCCGAGGAAGAGATCTTGCTCCGACTATGACAGGTTATAGCTACATCACCTCAGGATACGATCCAACTCACTCATGTCACGTTCTTACCAAATCTAACCGAGAGGCTTCCCTAACTACATGACCGATGATTATTCGATATTTTTCTGAATCTCTACTTTCCGAGGAAGAGATCTTGCTCCGACTATGACAGGTTATAGCTACATCACCTCAGGATACGATCCAACTCACGCATGTCACATTCTTACCAAACCTAACCGAGAGGCTTCCCTAACTACATGACCGATGATTATTCGGTATTTTTCTGAATCTCTACTTTCCGAGGAAGAGATCTTGCTCCGACTATGACAGGTTATAGCTACATCACCTCAGGATACGATCCAACTTACTCATGTCACATTCTTACCAAACCTAACCGAGAGGCTTCCCTAACTACATGACCGATGATTATTCGTTTTTTTCTGAATCTCTACTTTCCGAGGAAGAGATCTTGCTCCGATTATGACAGGTTATAGCTACATTACCTCAGGATGTGATCCAACTCACGCATGTCACGCTCTTACCAAACTTATCCGAGAAGCTTCCCTAACTACATGACCGATGATTATTCGGTATTTTTCTGAATCTCTACTTTCCGAGGAAGAGATCTCTCTCCGACTACGACAGGTTATAGCTACATTACCTCAGCATGTGATCCAACTCACTCATGTCACGTTCTTACCAAACCTAACCGAGAGGTTTCCCTAACTACATGACCGATGATTATTCGGTTTTTTTCTGAATCTCTACTTTCCGAGGAAGAGATCTTGCTCCGACTATGACAGGTTATAGCTACATTACCTCAGGATGTGATCCAACTCACTCATGTCACATTCTTACCAAACCTAACCGAGAGGTTTCCCTAACTACATGACCGATGATTATTCGGTTTTTTTCTGAATCTCTACTTTCCGAGGAAGAGATCTTGCTCCGACTATGACAGGTTATAGCTACATTACCTCAGGATACGATCCAACTCACTCATGTCACATTCTTACCAAACCTAACCGAGAGGCTTCCCTAACTACATGACCGATGATTATTCGGTATTTTTCTGAATCTCTACTTTCCGAGGAAGAGATCTTGCTCCGATTATGACAGGTTATAGCTACATTACCTCAGGATACGATCCAACTCACGCATGTCACATTCTTACCAAACCTAACCGAGAGGCTTCCCTAACTACATGACCGATGATTATTCGGTATTTTTCTGAATCTCTACTTTCCAAGGTAGAGATCTCTCTCCGACTACGACAGGTTATAGCTACATATCCTAAGGATACGATCCAACTCACGCATGTCACATTCTTACCAAACCTAACCGAGAGGCTTCCCTAACTACATGACCGATGATTATTCGGTATTTTTTTGAATCTCTACTTTCCGAGGAAGAGATCTTGCTCCGACTATGACAGGTTATAGCTACATCACCTCAGGATACGATCCAACTCACTCATGTCACATTCTTACCAAACCTAACCGAGAGGCTTCCCTAACTACATGACCGATGATTATTCGGTATTTTTTTGAATCTCTACTTTCCGAGGAAGAGATCTTGCTCCGACTATGCCAGGTTATAGCTACATTACCTCAGGATGTGATCCAACTCACGCATGTCACGTTCTTACCAAACCTAACCGAGAGGTTTCCCTAACTACATGACCGATGATTATTCGGTTTTTTTCTGAATCTCTACTTTCCGAGGAAGAGATCTTGCTCCGATTATGACAGGTTATAGCTACATTACCTCAGGATACGATCCAACTCACGCATGTCACATTCTTACCAAACCTAACCGAGAGGCTTCCCTAACTACATGACCGATGATTATTCGGTATTTTTCTGAATCTCTACTTTCCGAGGAAGAGATCTTGCTCCGATTATGACAGGTTATAGCTACATTACCTCAGGATACGATCCAACTCACGCATGTCACATTCTTACCAAACCTAACCGAGAGGCTTCCCTAACTACATGACCGATGATTATTCGGTATTTTTCTGAATCTCTACTTTCCGAGGAAGAGATCTTGCTCTGATTATGCCAGGTTATAGCTACATTACCTCAGCATGTGATCCAACTCACTCATGTCACGTTCTTACCAAACCTAACCGAGAGGCTTCCCTAACTACATGACCGATGATTATTCGGTATTTTTCTGAATCTCTACTTTCCGAGGAAGAGATCTTGCTCTGATTATGCCAGGTTATAGCTACATTACCTCAGCATGTGATCCAACTCACTCATGTCACGATCTTACCAAACCTAACCGAGAGGCTTCCCTAACTACATGACCGATGATTATTCGGTATTTTTCTGAATCTCTACTTTCCGAGGAAGAGATCTTGCTCTGATTATGCCAGGTTATAGCTACATTACCTCAGCATGTGATCCAACTCACTCATGTCACGTTCTTACCAAACCTAACCGAGAGGCTTCCCTAACTACATGACCGATGATTATTCGGTATTTTTCTGAATCTCTACTTTCCGAGGAAGAGATCTTGCTCTGATTATGCCAGGTTATAGCTACATTACCTCAGCATGTGATCCAACTCACTCATGTCACGATCTTACCAAACCTAACCGAGAGGCTTCCCTAACTACATGACCGATGATTATTCGGTATTTTTCTGAATCTCTACTTTCCGAGGAAGAGATCTTGCTCCGATTATGCCAGGTTATAGCTACATTACCTCAGCATGTGATCCAACTCACTCATGTCACGTTCTTACCAAACCTAACCGAGAGGCTTCCCTAACTACATGACCGATGATTATTCGGTATTTTTCTGAATCTCTACTTTCCGAGGAAGAGATCTTGCTCTGATTATGCCAGGTTATAGCTACATTACCTCAGCATGTGATCCAACTCACTCATGTCACGATCTTACCAAACCTAACCGAGAGGCTTCCCTAACTACATGACCGATGATTATTCGGTATTTTTCTGAATCTCTACTTTCCGAGGAAGAGGTCTTGCTCCGATTATGCCAGGTTATAGCTACATTACCTCAGCATGTGATCCAACTCACTCATGTCACGTTCTTACCAAACCTAACCGAGAGGCTTCCCTAACTACATGACCGATGATTATTCGGTATTTTTCTGAATCTCTACTTTCCGAGGTAGAGATCTCTCTCCGACTACGACAGGTTATAGCTACATTACCTCAGCATGTGATCCAACTCACTCATGTCACGTTCTTACCAAACCTAACCGAGAGGCTTCCCTAACTACATGACCGATGATTATTCGGTATTTTTCTGAATCTCTACTTTCCGAGGAAGAGATCTCTCTCCGACTACGACAGGTTATAGCTACATCACCTCAGGATACGATCCAACTCACACATGCCACGTTCTTACCAAACTTATCCGAGAAGCTTCCCTAACTACATCGCCGTTGATTATTCGGTATTTTTCTGAATCTCTACTTTCCGAGGAAGAGATCTTGCTCCGACTATGACAGGTTATAGCTACATCACCTCAGGATACGATCCAACTCACGCATGTCACGCTCTTACCATACCTAACCGAGAGGCTTCCCTAACTACATGACCGTTGATTATTCGGTATTTTTCTGAATCTCTACTTTCCGAGGAAGAGATCTCTCTCCGACTACGACAGGTTATAGCTACATCACCTCAGGATACGATCCAACTCACACATGCCACGTTCTTACCAAACTTATCCGAGAAGCTTCCCTAACTACATCGCCGTTGATTATTCGGTATTTTTCTGAATCTCTACTTTCCGAGGAAGAGATCTTGCTCCGACTATGACAGGTTATAGCTACATCACCTCAGGATACGATCCAACTCACGCATGTCACGCTCTTACCAAACCTAACCGAGAGGCTTCCCTAACTACATGACCGATGATTATTCGGTATTTTTCTGAATCTCTACTTTCCGAGGAAGAGATCTTGCTCCGACTATGACAGGTTATAGCTACATCACCTCAGGATACGATCCAACTCACGCATGTCACGCTCTTACCATATTTAACCGAGAAGCTTCCCTAACCAAATGACATAATTATCCCATTACCTTCCGAACTCCTGTTCTTCCATGGAACACATTTCTCTAACACCTCAACAGGATAAAAATGCTGTTGATGTACAGTTTCCACGGCCTATCCCAGCTGTTGCTAGACAGTGCACGCCCTTATTCCCAGCTGTTGTAGTAAATTTCCCATGGCTAATCGCGTTTGTTCCCGTATAATTCCCCCTACTAATTGCAACTGGTGTGGTACAACTTCTACGGCTAATACCAGATGTTGCTGTACAGTGTCTACGTCTAGTCGCGGCTGATGTGGTACATTTTCTGCCCCTACCCGCAGCAATTGCGGTATATTTTCTACGGGTAATTACAGCTATTGCGGTATAATTCCCACGTCTAAATGCATTTGTTACAATACAATTTCCACTGCTAATTCTAGCTGTTGCTGTACAGTGTCCGCGGCTAGTCACAGCTGTTGGGGAACAATTTCCGCTGCTCAATAACAGGCCTTTTAGCAAGGATACTCCGTGGAGAACATATTCTAAACATATACTTTAGAATCTAATGGCCCTCCTATCGTTAAAACAAAGACAAACCCGACCAAGCATGTAATATTACACGCATAGTGAGGTCTCTAAATATCATTACTTCAACTGCAACGCTTTCTTTTTGTCGCCTATAACGTCTTTTAAGCAATAACTTGTTATGAATCGTTTCCCACTGTAAAAGGACTTCAAAGAATTAGTTACGGGATGAGTTCTTGTTAAGGAAAGGAAAGTTTCTACACAATCCAAGTAAGTTATGATTATGAAGTGGTATAGCACAGAACGACCCATCGTGTTTAATGACTTCCCTCAAAGCTCGTAATGAGCCATAAAATATTTAGTATGGAAGTGTGTATTTTTACTGTGCCATATAAAATGTGTGATGTTTGATATATTGATTTACAGTCATCGTAGAATTAACGTTTGGATGGTATTTAAGTTCAGGGTAAAACTGGTGGGAATGGTGATGAATGTGGAACTGCCAGGGGATGGAAAATAAAAGGTAAACGAGTTTTGCTTCTGCAAGACTCTCTGTGATGGCTATGTAAGGTCTTTCTAAAATAGGGCGCTTGGATGGTATCTACGTTCAGGGTAAAACTCGTGTTAATGGTGATGAATGTGGAACTGCCAGGGGATGGGAAATAAAAGGTAAACGAGTTTTGCTTCTGCAAGACTCTCTGTGATAGCTATGTAAGGTCTCTCTAAAATAGGGCGCTTGGATGGTATTTACGTTCAGGGTAAAACTGGTGGGAATGGTGATGAATGTGGAACTGCCAGGGGATGGGAAATAAAAGGTAAACGAGTTTTGCTTCTGCAAGACTCTCTGTGATGGCTATGTAAGGTCTCTCTAAAAAGGGCACATATGATCTCTCTAAATGGCCATATCCGTATATTGCCAATATCATATCAAATATCAAATTGAGTCTACGTTCAGTGTATTTTTAATTGCAAGACAAAATAGGTGTACTCGCGTCAAATGCAGTAACGTAACGACAGTATAGTTTTAGATAAACTCAAAAGATCAGTTACATAATAGATAAATGCTCTTTATCTCTTTATACAGATAAAACCCAGGATCTCTTTTATTTTTTGTTTTAAAAAAATAGTTTATATTTTTAAAAATTACGTCTATTTTTTAATTAAAATGTAATTGGATGCAGCTGATACTTTTTAAAAACTTCAATTAAATTCGTTAAAGAAAATTTGAAAATTTTAAAAGTTTTCAACAACTAATAAAGTTTTTCTATTAAATACACTTTTTTTATTATTAACTAGATTTTATTATAACTTCTTGAAATGATATATTCACTTTGTCGGCTAGTCCCACTGAGTTCCTCATTGTACATTTCTTCAACTTAAATTTGAAAATATATTTATATCTATTTTTATTTTTTATTTTACGCTTAGTTACATTCATCTCTTTGAAATTGAACATACAAATATCTGTGGATATCATATATTTAATTGACTTTAATATACTATGTTTCTGCTTTTATAGAAACTGTGCTTTTTAAAATTGTTAAAATAGTTATAATATAAAATAAACTATTTAAAAAAAGCTAGTGTGCGAAATCATACGAAGTAGGGGAAATACTATTTCGATCACGCGTGTATTGTGTGTATATATTTATGCATTGCACAATTTTATCTAGCGAAATGCGTCTTTGCAGTCTATAAGGCTACATGACCATACGTAAATAGACTTTGCTTCTAAACACGACGGAGGTATAAAATACACAACATATTTAGAGATTTTAATGCACGGCGTGCCTAAACGCCTCTCAAGTACCGACCATCAACACTTTCATAAATTTCCAATACGTGACCGAATCATCTGCTGAGGAAATCTGCTTCTTTCACCTCAAGTTTACAAGACGTTCTTAATTCATAAAAGATTTTCTTTTATAGTAAAAGATAGTCACTTGATAATATAACCTATTTATTGTTATTTTTGTTGATATTATGTCGCACGAAACGGGAAATTTTAAACAAGAGAAGAAACCAACGTGTATACAAGACGATCGTTTGAGATAGTACATAAGCACGGACGAAATAGCCACAGGTGAGTTAAGAAAATTACATATTGAAACACGCTTAATAGAAAAAAACTGTCGACGTTTGTAGTGAGAGAGTTGATCGTTTAAGTGGAAAATGAGAGTTTTAAAAGAAATGTCTTGGATAGTAGAAACAGATAAAAACGGATGAACATTGGCTATATGCCAGTATATATTTTGCAGACTCTTAACAATAGCCCTAGACTCAAGTAGTTTTTATGTTGACAAATGTTGAGTGTATTTTCATAATTACACACTACAGGGTTTTAAAACTATTTTATAGACTCGTTCATATAAAACATTACAATGTGCCAGTCAGTGGGACTGGTTTACAGAAGTAAAAAATGTAATTACTATAGGTATTATTATATTGTCAATAAAGTAGATTATAGAAGAACATTAATAGGAAATCTTTATTAAATGTTGACAAACTTAATGAATACTAACTTTATTTAAGGATATTTTATATCAGTTCTTAAAAACTGCCAGACACCCCTAAGAACAATTTTTAAAAAATTCAAATATAAATATATTAGTAACAAATTATTGAATTATTTACAGTGAGATTTATTTTAATATAAATTTTTATATTTATTAACTTTTAAAAATATTAAAACAAAACATTATAACATAATAATGTAAGATAAATACGTTAACATATCTTACTTGTTAAAACAGCACTTCTACAAAACAACCTATAATATAAATTATGTTGTTCCATGAAATCACGTGTAATCATTGACATGACGGTTGAGATGGTTTTTCTCCAGCGCAAAGATACAATCATACTAAGCGATAAGGAGCATTCAGTTTGAAAATATGTATCACATAGAGCAAAAAGATCGTTCTACGATAAATTGAAGTAACAGTACAAAGGGTTGACTTTCAGAGCTGCAGTTTAAGGTTTCTATGAATAGATAAAGACTTTTAGACAATAAAGCTAGTTACTTTGCAAAGAAGTTCATTATAGACGTACCATTGTTGCGTTGAGTGTATACCGATTGGTTAATCTTTGCAAAGTGATTAATCAAGGCTTAGAACAATGCACTGGGATTTGTTTAGATTCAACCGCTTGTTCTAGAATTGTGTCCCTCTCTCAATAATAAATACAAAATGAACATGATGTGTGATGTTACAATACAAAACAAATATATATACTTTTCGATTATGTTGTCACTGTATAACCATCCACAATTATTTTACTACATTGTCTGGGATAAAGGAAAACCACAGCGCGGTGTAAGTGAGAGTAAATATCAGGCCTACGTACTGGTGGGCGTTGAGATCACTTTCTATGCTAATCCCAAACATGAGTGTATTTATGCACGAAAGTTATTAATTCGATGATTAAGAATTAACTTTACCGAATTCCTTACAACGCCCCGCTTTCTTACAAAGATCCAATTTTGCACGCCTCGCGGCCAGTTCGGCCCTCGTAGTGGACCGCATAAATAGATTCCAACCGGTATTTCGAGACTGCGTTTATCTAATTATTCATTGTGAAAGTAGAGTGCACCTGTTTTGCTTTCTATGGAAATACAAATTATACAGTTCTTATTCCGGGTGGACCCAGTGAGTGAAATCGGCGACATCCTGCGCTTGGGCTGGCGGAAAATAATCCAGGTCGGGCCGGTTACGTAATACTGTCCCTTGCCTGGCGTCATGTCGCTTTTGTTAGTTTTATCCTTTTTGAAATGTGAAAGAAGACGCGATCTAGCCAAGTCATTCGTATTTTGGAAATAAACTACTGCTTAGCATTCAATATATATGTGTGTATATATATATATATATATATATATATATATATATATATATATATATATAGAGAGAGAGAGAGAGAGAGAGAGAGAGAGAGAGAGAAGAGAGAGAGAGAGAGAGAGAGAGAGAGAGAGAGAGACAGACAGACAGACACAGACAGAGAAAGAGAGAGAGAACAAACATGCGATATCAGAAGAAAGGAATGTCAAGCAAATTTGTTGCGAAGAATTTAATTTTATACTTTTTTTTTTTTTTTTTTTTTTTTTTTTTTTATTAAAACTGGTCATTTCTGACCAACCATTAATTTACATTTGATAATTAGATTAATTTTATACTGTGTCATTTTTATTGAAAATAATTTTTATGTTCATTGGCATCATACAATATGCCTCTAAATGACTTTCAACAGTTTTTTCTAAGATTTAATCGTATGTACACATCATAACCTAATTTTTTATTTTTCTCGTAGGATATATTGTATAGATATTTATATTCACTATTTTATATATTAAAGAACTTTTCAATTTAAACTCATTTCAACTGTATTAGTGTACAGTAAATAAAGTAATAAACGTGTGCGTTAAAACAGCTGTAATGCACACTCACCTAAACACATGCAAACATTGTTGTGTGAAATCTTATTTTCACTTATTTTAAATATCACCTGCACCAGCAGGAACGAGGTTTCCACCTGACTGGAAAGATGGCGAACGTCAGAGATATGAACGTTTCGCTTCAAGTTTAATCAACGTTATTGACAAGCCCTGGCGCGCTGTCGTGTGAAATTACATTGCTTTTCCTGTCGTAAACGTAACCGAGCACATGCATACGTGAAATAAAACCAAGAAGCGTGTAAGTAATGACTAGCTTTAGTCATGTAATGATGGTTGCAGATGGAATACGGGTGGCTAGCTCTGCCATGCCAACTCATACGACAGTGCTTTATTAAGATATAATTGCACTCGAGACAATAGATCCATAAGTGAAGATGTAAACTTTCCGACTTTCATTTAGTAGCTATGAACGCCTTTAAAGAAAGGATAGGAGAGAGTTTAGTGTATGGTGTCGCCAGTGTCAACTCAGAAATTGGGCGCTTGAATTACATTCCTACCGAAGAATATTTCTTGGTTCCACTTCAACTATCATTCCTTAAGGGTTAGGGCATTCATGTATTTGGAAAACTATAAATTATTAGGATATAAGATTTTAATTTACATTAAATTGCTTAATAGCGTAAACCTCTTTGTTACATTGAGGTTTTCTTGCTTTGATACAATATATATTATGTCGCTGTGTGTGTGTATATATATATATATATATATATATATATATATATATACAAGTATTACAAAGAACAGCTTTCATTAACTTAATTTCGTTAAAATAGAATATATTTTGAAATGTAATACACTAATTTAAATTTTTTTTCAATTAACTTTTCCAAGTGCAATCACATGGAGAGTCAATCATAAAAATGACCGTTACAAAAATAGGTAATAGTATAGAAAAGGAAATCAGGCAAATTGATAAATATTACCACACTTTAAACAAAACAGATAAGAAACAGACAAAGTAACAAATTTTGAATGAGCTAAATTTAAATGTAATAAATTAAAATTGTTTAGAATATTTAAATTTGGAAAAATAACCTAGATTTATAAATAGAGTTCAAATAGATAGTTTCGATCTCGAGGGAGAAAAGATTGAAAAAATAATAACCTCACAACAGCTTTCAAAATAATAAAATCACATCGAATGTATTTACAAGCGAAAAAAAATATATAAAATCTTGTAACAAAAGCCTACAGTGCTACTTGCCGTTACAGTGCTACTTGCCGTTACAGTGCTACTTGCCGTTACAGTGCTACTTGCCGTTACAGTGCTACTTGCCGTGACAGTGCTACTTGCCGTTACAGTGCTACTTGCCGTTACAGTGCTACTTGCCGTTACAGTGCTACTTGCCGTTACAGTGCTACTTGCCGTTACAGTGCTACTTGCTGTTACAGTGCTATTTGCCGTTACAGTGCTACTTGCCGTTACAGTGCTACTTGCATGTAATGGAGTTGAATTATTTCATAATATAAACTCAAATATGGGTTTCTTAAATGAATGAGTCATGAATAACCATTTTGTTAGTTGTAGTTTATGATGAATAATAATTGTTTCTCTCGACCAAACCCACTGACTGCCTCATTGCAAAAGACGTATTCATTTCTCTCGACCAGGCCCACTGACTGCCTCATTGCAAAAGACGTATTCATTTCTCTCGACCAGACCCACTGACTACCACATTTGAAATGAATTATTCAGTAATGTCATCTACACTTACTGTAAATGTTTGTCGTCTAGTCTAGTTCGATTACAATTGAAGTATTCACATCTATAGACCAGTCCCATTGACTGCCACATTTGAAATGAATTATTCAGTAATGTCATCTACACTTACTGCAAATGTCTGTCGTCTAGTCTAGTCCGATTACAATTGAAGTATTCACATCTATAGACCAGTCCCACTGACTGTCACATTTGAAATGAATTATTCAGTAATGTCATCTACACTTACTGCAAATGTCTGTCGTCTAGTCCAGCCACATTCCAAATGAGATATTCACGTTAACTTCCCTCGACCAGCCCCACGGATTGCCACATTGTAATTTTGGTAAATAATGCATACCAGCGAGTATTTATAATGGTTTTGGAAGTAGAAAATAAGTTTTATTACAAAAAAGTAGATTGTTATGTTCTACATCTCATAAATTGTATTCCATCACAATCTATATTCTACTTAGAGATCGCTTGGCTCTAAAATTGAGTATAAATTAATTCTTGTTCATTCCACGTGTTAGTCTGTAACATAGAAGTTAAGTCAGTCTGCACAAAATGATTTATTCATACATCTGATACGTTACTTGTATTAAACAGCTGATAAAATACATTTTGTTTAATTACCAATTAGAATTTACGGCCACGCAACTTTCTCCGTTTACCTAATACGCATAAAGAGAAAGTGCAATTAAACAATTTTCAATTGGCTCGAGAAATGAATTATTAGTTCGCGGTAAATCTAGATAAAATGAGGCGTAGAACAGCAGCCAAGACAAGAATACAATTACTTCGTGGAGGTTTATCTACGTTCGAACAGAACTAGTACATAACGTTAATGAAGCGAGATGTCGTGTATCGAGCGTAGATAGTTTATCGGTTTGATATATTGCGAAAGGATAATATAATTAGAAAGTAAAGTGAATAAACAGGCTTGTAATCCGGTGAAGGAAGAATAAAATGTGTCCAATCGTATCAATAGTGGATTCGGTTTAACTGGCCGCTCTGTCGCACGTCAATCGCCCAGTACGATGGCTAATATCGTCTATGTTAGGACAAGATTGTGGTCATAGTTTGGACTAACGTGCGGAGTTAAGGTCTGATGATTTGGGGGGGGGGGGTGATGGCATCATGTATGTAGATTCGCGTATTTGAAAAAGGCATACTCTCGACCGAGGCTATAAACAGTTTTCTACTGATTATTATCTCTTGAAAAAGAAGAATAAGGTGTTATAAATGGATATAGGTAGGATCAAATCCTACAGCTGTGTTTATTTATCTTTCCGCTTAAGTGAAACGGAAACTCGTCACTGATGATGAGGTTGTCCTAGAAATGTTTGTCCTCATTTGCTCAATTCAACATAATCTTACGTAATCCTAATCAAGACTGGTTTCTTTCTTCTCCTGCACCTTCACCTACCCCTGTCTTTACACATTGCAAATACTTATTTGATACCACATATTTATATCTTGTACTTTCTATTCTATTTACATTTAAACACTTCCAGTGCACCTCACAACTCTATTTACAGAAACTGAATTTGACACAGAATTCCATATTTGGACAGTTAATAGAAGACTAGAAATGTTATTCCTCGAAACAAAGATAAACAATTGATAAGGGTGTCCTTGTCTCTTTTCTACATTTTCAATTATCTGTTTCTGTCCATTTTCAAAATATACTAAAACATTTCTAATGCGTTTGTCACAATAAATCATAAGCCATTTGCCCTGGTGATCATTTCATCTCGAGTGGCGTAACGCACCGACGTAATTAGGACGTTACGTGAAGCATGACGTCATGTCCAGCCCCAAATCACGTTTCTGGCGTATCGTGAACAGCGGTTTACTGGGAATACCTTTGGCACTAATCCACAGCCATTAATATTTGCGGTGGCTGCGCCACAGACTTCCTCAGTTGGACTTGTACTTATCACTACTGAGTTACGTTAGTGCCATTATACTAAACCGCGTAATACAGAGTTAAACAGTTTTAATCTTTCTCTTTAAAAATTCTACCATTTTTCCTGATCCGTCCAGAGTTCTCCCACTTTTGTCTAAAGAAAACTCTTCAACATTTCGATTTTTTAACCCTTTGCGGTTTTTTGTTTTTTTTTCGATTAGCTATTATGAAAGGTGCATATAATAACTTTTATTAAAATATTATGAAGGGCTGAGGTAATTTTGTATTGACGTCACTAATTGGCAGCCAGTAATTGATTCGTTGGCATGGTAACGTCAAAACTTCTTAATCAACAAATTACGTTTGTCCACTCATCCTCTGTTCTGAAGGCAACGTGAGAGAAATTACATTTTCCAATTTGAAACTCTTGATTTCGGTCTGAATTTAACCATTCCTTTAAAATAGTATTTTATTTACAACAGAACCTTAATCGTAGTTTAACTTGAGTTTGATCTACTAGTTTTCTGTGTTGTGTTGTAAGTTGTATTTTTTCAGAGATTCTTGTTTTATTTTCATTTATATTTGCAACAGAGAGTAATAAAACACAAAACTATAATACTGAAAACCTCATCTCTTGTATTTACAAATAAACGTGGTACTACACTATACTCGGAAATTAGCAGCTAGAAGTTTGAATACAAAAACATTTGTCTCTTTTAAAATCATTAGCGTTTACAGTTGTCATATGTTTAGGCGTTAAAATTACGTCAAAACTAGTTTTATTGAAAATGCAATATTTGTTATTACTTTTTATGTTTTCTACATTTTTGTAAAAGTTATTTTTTAAATTGTATTTTTAATAAATTTGATTAAGTTTAAAAATTTAACAAAATGATTTTTGGGCTTCCTTTTGTCACAATGAAAATATTGTAAACAACCCTTATACCACAAAAATAATCAAAAATAACAAATAATACAAGCTACTTAAGATTAAACCTTATTGTAAATTTCGATGACCATGTCTTCATCATCAGAATAACCTCTCTAGTTTGGAACTTCATGTTTGCTAGATTGTAGTTGTATAATAAGACAGTCTGATGATGATGACATGGTAATCGAAATGTACATGCGAGTTTAATCTTAAGTAACTTGTATAATTTGTTACTTCTTATTATTTTTGTGGTATAGTTGTTTCCAATATTTCCATTGTGGCACGGTTATAGACGAAGAGCTGTAGTTCATTTAGCATTACCCAGGGTACACCGCGTGGAGGCGAACTACTTTGTACCCCAAGTAGACAGAAGAGAGATTCTTCTGTCGGCCAACACCAAGAAGGTAGTTTTCCTCTCGGACTCAACATCCGCGATTCAGGCACTCGCCTCCCCAAAGCCACAAGAAGGGAAGGAAATAAACAACTGCCAGAAAACACTCCGCATGTTGCAGAAAACAACACAGATCGCAATACAATGGGTGCCGGGGCACTGTGACATCAGAGGAAACGAAAAAGCAGATAGTTTGGCCAAGCATGGCTGCTCCATAGCGCAGCCGATCCTCCCCCTCTCATACCGCAATGTCTGTCGGAATATAAACAGCACTATCAGCGACTCCGTGAAACGGGACAGGAAACAAGCTGCTACAGGAAAGCAATGGGAAAAGATCATCCAATCAAGCATACCACTGGATCTTCCGAGAGGCGTAGCCGTGGCTTTGTTTAGGATGATCACTGGACATGACTACCTACAGAGACACCTGCATCGCATGAAAGTGGTAGACACACCAATCTGCCCACTCTGCTCCGACAATGAAGGGACGGCAGAGCATCTTACCACTTGTGACGGCCTGAAAGATATCTTTCACGAGGAGTCCAGGGAAGGACTCGCTACATTGTACTGGGAGGCACGGCGTCGGATGGCTGAGAGGCCAAGGACGGGCGTTGGCTGAAGTAAGAAGTAAGTAATATTTTCATTGTAATATATTGTACCACTGTGCTCTTGATAATATATGTTCCGTTTGTCAGAGAAAGGATATCTAGTCACTGCAAATGTTGTATACGATTAGGTTTAAATCTTTCATGTGAATTTTTTTTCAAAAATCAGAAGATTCTTGAACATTTTAAAAGAAAATTAAAGTGACTAAGCAGCAAACACACAAAAATAACTCAAATCTCACAAATATAATTTTTATATCCATCTTCAACGCGTTCTACTAGTTTTCACTAAAACATTGTATTATGGTTTGAGTTGACGATGGGACACATCTCCTGAAAAGGCCGTCCTCAACAAATATAAGTAGGTGCTACTATAGGCAAGTTTGTAAATATTTACAAGTGTTTTAGATATAACTTTTGTTAATGGCTTTAACGTTATACCAGTTTCAACAGTTACGTTACCATCATCAGTGACGAGTTAAAACATGTATAACTTTAAGTAATATTTTTTTTAATAAATTTGAGATATTTTCCAAGTTTGGTGTTTATATTATTCCCGCAAGCTTAGCTCGATAGTGAATTGTAAGTGAAGTGACTTTCTTCGATTATGATTTTAAGTAGTTTTTGTGCGGAATGTGCTAGATTTAAACTGGATTTCGAAATACACAGATTCGGGTCTTTGAAATATAACCGTTAGAACAGTCATTTACTCTTCTTGTCTAAAGTTTTAAAGCTTCAAACGTAAGGAAAACATTCCATTCTTCTACATGCCACGACCTAAGCTAACATTTTTGCATCATTGTTATGTGTTTAAACATAATGATTATGTTTGTATAAAAATGTTTTCCTTTTGTATTGTTATTATTAAAATAATAAAATATGATATTATTTGCTAAAATAATCGTCTAAGCTATGATCGTTTATATACAATATCAAGAGCACAGTGGTACAATAAATTGCAATGAAAATATTAGAAAGAACCCCAATGCCACAAAAATAATCAAAAATAACAAATAAAACAAGTTACTTAAGAAAAAACTCTCATGTACATTTCAATGACCTTCTCATCATCATCAGAGGGTCTTATTACAAAATTACAATCTAGCAAAAAAGATGTTACAAACTAGAGTGATGAGTTTGTTACAATTTTGTGTACTATTACAAACTAGATCTAGCACCAATCTAGTTTGTAACTTCTTGTTTGCTGGATTTTAATTTCGTAATAAGACCCTTTGATGATGATGACGTTGTCATCGAAATGTACATAAGGATTTAATCGTAAGTAACTTGTTTTATTTGTTATTTTTTATTATTTTTTTGGTAATAGGGTTGTTTTCTATATTTTCATTGTGATGATCGTTTAATATGATAATCGTTTATGGTAGAGTGTGTTCTATTTTTTTAAATATAAAAATAATTATTTATGTTAAGTAATTTCTTACTTCTTACTTCTTATTACGAGCTTCCAAGGTTGGCCTCGATGGCTCGATGTCTCCTATACACACACTCTGCCAATGGCCAGAAACAACTTTCTTTCAAGATTCTGTCCAGGGTACATTCCCGTCCTAGTTGCTTTATCAAGGGACTCCTTGTTGCTGCTGTTACAGGACACTTCAAAAGTATGTGCTCTAATGTTTCCTCTTCTTGCTTGCACACTCCGCAGATAGAGTCGTTAGTAATATGAAACCTTTTCAAATATGTATTGGTGACAATGTGTCCCATACGAGCTCGTGCCGCAAAAGATGCCACTGAACGTGATAATGACTTGAAGATCTTTGGATCATTAGGTTGTTTTTGTAATGAATAATATTCGCGCCCAGTATTGCATTCTCTCCATTTCTTTCTCCAACAGATGTGAGATTCTTTATCAACTGCCTCTTTGCAATTAGTTAAGGAGTAACAACTTTCAGGAGATGGAAACAAGTTGCAAGACGCCTTGGCAGATCTGTCAGCTTCCTCATTCCCAGGAACACCACAATGACTGGGGATCCATTGAAATACAATATTTTTCTGTTCTAAGTTTTTTAACAATTTAGTTATTTCAGATGTTCGAAAATGGTAGTCTGTAGTGTGCTGTACTTGAAGGGCTTGAAGGGCCGACCTTCGGAAAGAGAACCATAGGGGAGGTGCAGCTTTTCATTGTCCAGAATTAAACGAGGATTACTATGTTAAGTAATTTGACAAATAAACAGTTACGAATTTTAAAAGTTCCAACTAACTGCGATTTCATTTACCACCAGCTCGACTATGTAAATTCAATACTTTGGTTTGATTTTGTTACCAATAGGAGTGATTGATTCAGTATGACATCACTGTATGTTGCAACAATGAACACTTACCCGGTAACCTGATTGATCTGGGAATATTTTGCCTAGAGACTTGTATTGTAATTTTACGATTGAATTTAGCCCATACAGCGTGGGTAAAGCATGTGCTTGAATTATTTCACAGTTCGCAGTCTTTTGTTTTGTGATTAGTAACAATACCCATACAAAATGTGAACGCGTTATATAAAACGTAAGAATACATTGTGACGTAAGATGTGGTATTTAGGTTAGCATCAAGGGAACGGGTGTACAAATGGCATACGTTAACGGTTAACCCGTTGGAGTCAACATCAAACTTACTCACATTTCGAAACAATGTAAAGTTATTGCATTTCAATTGTGTTAGTTCA
>JBAIZL010000361.1:560000-602500 GCA_036971475.1 Prosapia bicincta
TAGAGCATTAACATTATAGAATCTTTACTGATACATTAGAGCATTAACATTATAGAATCTTTACTGATACATTAGAGCATTAACATTATAGAATCTTTACTGATACATTGGAGCATTAACATTATAGAATCTTTACTGATACATTAGAGCATTAACATTATAGAATCTTTACTGATACATTAGAGCATTAACATTATAGAATCTTTACTGATACATTAGAGCATTAACATTATAGAATCTTTACTGAAACATATTTATACCGCAGTGAAAATACTATTCCATTATAACGGGGTTATAGAGAGGTGTTTCCAAGGGGATTATTTTGTAGTACGAATACTAATTTTCTTCTGTGGGAGATTTTATCGCTAAACCATTCCCGCTACAGCAGGAACGTGCAAATTTAGTAGCTATACTAATGCCAAAGATGAACACAAACTTAGCTCTCTTTACCTTATAAACTGATTCTAGTTTACCTTTCTAATCGTTCTATAGTTTCTTTCTGTAAAGAGATAAATCAAATTATATCAAATTTTGTGACGTCAATTTACTGCTCCTAATACAAACGTTTTAGATCGGGTTATTTTCAAGTTTCTATATCGAAAGGTGCAATACATTTATAAATATTGTATTGTAAATTTCGAACTTTTAAGTATCACAACACTTAATCCTTACAAAAGTAAACTTAACATGTATTTTAAAAATTTTCAATTTTTTCTTTGAATATTTTTTAGTTTTTTCGCCCATTTGTCAGTTTATGAAAGGATATTCCTAATTAATTTCATCGAAACAAAGCCTTGCTCATGACTGCCAAATACACCCCATACCATCCCTTTCAAACAGCTATGGAACCTCTGTAGTATATGAGGGCAGTATGTCTCGAGAGCACAGATTTAATGTACTGCTCTGGAACATGTGCAAAATGAAAGTAAAGATTTCTGCATGAGGGCAGCCGTATATTGGGCTACACGATAGAAAATACCAAAATCTCGACAACAGCGAACTTAAAAAATATAATAATAATAATAACAATGCCATCTACCTTATATAAATTTTTTTGTCCATTCTTATCAAACGATAGTTTCTTTTTTAGTAATATTCTAACTTTACTCTTGATTAATTTCAGCCGCTTTTATCCTTCATCCACTGTTTGTTTTATTTTAAAATATTTTACTCTCTCTACTCAATATACTCATCTTCTCGTTTGTTAGGAATATTTGTAACATTTGAGAATATTTTTCCGCCTTTTCTAACGTTACAATATCTTTCTTTGTTGACGCATTTTAACTAGTAAGAAATTACTAATGCTATAATAGTAGTAGTTCTCTCATGGAGGGTTATTTACGTTTTGAGAATGGAGTCATTCCGAAACGCGTCGAAAAAGAAGAATAATGAATGTTAGGAAAGGCAGTAAAATATATTAAAATATATGCTCTCTTTGCGTTTGTTTTGTCATCCAGCGTATACACGCTTATTTCAATAGGTTTGTTCTACTATGAGCATTTACTTTATTATGGCTTACAAAGGACGTGAGAAGGATTTTCAATAGCATTAAGATGAAGACATAAACCTTCCTGGTCTGAGAGTTTTTTCTTACGTGAATAGTGATAGGGAAGATTCAGTCACACAATGTGTAGGCTATTTGGTAATTTTAACACTTTAATTCTGATATAATCATTGCTTTATAATGATATACTATATATATATATATATATATATATATATATATATATATATCTGAAAGAGAGAGAGAGAGAGAGAGAGAGAGAGAGAGAGAGAGAGAGAGAGAGAGAGAGAGAGAGAGAGAGAGAGAGAGAGAGAGGCTTAACAGAGAAATATGAATGTAACATTCTAAAAGTATTTCCCTAAAAGTAACATTATTTTTATACAAGTTAAAATGTATTTTAAAAACGAAACTGTAATGCAGAAAGTTTTTTATTGAGAGACTGTACGAGCGTGCAACCCACAACACACACACACGAACATTCCATTAGCACGACGCGTCGGCTTTCCACAATACCTCACTTTACTTTCTCGCCTGGCTATTCCCCTATATTCAGACATTACACTTTTTTTTGTCGTTAGAAATGCATTAAACATAACAAACAATGGTTGTACGTTTAGACCGACAGAAGTGAAATCAAGAACACGGTCAACAGCCGTGGCCAAGAGTAGGCGCAAAATGAGACACCCTACCACTTTTGGAACCCGTACGTTATATCGGACCCAACGTCATGTGGCTTATTAAGAGCCTGTTTTACACCACAGCTTTGTGGAAATATTTATTATATCGGGTTTGGGTTAGATATTCATTTGGCTTAGACTAAATCTTTCTTTAAACCTAACTGAGTAAAAACACTTTATTATAGAGGAGCACTTTTGGATTGGCAAGTTAACAAGGTCAGATACAATTGTAGAAACACAGCCTTGATTAATTCCCTCATAGTAACAGACCTATTTAACCCCATCTAGTGTTAGTATCTATCCCTTATTTCCTGTACATGAACTCTCCTGTCCCTACACTAATCGAAACTACGTTCAATATTCGTTAAATCGATCATGAATGATATTACACTTTAATGTCCTATCGTCCCTAATGTACAAAATGATATTAATAATTTCTACATCGTTTTAAAAATTGTTAGTAATCTGAACAGCAATTTCTGTTTAAAAATTATGTCCAATGATTTAGTACAGGAATATTATTGAAATATAGAGAAATTACTATTTTAAAACGATATCATCTTCATTATTTTTATCACTCAACGTTTTTTTTAACAGTAACAAAACAAATTTTGTTTTTAATAACTTTTAAATGTTTAATACAGAATATCACGTGCGTTTTAAATTTATATATATCAAGAGCACTGTAATTATTAAGCTCTCGAAAGTAAACCAGCAAATAAATAAACCAGGTAAGAATCTTGTTTAAGTGTAAGCTACAAGTGAATAAAAAAAAATGTTGCTAAGTTAAATATATAATAAATCTTAATAGAAAGAAAATGATATAATACAAATATTTTATATTTTAATATGTATATATATATATATATATATATATATATATGTGTGTGTGTGTGTGTGTGTGTGTGTGTGTGTGTAGAATATCAAATATGTTTTCCTGTTAGAATTATTTTTAAGATCAAATAATACACACAATTACAGGAATAATTTATTGAATATTAGACTCAAAGCTTTTCGTTGGTTGACATTACCAACATCCTCAGGAGTTACAATACTAAGAATCATTTCTTAATATTGTAATTCCTGAGGATGTTGGTAATGTAAACCAACGAAAAGCTTTGAGTGTATTATTCAATAAATTATTCCTGTAATTGTGTGTATTATTTGATCTTAAATATATATATATATATATATATATATATATATATATATATATATATATATATATATTTAAGATCAAATAATATACACAAATACAGGAATATTTAATTTACTGAACAATAAACTCAAAGCTTTTCGTTGGTTTACATTACCAACATCCTCAGGAGTTACAATACTAAGAATGATAAAAAAAAAAAACTGTCTAACAAACATGAAGCTACTAGATAAAGCAATACACAGTTGCCAAATCTATTACAATATTGCCAAACCTATTCCACTGCTGCCACAACATTATATACTAGAACAAAGTATTTAGAACGTATTTGAATTTGTTCATCTATTAACTTGTTATTAATATTATGTTTGTAAATTTCAAATGCTTCACATACGTTCATTTTTAACCCTTTATTTACTTCTTTTATAATTTGCATATTATTTATATTAGGAAACATATGATTATTATTAATACAATGGGTTGCGAAATTAGACTTATATATATTTGGTTTTAAAAAAGAATTAAAATGTTCTTTATACCTTTCTTTTAATTTTTTCTTTGTTTGTCCTATATAAACTTTATTACAAAATTCACATTCTAATTTATATACTCCATTTTTCTCATGTATAGGCCTACTATTTATACTATTATTATGATTAATTATATTTATTATTCTATTATTGGTTCTATATGCAATTTTTATGTTTTTATTAGTAAATAATTTGGAAATATTTTTTATTTCTAAACCAGTGTAAGTAAAAGTACTCCATACAGTATTATTATTATTACTACTATTGTAATGAATATTATTTTTTATTTGTTTTTATAATATATTATAATTTAATTTATCTACCGTTTTCTTTTTGTAACCATTTTCTACGGCTATCTGGTATATTATGTTTTTTTCCCTCATTTTATTTTCATTGCTCATAGGAATTTTATTCATTCTGTAAAGAAGATTATATAAAGCAGCCATTCTCTCTCTCTCTCTATATATATATATATATATATATATGATGTATAGTTACTATCTGGAGTACATCCGTTCATTCTGCAGTCCATAAATTTGCAGTTTGGAACTGCGAATTTATGGACTGCAGAATGATGTACTCCAGATAGTAACTATACATCATATTTTTCCATCCGTGAAGGAATACGTATCAGCATATATATATATATATATATATATATATATATATATATATATATATATATATATATATATATATACAGTATATAAATTTACTACCCTAATAAATTAAGACATAACATAATTTTTTCCAATCATCCATCTACCTTTAATTATTAAAATAACTTATTTCTATATTTTTAATAGTTAATCAGTCAGGCGCATTTTCCTCAACGTTTCTGTCTTATTTTGTTAAAGTTGGATCTAAAAATTTTTTTTTTTTTTTAATTTATACACTAAAATAAACAACTAATATTCTTATATAATTTTATATATGTCTGTGTGTGTGTGTGTGTGTGTGTGTGTGTTTGTGTGTGTGTGTGTGTGTGTGTGTCTGTGTGTGTGTGTGTGTGTGTGTGTGTGTGTGTGTGTGTGTGTGTGTGTGTGTGTGTGTGTGTGTGTGTGTGTGTGTGTGTGTGTGTGTGTGTGTGTGTGTGTGTGTGTGTGTGTGTGTGTGTGTGTGTGTGTGTGTGTGTGTGTGTGTGTGTGTGTGTGTGTGTGTGTGTGTGTGTGTGTGTGTGTGTGTGTGTGTGTGTGTGTGTGTGTGTGTGTGTGTGTGTGTGTGTGTGTGTGTGTGTGTCTGTGTCTGTGTCTGTGTCTGTGTGTGTGTATTTAATTTTTTAACTTTTTAATTATTTTATATTTATTACTTTTTATAAAAGAGATAAAAAGGGGGTTACTTTGTGAAAATTGTTACGGATTGAACCTGTGACCCATTATTTACATAGGTGATATTAATGACCTGCCGTACGCACGTTCTTACCTTTCGGTTGGAAGATTTCTTACCATTTTTTTCGTATTTCGTAAGAAAGATTCGTCTTCTCCGTTCGGTCTAGACATTCGTTCTATAAATAAAGACCGCGAACAGCACTTGACAATGTCTAGGCCAAACTGTCTAGGCCGTTGGCATTTACCTTCCTCGGTTACAAACGAGATGTGATTCCAAATCACTACTTTCTCTTCTCTTACAGTAGGAATTAACGCAAAGCGGGCTGCATTTACAAGGGGAGTGGGAATACGAAGTCTGGAGTACGTCTACGCACAGACACTTTCATAATCACGAAATTGTCATTTAATGTTTCTATGAATAAAATTATATTCAAAACGTTTCAAAGAATTTCTTATTTAGTTCTTCTGAAATATTTTTTAATAAAAACAGCTGATTATGAAAGATGAACAAAAAACTTTTAACTACAATCATGAATATTTATGCAATATTAAGTTTTGAAGGTATGTAACGCCAATACAACCAAAATCCGCTAAAGATCTAAAACTAATTTCATAAATAAAACATTATTAAGTATGTAATAATGTTTTACTTATTTTGTCTCACTCACGTATACTTTAATGGTGTGCCTGCCGTGACTATGTTCTAAGACATGCCTTAATATTGTAAACAAAAAAACAAACAAGCCATCTGGAAAGGTTACCAAGATCTCCGCTAACATTGCCACCTCTATTTAATATCAGTTTTATTTGGAATAATCAACACAACTCTAGCAAAACGTCTTTTTCTGTCTAGTTCAAGTCTTACTTCAACTATGCCTCATTAACTTCTAATGGGCTATTCTTGTCTTACTTTGCTTATTACGATTTGGAAACAACAAACGAATACATTTTGACATAAATTAATTATCAGAAAACAAAATACGACACATAAACATCTACAGCTGATCAGTGCTTTATTGCCTATAAGCTTCCTACGACTTTCGTAGAATAAAACTCTATAATATAAATACGTCATATTTATTATAATATATTATTAATGATATTCAAGAATTCTTATTACAATGAAATTGATTTCTTATGCTCATATTATTATTTATGCTAGAAAACCATTTATTAATTCTATAACCACTCATTAACTAACAATTATTTTTTTATAAAGAATTTTATAACAAATAGTTATTATATTTTTTTAACAATATTCTTAATTTTACACAAATGAGTGCTAATAACATCTCATAGTGTGGTCTAGCTGTGTTTAAAGTTTTTCATGTAATATAAACATTTTCTTGCAAATATTATGGAAATTTCTTATAATTGGCTTGTGTTTGCAAAAGCAACTTGTTTGGATTCGTATTAGAGTATTAAAATTCTAATAGTTACGACTCCTAGCGTTACTCTGTTTAAGGCAAGCATCGATCTCGTTTTATGCGTTTTATTTTGCTGTGTTATTATTTAATTTCAATTTTTTTAATTCTTCTATTTGAAATAAATATGAGTTCATTTGGTTATGCTTGGTTCGGTTAATTATTAAAATATAATTTGCAGCAATTTTCTTTCTAGGAATTCAGATGTTCTCTCATGTTTCAATCTCTTTGGCTTCGAAAATGGCTTCGAACAATGCTTACCTGTATTCTCGATAGATAGGTACAAAGCAACAGCAAGAAACAAGCTAATTAAAAAGTTAATAATAGCTAAAATGCATGTTTTAAATTGATTTGTTTTATTACGAACTTTATATAATAATTTAAAATCACGAGAATTCAAATTCTCTATTATAAGTTTAATATAGTTTTATCATAAAACGAGTTGTCCGTAAACTAAAATATACAGGGTTATCATAAAAACATGGTGAGATCTCAGTAATTTGTTGGAAGTTTCTGGGGAAATTTCTAGATGTTATGTTGGTATCTCTGAAAACCTCCAACCTAAAGGTTTGTTTATAAGCTGTTCTAACCTCAATATCAGTTCTTGTATTGTTGTTTAGTGAGTTACTATGCTCTCGCAAAAAGATAAGCAAAGTGTGTTTTATTGATGTCTCAAAAAAATCCGTAATTTTAGTTCAACGTGCGTTCCTGCGTGAATTTGGACGAGATAGACCACACTAATTTGCGACCTGACCACTTGAAAAACAGGATTAATGAAGCAATGACAATCATAAACATAGAAATGTTAACGAATGTTTGGAGAGAAGTTGAGTACCGTTTGGACATTTGTCGAGCGACTAAGGGCGCACATATCGAAATTTATTAATTATCTAAAAAAAAAACTATTTGATACGTCAAAATAGGTGAGTAAACAAAAGTAACTGTAAGTAATTAGGTTTTTTTAAAACCATGATCGAAACCGCACCATTCTTTTATGATAAACCTGTATTAATAAATATGCATCTACAATCTATGTAATAGACTTCACTGTGTGTACCTTCGTTTGGCAATCACAGAATTTTTAAAATATGAAACATCTGAAAAGCGCTTAAATTGACTAACCATGGTTTATATCCACGACAGCGTCACTCTTGAGATGTTAACAAAGAATGAGGTTCTTTAGCAGGAGGGATTTTTGGTACGTCACTATTCAGTAATACATCTCTGTATCTTGGTTTCCATTTATAATTATATAAATAACAATAATTTAAAAATTACATCTTAAAGAACAAAATAAAAATTAACAAATCATTTTCTGATTATATGTGAGCTGCTGGACATTGTCAGCAATCAGTCACGCCTTGGATTACGAAAACAGCTGCGGTATTGTATTGACCAAGTAGGAACACAATGCGGCGGACACAATGTTGCCAACTTTAGCCACCAAATTTATCGGCATTCTACGGAAACCAGGTATCAAGAGGTAATGAGCGGAACTTGTGGTGAAAGTATTGCCTCCGTCACAATGCAAATCTATCATAAGCCGGCCTCTTTGCTTTCTCTTAATTGTAAAACAATTACCGTACGCTATGTATTTTCCTATTGTCGGTGGTTTTATGCATGACCATAGCAATTATGGAAATATGATTTGCGTACGGACGCTGAACGAGTATATTGGCATTCCAGAGTTATTTGATCCAGAGGTAATCCCGAAGTAAGGTTTTTTACAAACAAAATACAATTAATCTTTAGATTTTAGATACAATTTTTTGTCAACAATATCTTGTTGTACAATGTTTACTTTTTTACTAGACGAATGTCAACACGCGTAAAAAACAGTTTAAGAACATTGTAATCTTGTATCACTGATGACAAAGAAGGTGGTTGTATATTTTTTTATATGTGACCGTATGTTTATATGTATGAAAATCGATAAACAATATAAATAGATCAGAAACACTACACTCACTTTGTAACGACGTCTAAAAGAACGTTAAAGTCCGTGTTGTTAGTAAGGTATATAAAGGCCAAACTAAAACAAAATACAGTGGTACCTCATTATAACGGACCCTATTAAACCGGGCATCGCTTATAACGGACTGTGTTTTGAGATAGATCCGTCAGCCAAGTAAACGGGGCAGCACAGCTCACTGTGGCGCGATGGCTAAACGGCTGCTAACAAGGTTATACGCTCTCCCAAGTGACATTTTCCCTTAAATTGATGAAAAAGAACTGTAGAGTTGAGTTTTCAGTAATATAAATAATTCTGCGTTATCAAGTGTTGGTAAATACACACCTCGCCATGACTAAAACGCCACTGGCTTAAATCGTGACTTCTGTTCCTATAACCAATCTCAAAACGCTTTCAATCTTAAGCCTTACTAAAAGTAAGAAAACATATTTTTATCGATATCGTTGAATCTTACGTGATAGCAACAACAGCAAATATGTTTGACAATTTTAATCGTTCTAAATAAAATCTATGGGTGTTTGTATTCAGTTTATTTTTTTCTTTAATCTCTTGCAATTTTTCACCGTTTAATTTACATTTTACACAAATTAGGATAACTTTATTGCTTTATAACCTACTTCTATTAAACCAGACATTAGCCAGACTGTTTAGTGGAAAAGTGGAAAAAAATGTTTAAGGGGGGAGAGGAGTACATGTCGTAAGACTTAACCTTCTTGGCAAAGAACATAAAGGTACTCGTAATTGCCACGTTGAGAGTATATCCAGCCAAGCAAATTGAAACTATTGCCCCTACTAATCCAAACTCACTCTTGTGACTCCCGCCCGGGTGGGTAAGGCCCGAAACCCTCAATATGAGGTACCACTCTGCATGAGTCTTTCCACCTCACTATAACTCCAAGACTGAGCCCACCTAGGGGTGAGAAGAACTCCAGACACACAATACGGTTTCGAGCGCTTTTCCAGAACTACTCGGTACGGATGAAACGTTATGAACCACCAAGTTTCCTAACCTCAGTAACCCGTCTGATTAGTTAATCACTACAACAACCAAGTAGTGCACTCAGACTTTTACCCACTTTCAGTTCGCCTTACCTAAGAGGCCGGTCCCTCAAACTCGGTACCTAGGTGGGAGTAACCCCTCCCGTGAGACCTTGAGAGCATTGTAAGGGACATCCGACAGTAACTTAGACTGAAAAGTGTAGAAGAAAGAACGATGTGGAAAGAAAAGAATGGTGAGAAGGAGTAGCCTATCTATCTTTCGACTTACCTCAAGGAACACAAAGATAGATCCGTATGTATAAAAATCGCCACTTTGTTGTACATTGTGAATAAAATGAAACACTACTTCTGTAAGCCTATGCAAATAGAATAATCTCTTTTACATATAAACGTTACAACTACTAGCAATAGCTATTGAAGTAGTCCTAATCAAGAAACATTCATTTCAGGTCTGACGTTTAAGCAATGAAAGTTTAAAATAGACAAAGTACATTACCTTTAATAGTAAATTCATTGTCCTCTATAACTAGGGACATTTTTCTCTTTCGGTATTTATACCTTAACTTTTTACAACATTTATTTCAATTTATAATATTCTTTTAATTATTACAATTTAGTAATTGTGATCAAATCATTTTCAACATATTCATCATTTGTCATATTCATTCATTGCAATTTGAAGATGCTATCGAAATTCTTGAAACATTATAGAACCGTTAATAATGTATAATCTTATACAAAACTCTGGCTTCGTCCTACTATTCTTCTTGCCTAATCTCCTAACTCCTTATACTCTAGAAACTCCTTGTTCTAGAAAATGTTCTTCTCCCATCCTTTCTAACCGGGTCTTCCCTTATACCTCTGAGACTTCCCGTAGGTTTTCTCGTCTTTTTCTTCCTCTCTACCGCTATTCTATTCGTCCATATTCCTTACACACGCCCGACCCACTACTATCTCTTTTCTTACATTGTCTCTTCATTATTTCAATACTTCTCCGATTATTTCATGATCTTCGACATTTATACTGTTATTTTTACTATAATCTGTATCACTTTGCATCTGATTCAATCCATGTATGTCATTATTACCTCTCTTAATTCAGTACTCTTTATAGATTTATCTTCTCCTCGTTACCAAATCATTGCTCATTTACAAAATGAGACTCTACCATCTTCAAATCTTTCTTTGCTTTTCGATTGGATCTCTAATTAATTCATTCATGTTAGAGATGACAATATCGATGTACAAGGCGATAATAGGTCCCACTCTATATACCTTTCTCTGCTTTCAAATATAATGTATTTTTAGAAGAAATTGTGTTACATTGTTTTCCATCCTCTCCTTATTTATTCCTCTTCGTCATGAGCTTCCAAAGATATTACTAAATATATCTTGTTTAGTTGTAATTTTATTTTTATTTTTTATTTCTATTTATCTGCATTATTAATTTTTGTATGTTATATAAATTCTATAATTGTTTATAAATATACACACACGTGTGTGTGTGTTTGTGTGTGTGTGTGTGTGTGTGTGTGTGTGTGTGTGTGTGTGTGTGTGTGTATGTGTGTGTGTGTGTGTGTGTGTGTGTGTGTGTGTGTGTGTGTGTGTGTGTGTGTGTGTGTGTGTGTGTGTGTGTGTGTGTGTGTGTGTGTGTGTGTGTGTGTGTGTGTGTCACGAGGCTATGAGCGACTTTTCCACTTATAATTATTTAATGATCGATCCTTGACAAGAGGCCCACACATACGTGGCCATTTATAGTGCACCGCTTTTATGCATGCAGGGTTTTCGACCGGTTATTGGTTTTGTAACTTTGATGAAAGTTGTTCCTCTAGATTACATCGAGCGAACTAAAAACCGCTCTCATTTTATAAATTATAAATTCAAGTGTAAGTTGTTTTTAATTACATTTCCTTCTATTGCATTATTGAGCAATACTCTAGTAGGAATGCGGTCCAGCTTGTGCCAGAAGTTGCGAAAATGAAAACTTCAACATGGATTTGACGGTAATTGTAGGTTTTGAGATTTCATGTATTACCGTAATACCATACACACGTTATTACAATTTTTTTAGAAATAAATTATTGTTAAATTAGATTTGTATCCCCTAAAAGAAATTTTTCAGTAGATTATTCCTTCTGAAAATAATTTTATATTTCAAAACAATTCAATACAACCAATAACTCTCCAGCTGAGTTGTGAGTTCCTGATGCTATAGTCACCTGTAGGTAAAGTTATTAAATAAATCGAGACATGTTATACTCTTAATTATCTTAGATACTAGTCTTGAATGTAAAAGGTTTGTTACTACTAACGTATGTACCGACCAACGACTAAGCAAGTTGGGGTTGAGTAAGTTTAGACTATTTAACATTAGTTCTTATGAATTGACATACAACGTCTTACATCTTATTCGTAAAGATTTCTTGAAACTGTCGTTTTGTAACTGTTCCTGCTCGAAAAGAATGTAATTTCTTGAAAAATAGGTTTGTAAACATAAGTCTAGATGGCTTGTGAGTTAAAGTTATAAATACAAGAAATATACGCAATTCATAAATTATTAAACTTAAATTTCATACGCGTTTCAATGACATGTCATCATCGTCAGTGATGCTACCACCATATAAATTTAATTTTTAATATATTTAATCTTCTTAATTGTAGTTATATATTTGTGGTAGCACTAATGATGATAACATAAGTTATTGAGACGCGTATGAAATCATAGTGCTATAATTGTGACTTGTGTATATTGGTTGTGTTTATAAATACGTTTATGTTCAATTGAAGAACGAAAACTTTGTGGAAGATTATCAGTGTTCCCCATTCCTTGCGTAATTTCTTCTCCGGTTTCCTCCTCTCGCTTGGATTGACAAATTGAGATTGACAGATCTGATTTTAGTCCACAAATCAACCTTAGTTGTCAATTACGATTATTTAAAGCAATAGCATCCAATAAAGCTGTATATTTTTTATTGTCTCTTCAGTTTTAACAAAAAATAACTTCGTACAGTTGAAAAGTATTTATTTTATATCTTAAAACGTTGTTTATAAAAATTGTAAACCTTTTTTATTCCTGAAAGTAATTTTTAGGCTTATTATTCTACTCCTGTTAACGCTGTTACTGGTGACGTACTGATACGTCATTTCTCCTGAAAAGGGAAATCTATATTATTTTAATAGAAAGCACAATTTTGCATTCTTACTATTATTTTGCTGAAATCACCGTTTTGTTTTAAAAGCTAATGAACTACGAAATAAAAATCTGAATAATAAAAGTTTGAATTTTAAAAAATTATATAAAATAAATAAATTTGAAAGAACGACAATTTGAACAAGGACCAGTAATATAAGTGACCAATAAATGCTTGTGTAACGTTTATCGGAGCCGCGACATTACTACATTGGGAAAGTCACGTCTAGTGTCGCCGGGATGTCTACACAATAAATATTGTATCAGAGACAAAATACGTTTACACATTCGTTTACAATGTGATACAGAATGCTTACAAACCTACGTATCGCTCACGCACGATTACATGTCTTTGTGATAAAAGTCGAAACATTTCGTGATAGTGAGCTTATTGTGTGAGCAAGATGAATACACAATAAATATTGTATCAGAGACAAAATACGTTTACACATTCGTTTACAATGTGATACAGAATGCTTACAAACCTACGTATCGCTCACGCACGATTGCATGTCTTTGTGATAAAAGTCGAAACATTTCGTGATAGTGAGCTTATTGTGTGAGCAAGATGAATACACAATAAATATTGTATCAGAGACAAAATACGTTTACACATTCGTTTACAATGTGATACAGAATGCTTACAAACCTACGTATCGCTCACGCACGATTGCATGTCTTTGTGATAAAAGTCGAAACATTTCGTGATAGTGAGCTTATTGTGTGAGCAAGATGAATACACAATAAATATTGTATCAGAGACAAAATACGTTTACACATTCGTTTACAATGTGATACAGAATGCTTACAAACCTACGTATCGCTCACGCACGATTACATGTCTTTGTGATAAAAGTCGAAACATTTCGTGATAGTGAGCTTATTGTGTGAGCAAGATGAATACACAATAAAAATTTTGTTTTATGATTGCACACAATAAAAATTTTTGTTTAATGATTGCACACAATAAAAATTTTGTTTTATGATTGCACACAATAAATTTTTTGTTTTATGATTGCACACAATAAACATTTTGTTTTATGATTGCACACAATACAAATTTTGTTTTATGATTGCACACAATAAAAATTTTGTTTTATGATTGCACACAATAAAAATTTTGTTTTATGATTGCACACAATAAAAATTTTGTTTTATGATTGCACACAATAAAAATTTTGTTTTATGATTGCACACAATAAAAATTTTGTTTTATGATTGCACACAATAAAAACTTTGTTTTATGATTGCACACAATAAAAATTTTGTTTTATGATTGCACACAATAAAAATTTTGTTTTATGATTGCACACAATAAAAATTTTGTTTTATGATTGCACACAATAAAAATTTTGTTTTATGATTGCACACAATGAACAAAATCATGAAACAAATGAAAAAGGAACGCTAGTAAAATGTTGAACGGTTATTAAAAAACTCACAGAATTACAAAATCTCACGATATAGCGAAAGGAGAAAAACACTCCCTCCAGGCGGAAATCTTACACTAAAAAGTAACAGTAAATACAAACCACTGGAATTAGGAGCCAAGCTCGTACTATGAACCGGAAAAGATCCATACTCTCGTAATACCAGAATGCCGATGAACCGGATCCGATAAATCCGCTCGCCGTATCGTTATAACAATAAAACACTATTTCACGGCACATAACAAACTCTTTCCGGTAAAACTCATATTTCAAGGTGTAACAATCTTCTAAAGTAAATGAACTTTACGACCCTACGGCAGTATAGCTGCTTTGCAGTTAACGATCGGGAGTTTTAAAAGATTATGGAGCGAGATATAGCCATAGGAAAAGCTAATAAAGATTGTGTGGTTACCTTTGTCATGCATTTTTCCGATTGAATTTAAAATATGAAATTAATTAAAAATCACAGAGTATAAACAGATGTATTTACTACTCCAACGAATAGTCAAGTATAAGGTGTATTTAAGGTTATATGTCATACAACCTTAAAACTATACTAATCTTAAAGTTAGAAACGTGTTTAACATTATTCGGGTTAAAATATTTATTGAAAATAATTATATGCAATTTCCAATATACGCATTTACTCTATTTTATTATAATCAAACACCCCAATTTCCCAACAGTCCACCGCTGATAACTTTACCCATGATAGAAGTACGTTGAGAGAGATAAAGAAACTAAGGCGACACGCTGTACTGTTATATTATACTCTAAAAACATTTCCCAGTAGCTATCTACATAGTTACAGTAGTGTACGAAGCAAATGTTTGTACAATGGGTTGTAGAGTCCTACGTTACTATAGCAACCATCCCGTACTGGTTGTATTGTGACGCAGGCAATTCCCGCCTCACCTTTTACAAACATAACTCCCTCGCTTAAAAAAAACCGTTTTCTGAAATGCAATTCGGGGTTTGATCGTTATCAAAACGATGTTTCTTTCACAAACACACAAATTGTGACAATCAGCTGCCCCATCATCAACTTCACTAGCTTTCGATGTTTTTTTGGTTATTAGAAACGTGTCATGTAAAATTTTTTGACAACCGTGAAAGTAGAACTAAACAGGTTTGTGTTCGCTTCGCTCCAGTTGATCGCCGGAATTAATTTGTCCCGCCGTCCAAATAAAATCGATTGTTTATTTTACCAACACTTTGGGACCACATTCTTGCACGCGTGTTGGTATTGTGTTACTTTCTTACGCAACAAGAATATGTCAAAAATAATGTCTTTACCAAGTAATATTACAGTTAAAAACTTTTTTTAAGGTTATATTGGACGCAGGTATCAAGACTAAATAGTTTGTCCAATATGATTGTTTAGAAATAAATCATAAATACAAAAAAAAAGCAACACAAACTGACACGAAAAAATTTTCATAATTTTATAGGTGCAAACTATTATTCTTATCTAGTTAATAATTATTTATATTCAAATTTAATGTCCAGATAAACTTGTCAATTCATTTACATCGCTCACAATGGATGGGAAACTATTGTGAATTTAGATAGGGCGAATGCAGAGCCATGACACCCCTGATGGAGGGTATAGAGGAGATATTGTACCATTCTGGAAGAGATATGTATATTATAGCATTCTGGAAGAGGTATAGATGTTATAGCATTCTGGAGGAGGACTTAATATTCTGGAGGAAGTATAGATATTGTAGCGTTCCGGAGGAAGTATAGATATTGTAGCATTCTGGAGGAGGTATAGATATTATAGCATTCTGGAGGAGGTATAGATGTTATAGCATTCTAAAGGAGGTATAGATATTATAGCATTCTGGAGGAAGTATAGATATTATAGCATTCTGGAGGAGGTATAGATATTGTAGCATTCTGGAGGAGGTATAGATATTATAGCATTCTGGAGGAGGTATAGATATTATAGCATTCTGGAGGAAGTATAGATATTGTAGCATTCTGGAGGAGGTATAGATATTATAGCATTCTGGAGGAGGTATAGATATTATAGCATTCTGGAGGAAGTATAGATATTGTAGCATTCTGGAGGAGGTATAGATATTATAGCATTCTGGAGGAGGTATAGATATTAAAATATTCTGCAGGAGGTATAGATATTATAGCATTCTAAAGGAGTTATAGATATTAAAATATTCTGGAGGAGGTATAGATATTAGAGCATTCTAAAGGAGGTATAGATAATATAGCCTTCTGGAGGAGGTATAGATATTATAGCATTCTAAAGGAGTTATAGATATTAAAATATTCTGGAGGAGGTATAGATATTAGAGCATTCTAAAGGAGGTATAGATATTATAGCATTCTGGAGGAGGTATAGATATTATAGCATTCTACATGAGGTATAGATATTAAAATATTCTGGAGGAGATATAGATATTAGAGAATTCTAAAGGAGGTATAGATAATATAGCATTCTTGAGGAGGTATAGATATTAAAGCATTCTAAAGCAATAAAATATTCTGGAGGAGGTATAGATATTAGAGCATTCTAAAGGAGGTATAGATATTATAGCATTCTGGAAGAGGTATAGATATTAGAGCATTCTAAAGGAGGTATAGATATTATAGCATTCTGGAAGAGGTATAGATATTAGAGCATTCTAAAGGAGGTATAGATATTAAAATATTCTGGAGGAGGTATAGATATTAGAGCATTCTAAAGGAGGTATAGATATTATAGCATTCTGGAAGAGGTATAGATATTAGAGCATTCTAAAGGAGGTATAGATATTATAGCATTCTGGAAGAGGTATAGATATTAGAGCATTCTAAAGGAGGTATAGATATTATAGCATTCTGGAAGAGGTATAGATATTATAGCATTCTAAAGGAGGTATAGATATTAAAATATTCTGGAGGAGGTATAGATATTATAGCATTCTGGAAGAGGTATAGATATTATAGCATTCTACATGAGGTATGGATATTATAGCATTCTGGAAGAGGTATAGATATTAGAGCATTCTAAAGGAGGTATAGATATTATAGCATTCTGGAAGAGGTATAGATATTATAGCATTCTAAAGGAGGTATAGATATTAAAATATTCTGGAGGAGGTATAGATATTATAGCATTCTGGAGGAGGTATAGATATTAGAGCATTCTAAAGGAGGTATAGATATTATAGCATTCTGGAAGAGGTATAGATATTATAGCATTCTACATGAGGTATAGATATTATAGCATTCTGGAAGAGGTATAGATATTAGAGCATTCTAAAGGAGGTATAGATATTATAGCATTCTGGAAGAGGTATAGATATTAGAGCATTCTAAAGGAGGTATAGATATTAAAATATTCTGGAGGAGGTATAGATATTATAGCATTCTGGAGGAGGTATAGATATTAGAGCATTCTAAAGGAGGTATAGATATTATAGCATTCTGGAAGAGGTATAGATATTAGAGCATTCTAAAGGAGGTATAGATATTATAGCATTCTGGAAGAGGTATAGATATTATAGCATTCTACATGAGGTATAGATATTAAAATATTCTGGAGGAGATATAGATATTAGAGAATTCTAAAGGAGGTATAGATAATATAGCATTCTGGAGGAGGTATAGATATTAGAGCATTCTAAAGGAGGTATAGATATTATAGCATTCTGGAAGAGGTATAGATATTATAGCATTCTAAAGGAGGTATAGATATTAAAATATTCTGGAGGAGGTATAGATATTATAGCATTCTGGAGGAGGTATAGATATTATAGCATTCTAAAGGAGTTATAGATATTAAAATATTCTGGAGGAGGTATAGATATTAGAGCATTCTAAAGGAGGTATAGATATTATAGCATTCTGGAAGAGGTATAGATATTAGAGCATTCTAAAGGAGGTATAGATATTATAGCATTCTGGAAGAGGTATAGATATTAGAGCATTCTAAAGGAGGTATAGATATTAAAATATTCTGGAGGAGGTATAGATATTAGAGCATTCTAAAGGAGGTATAGATATTATGGCATTCTGGAAGAGGTATAGATATTAGAGCATTCTAAAGGAGGTATAGATATTATAGCATTCTGGAAGAGGTATAGATATTAGAGCATTCTAAAGGAGGTATAGATATTAAAATATTCTGGAGGAGGTATAGATATTAGAGCATTCTAAAGCAGGTATAGATATTATAGCATTCTGGAAGAGGTATAGATATTAGAGCATTCTAAAGGAGGTATAGATATTATAGCATTCTGGAAGAGGTATAGATATTAGAGCATTCTAAAGGAGGTATAGATATTAAAATATTCTGGAGGAGGTATAGATATTAGAGCATTCTAAAGGAGGTATAGATATTATAGCATTCTGGAAGAGGTATAGATATTATAGCATTTTAAAGGAGGTATAGATATTAAAATATTCTAGAGGAGGTATAGATATTATAGCATTCTAGAGGAGGTATAGATATTATAGCATTCTAAAGGAGTTATAGATATTAAAATATTCTGGAGGAGGTATAGATATTATAGCATTCTGGAGGAGGTATAGATATTATAGCATTCTGGAGGAGGTATAGATATTATAGCATTCTGGAGGAGGTATAGATATTATAGCATTCTAAAAGAGGTATAGATATTATAGCATTCTGGAGGAGGTATAGATATTATAGCATTCTGGAGGAGGTATAGATATTATAGCATTCTAAAGGAGGTATAGATATGAAAATATTCTGGAGGAGGTATAGATATTAGAGCATTCTAAAGGAGGTATAGATAATATAGCATTCTTGAGGAGGTATAGATATTATAGCATTCTAAATGAGGTATAGATATTAAAATATTCTGGAGGAGGTATAGATATTATAGCATTCTAAAGGAGGTATAGATATTAAAATATTCTGGAGGAGGTATAGATATTAGAGCATTCTAAAGGAGGTATAGATAATATAGCATTCTTGAGGAGGTATAGATATTATAGCATTCTAAATGAGGTATAGATATTAAAATATTCTGGAGGAGGTATAGATATTAGAGCATTCTAAAGGAGGTATAGATAATATAGCATTCTTGAGGAGGTATAGATATTATAGCATTCTAAAGGAGGTATAGATATTATAGCATTCTGGAGGAGGTATAGATATTACAGCATTCTGGAGGAGGTATAGATGTTATAGCGTTCTAAAGGAGGTATAGATATTAAAATATTCTGGAGGAGGTATAGATATTATAGCTTTCTGGAGGAGGTATAGATATTATAGCATTCTAAAGGAGGTATAGATATTAAAATATTCTGGAGGAGGTATAGATATTAGAGCATTCTAAAGGAGGTATAGATAATATAGCATTCTTGAGGAGGTATAGATATTATAGCATTCTAAAGGAGGTATAGATATTAAAATATTCTGGAGGAGGTATAGATATTAGAGCATTCTAAAGGAGGTATAGATAATATAGCATTCTGGAGGAGGTATAGATATTATAGCATTCTAAAGGAGGTATAGATATTATAGCATTCTGGAGGAGGTATAGATATTATAGCATTCTGGAGGAGGTATAGATATTATAGCATTCTAAAGGAGGTATAGATATTAAAATATTCTGGAAGAGGTATAGATATTATAGCATTCTAAAGGAGGTATAGATATTAAAATATTCTGGAGGAGGAATAGATATTATTGCATTCTGGAGGAGGTATAGATATTAGAGCATTCTAAAGGAGGTATAGATAATATAGCATTCTGGAAGAGGTATAGATATTATAGCATTCTAAAGGAGGTATAGATATTAAAATATTCTGGAGGAGGTATAGATATTATAGCATTCTGGAGGAGGTATAGATATTATAGCATTCTAAAGGAGGTATAGATATTATAGCATTCTAAAGGGGGTATAGATAATATAGCATTCTTGAGGAGGTATAGATATTATAGCATTCTAAAGGAGGTATAGATATTAAAATATTCTGGAAGAGGTATAGATATTATAGCATTCTAAAGGAGGTATAGATAATATAGCATTCTTGAGGAGGTATAGATATTATAGCATTCTAAAGGAGGTATAGATAATATAGCATTCTTGAGGAGGTATAGATATTATAGCATTCTAAAGGAGGTATAGATATTAAAATATTCTGGAGGAGGTATAGATATTATAGCATTTTAAAGGAGGTATAGATATTATAGCATTCTAAAGGAGGTATAGATATTAAAATATTCTGGAGGAGGTATAGATATTAGAGCATTCTAAAGGAGGTATAGATAATATAGCATTCTTGAGGAGGTATAGATATTATAGCATTCTAAAGGAGGTATAGATAATATAGCATTCTTGAGGAGGTATAGATATTATAGCATTCTAAAGGAGGTATAGATATTAAAATATTCTGGAGGAGGTATAGATATTATAGCATTCTAAAGGAGGTATAGATATTATAGCATTCTAAAGGAGGTATAGATATTAAAATATTCTGGAGGAGGTATAGATATTATAGCATTCTAAAGGAGGTATAGATAATATAGCATTCTTGAGGAGGTATAGATATTATAGCATTCTATAGGAGGTATAGATAATATAGCATTCTTGAGGAGGTATAGATATTATAGCATTCTAAAGGAGGTATAGATATTAAAATATTCTGGAGGAGGTATAGATATTATAGCATTCTAAAGGAGGTATAGATATTATAGCATTCTAAAGGAGGTATAGATATTAAAATATTCTGGAGGAGGTATAGATATTAGAGCATTCTAAAGGAGGTATAGATAATATAGCATTCTTGAGGAGGTATAGATATTATAGCATTCTAAAGGAGGTATAGATATTAAAATATTCTGGAGGAGGTATAGATATTATAGCATTCTAAAGGAGGTATAGATATTAAAATATTCTGGAGGAGGTATAGATATTAGAGCATTCTAAAGGAGGTATAGATATTATAGCATTCTGGAAGAGGTATAGATATTATAGCATTCTAAAGGAGGTATAGATATTAAAATATTCTGGAGGAGGAATAGATATTATTGCATTCTGGAGAAGGTATATATATTAGAGCATTCTGTGTTCAGAATCATACATCTGAAATAGACTTACTCTCTGCCGAGGTTATAAGGAGGTGTATACCCTTAATGAGAAGGATAAGGGGAGGTATATGGAACTAGGTAAAACTAAATAAAGGATATAAAGATTTCCCTGGCACTGGATACATTCTGGTTCTTTATGTTCTGGTCCAATCTATCTTCAATTTTTTTTTTTATGTTTTTCGTTTTGTACTACATTTTTGTAGTTCCTTTCTCCCTTAGGTTTAAAAATTATTTTTCTCTATCTAAATAGTTTTCGTTAACTAGAATATTTTTCAATGCATTTTTTTGTAACCATGAAAATTAAAGTTAAATTTTCACCTTTATTTAAATTTAATAACATATGCTATAATGGTATCGATTCTAATAAGGCGCCTTGAAACTATGATTTTTTTTTTATAACTTCGATGACTTCTGTTTTCATATTAGTTAGTTCCACTACCTTTAATGTAAAAGTGATATATCGGTTTGCTAGCCTTGGCTTTGCCATACCGCAATCGGGACCAGTTACTCGGCGTGACACATGGCCTCCTACTTGAGAAAAGGTACTTTTTTATTTTCCAATTAAACATGAATGGAAAGCAATCTATAGAAGCAGAAAGCCAAATAAGGAACTCGCCCGACCTTGGTTGTGTTCTTTCACACGAGGCTCTATAGCAGTTGGTAATCGTATGTTGCATGACTTATGATGGGGATTCCTCACACGCCTTAAAGGTCCACCTTGTTGCCACTCTTAAGCGAGGCTAGAATTTGATATGGATTTAATATATCCAACAAAACTGCGAATATTTCCATTGGTGGTGAAAAAATGTATTTTGCAAATGTTTGATAAGAAAAATATTGTTTTCCCGATACATTCTTTGTTGGTATATTTCCTTTACATGTGTTATTTCTTTGCTTCATTTCTATGTACATTAATTATATCCATTAAGGCCAATTGATAGAGATTTTGCACAGCTCAATTTGCCCGGATATTATTATTATGAAATTTTTAGCTGATGTGAGTAAAGGTAATAAATAAGTAAATAATTCTATACGAACTCACAACTTGCATCTTACCTTCAGGCGCGGACCCAGAGATTATTTTTAGGGGGGGGGGGGTGATTGTGCTCTCAACTTACATGTTTTTTGTCTGTAAATATATATATATATATATATATACATTTATATATTTATTTTTTTACTTGTTAATTAAGGGGATGTCAAACCAATCTTTACCGACATTTAAAAATTTTTAATTTTTTAAAAACTAAAATCAATTTTTGGAAAACAAAGGCGTTGTTATGCTTTCGGAAACCATCCAAAGATTATTCATACCAAATTGCAAGTCAATCGGACAAAAACTTTCCGAGATTTCTATCGTTTCCATTTTTGAACTACTAAAAATGTAAACAAGATAATTTTCCAAAAGTTTTTGTCCGATTGAATTGAAATTTGAAATTCACACTTTTACTTGGCAAAAAATTACGTTGAATAATGATAAAGTGATATCCCTAAAATATTTGCTACTAGGAAAGTAACTATATGATTTAAACCAGTGCGTCATCATTCTTTTTTTTGTTCGATAATGTTATCATGGTTAGATGAAAAATTTCATTTTTGTACTGAGTATTAATGGTTAAATTGGACTAATTAGCCATTCGAAACTATTTAGTTTTTGTAATAACATTCCAAAAATTTAACAGATGACATTAAAATATTTTTTTAAATTACATTTCTAAAAATTCTAATCTAAAGGGGGGCGATCGCTTCGTCTTGCATCTGTCTACAAAATTAGTTTTACTATAGAAAATAATTTACACCCATATTTTGCCAACATACAGCAAAGACTTATTTACAACACTAAAGTGACGTTTATATTACCTAAGCTCTCTATGCCAGCTTTTAATATACTTTATTTGTTAGCTTTTCCCTTACAATTTCTAACTTAATATTTCCGAACATTGATTCCCTTTTTTTCATAATATCCCTCATACCTTTTTGTCATAGTATAAATAGTAATTCTCACCGAAAAAACATTTTAAAACTATATATTGTACTAAAACTATTGAATAAGGAAGTAAGAACAAAAAAGGTGTTATGTGTGATACGTGGACTTATGTAAGCAGCGACACTTCAGAGTAAGAACAATATCGTGTTGTATAAGAGAAAGCGCTTGTAAACAGGGTGGGCCCCAAAATAGAAAGCGGTTTCGTTTGCTATTTGGGTGCTCTTTGTTTTTGAACTGCTGCTCTGTATTGTTTATTAATAAGTGAATGAGAAGGCTGGAGAGAAATCTCTCTGGGGTCTGTATTGTTCTACTATTCGCAAAGTGATAATTGAAGCCGGGTTCAATTTTATGCGTCGCATTTCCTTATCGTCCGATGCGATCCTGTCGTGATTAAATATAGTTTTCATTTTAAAACATTTTTATTAAATTTTAATTCCTAGAGAATCTAAGACTAAAACTTATTATAATAATGTTTCTAGAAATTTAAATCCCTATCAACAACATATAATTCTTACATTTCCAATTAAAACAATTTTTACATAAAACAATAAATATTATTTTGTCTTAACGAACATGGTAATGTTGCATTGTTTACAAATACACAAAAGCAAAACTGTAAACAACAATAGATGAGTCATTTTTGTATAAGAGTGGAAACCGTAACATCTTAATTTGCTGATACGTTTTGTCGATGAGTTTCGTCAATAAAAATACACTTTTTTAAACGTGCCAGTGCAGTAAACCGCTTTATTTTTCAATTAATTATTTTAAAGTGCGATGATTATTTCTTTAAAATCAAGATGCTTGCAATTACAATCTTTATCAAGTGTTTTAAAATGTTTTATAAAATAAGTATTATAGTTATTATTAATAATCCTGGAGCAACTTATATGAGCTTCCTGAAGCTTTTTTTTCAAAATTATGTTCAATTTCTACATTAGGAATTTCTAATATCTTCGTAGATATTAGAATTGCCGTATGTTTCTAATTTTTTCCTTTTAGTAAATATTTTTAATTTTAAAAATAATGGTAAGAAATTCTGAATTTGTTTAAATGTATTTTAAAATGTGGTCAATGTAGGTATGTTTGGAATATTTATTCCAGGAACTGAATGCGTTCGAGAAAGCAACAAGACAGTATAGCACGAAACTATGTTTCGTTAATGAGAAAACCTTCTTCTAATTTAGTCTCGTTCGGTATAATGGCGGCCGGCGGATAAATGAGTCGGCGATTACTTCCCGGGTTCGAGGTTAAGTGCCCCTCGTACGGCCGTCACAGACTAGGAAGGCAAGGAAGTTGTAATGTGAAATGAGGTCGTGCATAATACTCGGGGGGGGGGGGGGGGGGTATGTGGGTGTGGGAGGAAAGCCAAGTACTCATAACCGGAATAGTCTGGGCAAAATTTATTCAAACCCGACTGGTAAAACATTCACGGGTTTCTTTGGGTTTATCCTGTTGGGATATTGGATACTTCCAATCATGTATTAAATTTCAATTATTAATTGCAGTCGAATTTATTTGTGGTTTCTACTAAGGATAAAAGTATTAGCACTACTAGAAGTAAAATTTTACTGAATCCTTAGTAGTTTGCAAAAATATTACATATTTTCAAAAACAAATGAACACACACGCATGTGCGTAAGTGAAGCTCACACGCACTCGTGAAAGTAAAGCACACACGCCCGCACTCACGCTCATACACACATTAAGTGGAAACAGTCGAAATTTCCAGGATATTGTCTAGTGTCTGACTATTACATATTCTCTGGTTGAAATATCTATGAGCTTAAATGTTCTATGTTTACTCAATTCTAAAAAAAATTTTAACGGAAGTCAAGTTATTTTCTGAAAATTTCACTAAAATACGTGAAAATATAATTCACGCTTCAAACTTCTTGTGATCAAAAGATTAAGTTAGGAAATTGATGACAAAATTCTAAAGATATTTGTAATGCAATACATTTGAGTACATTTTTCTGCCTTTCCTAACATTACAATAATTTTATTTGTTGACACGTTTCTGGATTGTTCCATTCTCATAACTTTAATAGCACTGACTTCTTTTGAGAATTGAGTTATTTCGAAACTAGTCAACAAAGAAAAATATTGTATTGTTAGAAAAGGCAGACAGATTTACTCAAATGTATACAAATTTTCCTGAAAGAAGTGAAGATGAGTCTGTTTAGAATTTATGAATATAATGTTATGCGATAATTTCCACGCAATATTTCAAAAATTAAATTTGTTCTATCAGTGATGTTTATAGGTTTAACTATTTGTTGACTCTTTGAACCACTTTAAGTTTGATTTTGTCACGAAGATTTCCTTTAAGTTCTCGAAATGTACTTATTGTGCATAGACTTTGTTCATTCATATATTGTATCAATAGACTTTGTTTGAATCGTCTGTCTTGTCCTGGTCACCAATTCTCAACCTATTTTTAATAATTTTTAATGGTTTGTTTAATAATTTATGAGTTTATTTTGAGCAAGCATGTAAACGTAATTTTACCTTTGGTTTATCCTGAGTTTATTCTGTGTTGCTTTAAAGAAAATAAAGTTTTCGTAACATAAAATCTGTTTCAAAAGGCTATAGATATGGTGACGTTATGTTAAGCCACTCTATATCTTACGAACATTAGTGAGGTCTGGTGGTCACTTGGTATTTTATGAGACAAATGTGGCTGACGGATATTTCTCAATGCGTACAGACCCGATGTTACAATTTCTCTAAATTTCAGCGTCGGTCTTTATGGGGAAATTGAACGCAGCAAAACGCTCGTACTGAAGTGACTGATAGACGCCAAAATATGCCAAGAATGCAGACCTTACGTAAGCTAAAGTGAACGTAGACCGTAGACTAACAATGTAGTGTACGTGACCGTGGTAGACACACGGGCTGTGATTAACGCTGACATCTGCATTTCTTTGCCGCTTTCTTTTTTCATCTCCAACAGCATCTTATTAAGAACGTATTCTGAAAAATGTACCTAAATTGTTGGTCTATTGTGAATAAATTGTTTCTAAACAACCTCAGAGTTTATTGCATTTGTATACACATAATTTTGTGTCCCTTTTATTAAATTTACAAAAATAATAATAAAACTAAGATTATATTTTCGCTATGTAAGGAAACGCACAACAAGTGTTTTGCTTAAGGATTGCCCCCTTAGTGATAGCGCCCAGTTCTCACAAAATGCGTGAAAACCGCTTCTACCCGCTCACGTGTTTTCACTACTAACAAAATCTATAAGGTAATATTGCGCCATAAATATCATTATAGCTATGGAGTTTCATTAACGGTAAATTAACTAGAATTTTTTTAAATAAATTTTCCAAAAATTTCCTTCAATTTTTACAATATGTTTTATAATAACACTCAGATTGCATATATTAATGAAGAAATTTTATAATCATTAGTTGTACGCTTAAGTTACAGAAATAGTGATTAAAAATTATTTAGCAATCTATGATGTCGAATGATTTCAAATATATTGGGCACTGCCTATAGCTATTTTTTTAAAGACCGCAAGTACATAAGTTCCGCTCTTCGTGAAACTTAAAAAATGTACAGATCTTATATTAAGAAGAAATATCCAAAAGCATTCGTAAATATTTAAACGACATCTTGAAATGTTTTCATAAATTATTCTATTTTCAATGCAAATAAGACAACTTAAAATGAATATTTCCATAGCGATTTTCCTTGACATTTCGTTCTTCGGATATCTCAGCAACGCACAAAGAGTAGGCTAGTATCTGCATAATTTTATTGAAAATATATTATTACAGTATAAGGAATATTTTCTAAAACTTTTCTTACTGATTACACTATTAACAACTTGATGGATATTTAAACAAATGTTTGAACTATAATTTGTTTTGAATTTTATTTTGTCAGTAGTTCTCAAAGATGCTGGTGTGTGTGTGTGTGTGTGTGTGTGTGTGTGTGTGTGTGTGTGTGTGTGTGTGTGTGTGTGTGTGTGTGTGTGTGTGTGTGTGTGTGTGTGTGTGTGTGTGTGTGTGTGTGTGTGTGTGTGTGTGTGTGTGTGTGTGTGTGTGTGTGTGTGTGTGTGTGTGTGTGTGTGTGTGTGTGTGTGTGTGTGTGTGTGTGTGTGTGTGTGTGTATGTGTGTGTGTGTGTGTGTGTATGTGTGTGTGTGCTGTGCTGTGTATGTGTTGTTTTTTATAATAATTAGATAAAACAAGATGACAAAACAATTTCTCTAACCCAAATATTTAATTTATACAAAACACGACGTACGATCATAATTTTACTAATTATTCAACCACATAAAATTGACTAACCCAAGGATCGAAAGTCTCCGCTTTTTCTAGCGGTCCTGGCGCATTATTACAACTAAGCCAGGCCAAGCATTTTCGAAACCTATCGCCTGAATTTTAGATTCTGTTGAAATAAATGTTGGTTTTAAAATTCCTATATCTTGTGTAAAATCTAAAACGGTCAAGTTCAGTGACCCACAACAGTGATATAAAAACTGGTTCCAACCGATCAATGTTTTCAGGTTAAGCGCAAACAAGACGGTTGCCAAATGGAAACCGGTTTAAAACTAAAGTACGGATTTAGGAAATAGGTTAGGGTGTAAAATGTTCGCGGTTTACAGTTAGGGAACGAATAAATTTCAATAATGAGCTTTGGCAAGCTCGGGTTGTTACTGCAGTAAATACAATTTTATAATTGTATTCAATGGTCTTCACAAATTTACAATTCCTTTAACATACTCGGGCAGCATTCACACTAGAATTACCCAGTTGAAATATAGTTCAGATGATATTTATTTCTTTTAACGCGTATATATATATATATATATATATATATATATATATATATATATACATTAATTAAGAATTATCTCTTTAAAAAAGCGACAAAGGGAATAGCTTGTTTATTTTACACTTGTGTTGTAAAACCTGTAGGTATCGTAGCTAATTCAAATTCAAGGATTAAATTGCTGTATAACTTAAGTAACCGACCTCGCCTTATATAACAAATGCTTGACCACATCCGGTATATTATTCGTCTGTAATTCAAAACAATTCTTCATTAATAAACTCTGCGTACGCATCGCTAACATTCTATCACTTTTGGTAAAATATAAATCATAGCAATGGAGCAGCAAATCTGGTTTCAGAAAACGCCTTAATTGGCCACCCACACTGTATTTTAGATGAGGGGGTTAATTCTTCCCACCCCTAGAAGAAATATAAAATGTCTTTTAAATCTTTTATCGGCTTAGAAAAGATATTCTCAATTTTCTAGTTTTGTAACAAATTTCAAACTTTAATAAGGGAATACTATAGCTTCACTATGTTTTCCTATAAAAACGTTAACAGTAGAGTTAAAAAAACTGTAAATATGCTTGATCTGTGTAGGTTCGTGTGTGTGTGTGTGTGTGTGTGTGTGTGTGTGTGTGTGTGTGTGTGTGTGTGTGTGTGTGTGTGTGTGTGTGTGTGTGTGTGTGTGTGTGTGTGTGTGTGTGTGTGTGTGTGTGTGTGTGTGTGTGTGTGTGTGTGTGTGTGTGTGTGTGTGTGTGTGTGTGTGTGTGTGAGTGAGTGTGTGTGTGTGTGTGTGTGTGTGTTCTATGATTAAGTCTACAATAATTGTATTATTCCCTAATTATAATATATTGGCGATGTATGTACAGTAGATATAATGTATCGTACGCAGAACTAATTACAGAAGAAAAATGTTGACAAACGTGTCGTGCCCTGACAATGAAGAAACCATACGATCTTTGTGGGAAAGCAAGAGACAGGTTTACATCACAATGCTGGAATGATTGAAATTTTATTTTAAAAAAAAATATATATATATATATATTTCTTTAAGATTAAATAATATACACTAATACAGGAATATTTAATTTATTGAATAATATACTCAAAGCTTTTCGGTGGTTAACATTACCAACATCCTCAGGAGTTACAATACTAAGAATGATAAAAGAACTGTCTAACAAACATGAAGCTACTAGATAAAAGCTAATCTAGTAGCTAGGCTTTTATCTAGTAGCTTCATGTTTGTTAGACAGTTCTTTTATCATTCTTAGTGTTGTAATTCCTGAGGATGTTGGTAATGTTAACCAACGAAAAGCTTTTTAGTATATTATTCAATAAATTAAATATTCCTGTATTAGTGTATATTATTTAATCTTAAAAATATTCTAACAGGAAAACACATTTGATATTCTATATATATATATGTGTGTGTGTGTGTGTGTGTGTGTATTTATATATATATATATAAATATAAAATACGTTTTCTTGTTTAATAATTTAAAACAACATAGGTTATTCAAATACAAGAATATTTATTATTTTATATCCAAAGCTTTTCGTTGGCAAACAGTACCAACATCATCAGGAATTGAAAATTCAATTCCTGATGATGTTGGTACTGTTTGCCAACGAAAAGCTTTGGATATAAAATAATAAATATTCTTGTATTTGAATAACCTATGTTGTTTTAATATATATATAATGGATTGGTGCACATAGATACAAACAACTATGGCCTTCATTAAGTGCACTGCTGTGAGTCTATATAGCACGGAGCTTAAGGAACGGAGCCATTTATTAGCCACGGAGATAAATAGCCAAGAATGAAATCGTTTTAGAATGGAAGCAAACCGGACATGCATTAGGATTTTTTAATAATTAAAATATTAAAACAGTTTAACTATAGTTTACTTTATTTGTTATAAATTATTAAAAAAATTTTAATTTTGAAAGATTATTGTTGAGTGGAAAACAATTAAAATTAATACCAAACAATTGTGCCTAAACTGTAAACAATCGATTCCTCGGCAACACGTACGAGCTTGTACGTGCGTTAAACGTGTCCAAATGCAGGCATGTATGTGGCAATAATTTAAATACAATATTTCTCACGGTATATAATCGATATTGCAAGTGGCCAATATCTAAGAAGCATTCATGAACTGACCACAGCGTTGTTGTACGTAGACACTCTGTTCTTAATGACTTGTTCGATGGAGAAAGCCTGCCGTTCGATGTAAACTTATATCCAATGCAACATTCCTGGCCTGGTGTTGCAATCATAAACTAAGATGGCGCGGTTATTGTGGGTGAAAATATGAAATGAGCTGCTTTTACTCTGAAGGCCAGTCCTTTGCGCTTCATGTAAATTATGTGATAGTCGGCAAAAGAAAATCTAATGAATTTTGTCATCTACATGTTAGCAAAGAGTATGACCTATACGCCAAAGAATAGATGATAAATTTTCAATTATATTTAAATTAATAAGCTGTTAATAAGTTTTAAAAAATTAAAAGATGGCCTCGTTTTTGCAAAACTCCGACTGTTTACAAAAATTACACGGAAAACCTTCATACAGTAAAAAAAAGTAGGCTTCCTGCCGCTTTGCGCGTTTTGGAAGCACTTATCATTAAGTCGTCTCAGGAAAACTGCAGCATAAAGGAAAATTGATTCAGAGAATGAAAAATGGAACCTGAGTTTTGAATGCTAAAATGTACACCATGTTAAAAGTACAGAGCTAGTGGAAATTAGAGAATTGGGATATTTAATTATTTTGATTCAGAATGAGTGAACAGTTGATACCACAGCATTAAAACGTACTTACTTAGTAGTCGACGCCCACCCTTGGCAGTGGTGTTATTTGGAGACGGAATGCCAGTAGAGATGGGCATCCTTGAAGGTTGGACTGCCGTAATCCTGCGCCCGGACTATGCAACCCTGAAGGCACTCCTGACTTTACTACCACACAGCAGGCGCTCCGGGGTCGGCAGCACATGAGATGCCCAGCAAGTTTGATGAACAGACATCATTCTAAATGTTTCAACGCTAACATTTTGAGGCAGGTTATGGTCAATTAATACAATACTTTCCCACAGTTTTCCTTCGTGGAAGATTATTAAGTACTTGGAAGATTGAACCTCTAAAACTCAGGCAAGGGGAGGGTTGTTACCTGCTTGGCTAGTTGGTCAGCTTTTTTATTACCAGTGATGCTAGTGCTCAGCACCCACTGGAAATTAAGTGCTCACCCGTCATTTATGAGAGCATTTAGACGTCTTCTACAGTCTATGGTTGAGGATGCATTGAAACTTCAAGATGCGCTTTAAACTTAAATGTGTTAATTTGTAATAAATGTTTCTATAAGATATGTAAGCTGACAAATAATTGTACAGAAAGCTGCCTAAGAAGAAGATGACGCCAGCAAAAGGCACTGGGCAGCAAATTTAAATTTCAAGTTAATCGTTGTAACAAAAAATATTTATGTGTAAATATTTGTGTGTGTGTGTGTGTGTGTGTGTGTGTGTGTGTGTGTGTGTGTGTGTGTGTGTGTGTGTGTGTGTGTGTGTGTGTGTGTGTGTGTGTGTGTGTGTGTGTGTGTGTGTGTGTGTGTGTGTGTGTGTGTGTGTGTGTGTGTGTGTGTGTGTGTGTGTGTGTGTGTGTGTGTGTGTGTGTGTGTGTTATGTCCATCCATTGACAAACCGAATGTATATTTTTGTTTTGTAATTAAGATATTTAAATATAAAAAATATTTAGAAAGGAAATTATTTTGAATGTTATATAAACACTCAACACTACAAACACTTAGAGCTTTTCGACTGTTAACAATCTTGTTTTTATGTTTTAGGTAAGGGTCTGACAAGCGTCAAGTATACAGGAGTTCTAAGTCAGGTATCCATATATATAGTCATTCGATTCTTTACTTATACGTTTAGTAAATTAAATAGCTTTTTATATTTATATATTACATTATTTAGTGATTTTAACTGGAAAATTGTTAAGCTGGGGTAAAAATAAAGAAATAAGATTTACCCTTTATCTTCTAAAAAATAATTTGCCAATGGCACTCGGAGAAGTGTTGACAATAGTAAACATTTTTATAGCCACGTCTACAGAAACTTTGAATTCAGATATATATTTAATCTTGCGTATTGAATAATTACCTAAACATTCGTTATGGAAATATAATATTATAAACATAAGATTATAAACATGAATTTTTATAATAAACAATAATACAGATATTATACACTAAACACCAAAATTTGAACTACAAATAACAAATTGTAGCTATTTGTGCAAGATTTTTAACAAAAATCGCCAAAAATATGAATTTATAAATTTTTCATTCTATTTTATATCTTTATTTGAGGAATGTATTTAATAAAGAATAAGATTTATTGCAGTTAGTGAGAAAATAGTGTATGTACCAAACATTATTTATTAGATGTTTACTAAACACAAATGTTTTAAACACATTTTCTTGAAATAAGTTCTAAAAAAGTATCAGACGTGACTAAAAATGTTTACATTTCAAAAATTGGATTAGAAATACATAACTTATTACTATCGTTACATTGAATTATTTGTAGTGAAATTTATCAAAGTTTAAATAAATTTATTGACTGATCAAAGCTACTTAATAAAAACTTTTTGTCTTTAATAATGCACAATAAATAATTTGCCATAACATACATGTTAAAACAGTTGTTTAACAATATAAAGTTGGGTCCATAACATAAAATCAGCTGTTACATGAAATCATATGTTATCATTTTAATTCACTATGTAACTACTCATAGCGTAACCTGACGGAAATCATAATGTCGCGAAATTGTATGTTTATGTCAATCCAATAAATTTAGTAAGATCGCTATAGAAGTTTTCACTTCAATAATGTTTCTAAGGTTGTAGATTTATTAAGTAAATCGAAGTAGTAATAAGTAGATTTTGGTGAGTAAAATAGGGTTGAAAACGTAAAACAAGATTTGCGACAGATAACACTGATTTCTCATCCTGTTTTCAGTTGATATTTATTTTTCGAATTTAGTTCATTCTTTTTCCTTTTTCCCGAAAGTATTCCAGAAAATTCTAACTTTACTTATTTCTCTACCCATGTTAGTTAAATACTATTTGCAACAGATACAAAAAAATAATATAATTACTTTACTGTAACAAAATGTAAGATTTATTGCTCTAAATATGAAATTTTTAAAATAACCTCTGATAAATATTTATTTCTTATAATATAATAATTATATACAATATTATATATTAAATTTTTTGTTTTAATACAGTATATATTTATTATAAATATATTTTATATACTAAATTATACAGGCTCTAAGTAACTGTTATATATTTAAATCTTATCATTATATAAATAAATAATTACTTTGTCGACTTTTATTTCGGTTAAAATTCTAAATGTGTCTAGTGTGATTTGGTCGACATGCATTTGCTTCTTCAACGAGTCAATGTAACATATTTATGTTTAAAACTGGGTATTTACAGTGAGAGCTAATTAAAGAGAGAGGTCACATCTTGGGTGAGTTGCAGCTGACGAAAGATTTTCCCCAAAATTTATGGAAGGCAAAACTGGGGTTTTGGGATTTTAGACCTAAATGCGTACAATTCCTGTCGTATTATTACTAAACTGATAAAAGAAAACAAAAACCGATTCAAAACAACAATTTTCACATTTGCCTTGCAATCGCTTTTTATTAAGTTTTCTAATATTGCTACTTTTGTTAAACATATAGAATTTCTTATTAATGCCTGTAGGAAATATCATTACGAATAAATTGCGTTAATAAAGAATACAGAATGTGAATAAATTTTAGAATAAATGGGTTTATATAAAACGCAGAATTAGAATAACACATTTCTTTTACATTTGAGTAAATGGAAAATCTAATTTTGTTGCTTTCGTAATAGTTTAATACAAAGTTAATTAAAAATGTCGTATTCGGTGCCGTTCTTCTTGTATATTTACTTTCCAAATTTGCGATAGAGTTTTAAAAATTATAATTAATTAAAGAAATTTAATTTGCTTGGTGGTGATGCTAGAAAATTACTCATTAAGGATGCAGTCGCGGGCTGGTGCAAGCGATAAGCCACTTCCGGACTAAATGAGGTAGCCGATCGGTCATACGACGGGTTACATTATACAGACTATATAAACATTGTATATATGAAACATAAACAGTTCGTTGGCTGAATAGCCTGGGATATGTGTAAGGGTAGATATTATCTGTTAGTAACACAAACGTGTCATGAATTTACAAGTCGAATCATAGCGAGTTGGATTTCCGAGTGGCTACTAACAAATTACTAGCAAATTTTCTAGCTTTTAACCTTGACATTTAGAAATAAAATTTTTTTAAAATATATTCACCTTTGGTGTATAATTAATACAGTTCTAAATTACACCCTTGCTATCAATCAACTTGAATAAACAAACTACAAGTCAGCAGCATGACTTGTGACTAACAGATTTATATAAAGCCTATCTCACATCTACCGACCGTTGAGAGATATTTTACTTGATATTATCCGTTAATGACCGTAATTACTTGACGCTGGCTTATAAAATAGTTAATTCGAAAAGTATGCCTTTCCGTTTGACCTTTCTGCGTTTAATGGGCCAGATTTGTACGATTAATAACACAAACTGGACTTAAAGGCTTTTAGTATAAATATGTATAGGGGCGTTGCATCTGTATGGAATAAATCCATCACACTTTTGATATAACTCTTATTTCCGTCAAACATAAGATATTTTAAAACATATTTCTTGAATCTATTTGAAGAATAAATAAATAAGAATAACATTTTTGCTTTTCAAAGCAAACAGTACAACTAGTAGCGCGTTGTAAAGAATGAAAAGAACATGAAAAGGCAGCATCAAGGCAATCACAAGCAAGTGTGAGTTGTAGGGTAGGTTCGAGACTAACTTTTATATGGGTCACCGTTAAAGATGTGTTGATCTAGGAACATATCCTAGAGAAAGCATATTCTTTACAACATATTCTTTACAACATATGTTTATCGTTTTTCTGTAATTCATTTAATTCCCGACTTTAGAAAAAAATATATTTAATTATTTTTAATTAGCTTTTTTGTAGTTTTAAAAAATGACCGCCGTGGCTTTTATTGGAAAAGATTTAAGGCATTGCTACATGGTTAGAGAAACTAAATAAATAAAAGCCCACTAGCCACAATTTTAACACACTAACACTAACGCTCAAGAAATTTAATAATAAATAAGATACTTCATGAACCCTGACAAATTTACAGCCCCAAAAATTATATTTATAAATGTCACTTCATCCCCTTAGGTAACAGTATAAGAGGAGTTTAGAGTAGCAGGTTGGTGTAATTATTTGTACAGAGTTAGTATACACTTTACGGGCAATTAAACAACCTTTATCTATATCTAAGTTCAATATCTAAGACTCACGTTGTTTTTAAACGACCAGATTTTGAACAAAAAACTGAGCACACCTCTCACACTCCAGGTTAAAGTACGTCCCCATCATGTAGACTATGATCATGTCCTATGCAATAATTTCCCGTATTCCCGCTGCCTTGGGATCATTATGCCCTTTGCTTAGTGTTACCTAATTTACCCATTTACCCGCCCTTTGTATTCTACTTAATCTTGTCCTTTACTTACTCTGTAACAGGTAAACAGCCCTTTACTTACTCTGTAACAGGTAGACAGCCCTTTAATTACTCTGTAACAGTTAGACAGCCCTTTACTTACTCTGTAGCAGGTAGACAACCCTTTAATTACTCTGTAACAGGTAGACAACCCTTTACTTACTCTGTAACAGGTAGACAGCCCTTTAATTACTCTGTAACAGGTAGACAGTTCATTACTTACTCTGAAACAGGTATATAGCCCTTTACTTACTCTGTAACAGATAGACAGAGACCTTTACTTACTCTGTAACAGGTAGACAGAGCCCTTTACTTACTCTGTAACAGGTAGACAGCCCTTTACTTACTCTGCAACAGGTAGACAGCCCTATACTTACTCTGCAACAGGTAAACAGCCCTTTACTTACTCTGCAACAGGTAGACAGCCCTTTACTTACCCTGCAACAGGTATACAGCCCTTTACTTACTCTGCAACAGGTATACAGCCCTTTACTTACTCTGTAACAGGTAGACAGCCCTTTCCTTACTCTGTAACAGGTAGACAGAGCCCTTTACTTACTCTGTAACAGGTAGACAGAGCCCTTTACTTACTCTGTAACAGGTAGACAGCTCTTTACTTACTTTGTAACCAGTAGACAGCCCTTTAATTACTCTGTAACAGGTAGACAGAATATTACTTACTCTGAAACAGGTATACAGCCCTTTACTTACTCTATAACAGATAGACAGCCCTTTCCTTACTCTGTAACAGGTAGACAAGCCCTTTACTTACTCTGTAACAGGTAGATAGAGCCCTTTCCTTACTCTGTAACAGGTAGACAGAGCCATTTACTTACTCTGTAACAGGTAGACAGCCCTTTACTTACTCTGTAACAGGTAGACAGTCGTTTACTTACTCTTTAACAGGTAGACAGCCTTTTACTTAATCTGTAAATGGTAAACAACCCTTTATGACCATTCGTTGCACACGTGGTGGCAGATTTTCCTCTATGTCCCCTTCTAGAGGTTTTTATGTCCCTAACCTAATCCCATATAAATTGAGAGTACTTTTCTATTCTTTGAAGTGATAAGGGCTGAACGATTTGAAGCAAAAACAATTGAACTGAATCATCTAACTAGTGTACTCACAACACCATACCAAACACGTAAAATTCGTTAGGCTTTCTTTACACACCTAAGAGGATACGGGAAAAGAAATTTTACTAAAATTCTAAAATTTTCTTTAAATATATGTGTTTGATATTCACTGTAAACAGATTATTTCCAAAGTTACATTAAATATGAATTTTTTACATTACTGTGGTAAAACTAATAAAAGACATACACAAGACTCACAAACTAATCATTTATTGACTCATAAGCGTTTCAGTGACAAAGTCATCATCATCAATGAGTGCTACAAACTCCAACTTACAATATTTGTAGTAGCAATACTCACTGATCACGAGAACTTTGTCATTGAAACGCGTGTGAGTCAATAAATGATTGATTTGTGAGTCTTGTGTATGTATTTTATTTGTTTTAACATAACCTCACAAGCTAAGCTCAAAGAATAGTTGTATAGTTTACTAAGTAGAAATAGATCAGTCGTGCATTAAGTCAGTTCTTTAATTATTTTAAAGTAGCGAGATATAAAATGAAGTTGTTCATTTACGTTATCCTTTCTTTAAGGGACTGAACCAAGCAAACGCAATATTTATGTAAAATATACGTGTATAAACAAGTGGAATGTTTGTGCCAAACTAACCTTCTCTGGAACGTATATCAGGCCTTTTGGGAAAGGTTTAGGTAATGTGATCACATTTAGAAAGTGTTTTATACTGATTTAAACTATATATAAAGATGTAAGTAGATGCTTTTGAGAAAGTAATGCACTGCGTAACCCAATCTTTGTAACGAATGTACACAATTTACGATCCTTCAAAGAAAGCCATATTCGACCGAGCGCTGCAGTTGGCCAACCTCAACCTATATTCAATTAAATAGCAGCAGCGCGTTCTGCCGGAAATAAATAAAAGCTGAGCTGGTATCATGCTCTAACTGCAACTATCGTATAACTTAATGACCGGCCTAGCACACAATAAACAAGGCAGCGGTTTCATAATGGTCACCGTGTCACGTCTGGCGTTATGTAAAGAACGGACAACGGTCACTAGGATGCCCGTAGGAGAAAGTTGGAAACATCTTAAATATATAACAGAACATACTCAGCTGACTACGTCGGAGATGCAATAAACACGGGTTGAGCAACACGCTTTGACGGGCCACTTGCACCGCTGCTGGTACCGTTAATGCGACAAGTGGTCGAGAGAAAGAGGGAGTCCATATAGAGTGCCTGTAGATAGGAAGCTCAAAAAGAGGGGAAAGGGCTGCTTAATATTTTTAAATCATCATTGTTAACCTTTTAAGACAAACTTTTTAGCACGCAGCCGTTTGTAAATCTGATAGATTTTCATAGAAATTACTTTGTGACATTTACCTTGTACTGGTTCCGCCTATTTAGTATGCAAATAATGCGATCAAAATATTAGAAGCTCTGAGTCTGGTTTTAGAGACCCACGACATTGTAGGTTCAATACTGGAATTCAGAACTAATGTTATTTTGTACTTGCCATTAGAATAAATAAATAAATACTGGAATGCCGAAAGATTTTACCAATTTCGTAACTTTCTTCGATACATTCTAATTATTGCCGATTATACATTCAAATTTTTGTGGGTGTTTTATTCCAATCGCTCAATTCTCACCTTCCTATACATCACCTATCACCCTGTCACCTTCCGAAGTTGTTCTTACTACCTGTCATTTCTGACATATAACCTAGTCATCTGTCAGCATGCTACATCTTACCTTGCCACCTGTCACCGTTCAACCCGTCATCTTTCCCGCCGTGTCCTCACACCCTGTCATTTTACCACCTACAACATTGTCACCTGTCAGCATGCCACCTGTCACCTTTCCACCCGTCACCTTGCACACTGTGTCCTTGCCACTTGTCACCTTGCTACCTTGCTTCTATCAGCAAGTTACCTGTCACCTTTCCACTTAATGCCATACCCCTTCACCTTGCTACCTGCTAAAGTTTTTTCTGTCACCTTTAATATTTATTCGTCTTGAACTGCTTTAAGATTTTCCTTAATATCCTTCACGAGATAATTTCTTAAACGTAAGCAAATTGTCATCTGCTTGTCTGACGGCTTTAGATTTTTAGTTTTCCCCCCTCTCTCCAACCTTCTCATCATTCGTTGGTATAATTGCCTCTCCCTGAGAACTTGCAGTCATTTTCATCCGTAATGGCAAGACAACCCTTATCACTTTGTAACGCTCCACTCCGGTCACTACTCTCTTGAACAAACGTTTCCAATGCAGTTGGAATAAAAACGCTTTCCAGGCTGCGACCAGTGGAATTATTCTAAATAATAGAGTGGTAACAAGCTGGAAATAGTTTCAAATAATTTAAACATACATAAACGAATTACCTGAAAGTAAATAAATACAGTAATTTGCATGTTGCTGACAAATGATAGCTGATAGATTAAAAAAGGTTTTACGTTTAAGTATAATTAATAATTCTCATATATTTACATAAAAAGATTAACAATCTTCCTCTCTATGTACGTAAAGAAAAACTTTAATTCTATAATTTACGTACGTAAACATTTTGGGCCGAAATAAGACCTTATTAATCTTTTGTTCTTATTAATCATTATGCTATGTTCCTATAGTGATATTACGATTTCTATAGCAATTACTATAAATAACTAACCATATTTCGGATTTCTACATATTACGTTTAGAGTGATCTCGGGTGTAAGTTTCAAACTACCTGAACTATTGCAACTAATAAAAAACATTACGTACAGTGTAAGGGATGGAGTGGCTTTGTGCACTTTTGAGTAGATTTTCCACCTTTTGTAACATTAAAGTATATTTCTTTTTTAACGCGTTTCGGAATAACTCTTTCTCAAAACTTTAATAGTATTGTAATCTATGTATAAACTTGCATATAGAGTAACAATAGTATTAGAGTCGAGAGAATGGAGTTGAACTGAATGGGGCTACTTCAAAAGACCAAAATTCAACTAACCAAAAAGTACGGACACAATTTATGCAACCTTCAACTAACCAAAATAAACGACATTCAAATAATCGTAAGTGCACGGACTTCAACTGAAATGTTGCGGGTTACAGTTTTGCCGTTCCGCAGTTTTTCATCGCACAACTTGAAATAATGAAATGGGAAGTAATATTTCTGTAAATATCTAAACTTAGTAGTTTTTATTACTACCTTTAAATTATATCTCAAAATACTACGGTTTAACTTGTTGTAGTAAGTTGTAGCTGTTAAAGTAAATGTAATGCAACAATATTATTCGGTTTGATTAGACCGTAGATCGTAAAGTGTCTTACTACTGTTGTAAATAGTCGAACAGCAATAAGATAACCCGCAACTTTCTTTCTGTTGAAATCCGTGTACTTTGTTTAGTTGAAATCCGTGGTGTACTTTGGTTAGTTGAAGTCCGTGGTGTACTTTGGTTACTTGAAGTCCGTGGTGTACTTTGGTTAGTTGAAGTCCGTGGTGTACTTTGGTTTGTTGAAGTCCGTGGTGTACTTTGTTTAGTTGAAGTCCGTGGTGTACTTTGGTTAGTTGAAGTCCGTGGTGTACTTTGGTTAGTTGACGTCCGTGCACTTTCGTTTAGTTAAAGTCCGTGGTGTACTTTGGTTAGTTGAAGTCCGTGGTGTACTTTGGTTAGTTGAAGCCCGTGCACTTTGTTTAGTTGAAGTCCGTGCACTTTCGTTTAGTTAAAGTCCGTGCACTTTCGTTTAGTTAAAAGTTCTGTATGTTTTGATCGATTTAATTTTTATCACTTGAAGGCTAACCACTGAAAGGCCTTATGAAAGAAAAATATTTTAAAGTTAGAAAAGACAGAAAAATGTACTTGTATGTTTTAATCATTTAATAGTTTGTTTACAAAGACTTTGTAGAGGCATTTATGTCTGTCATTGCCGAAATGACTTCACTGTGAAAAGTTGTTCACTTAAAATTGAACTAATAAAAATATGTCTAAACCAAAAACGTTATAACTTATTTATAGACTATAACCTAGTCACCCAGTATAGGTAACCTGCGAAACGAATATGTTAACATTTGGTAAGTATCGATTTTTTGAAAGTTATTGTTATTGGAAAAAATTACTTGCTGATGTAGAAAGTCTTAAAAATGCCGACAAACTTATAAAATTGACATGCCACATTCTCGTAAATCGTTTATCAAATTCCTTGAATCAAGTATGGATCAGAACTTCAAAAATTATTTTGCCAGTGATTAACATTGGTTAACACACATAGTATGAGTGAGTGAGTGTATGTTTATGTGTGTTTGTGTGTGTGTGTGTGTGTGTGTGTGTGTGCGCGCGCATGCGTGTGTGTGTGTGTGTGTGTGTGTGAAATTAGATCTTTTATTCAACTGCAAAATGGATTTTTGTTATGTAAACCTGACTATCCTTCAAGTGAAAAATAAAATGAGGTGAACAAACAATATCAACCGCCTGAATCCCTTTATGAGAGACAGTTATTCAACGGAGCAATTATCTTTGTAAGTAATAGTTGTGGAAAAATTAATACAAAATAATTAAATAATTTAAAATTAATTAATTTAAATAATTTATTCTCAGATACTTAATGGAAGGTTACAATATAATAATTCGTTGACAGCCTATTTTTTTTTTTACTATGAAACACTATAAAGCACCTATTCTACCTTTTAACCGCACTTCTGCCTAAGCCAGGTGAAGCAGTGCGCTCTAGTTCTAAAGGTTATTTGCTAAAACATTAAAGAACGACTAAATATGAAATTATGACTGGATTAAACTCGCCTGTGGTGTAATAAATTAGATTTATAAAAAAATAACCTCAAAAGTACAACATTACCTATTGTGCAGAATTCAAAAGCTCGAGGCTTAGGACTAAGGGGAACTTGAAGCCAACTCGAAAAGAACAACGGTAAAAAAAATTGTATCAAGTTAATCCAAGTAGACAAAAGCACTTTATATTTTTCAAGTCTAAACATTGCATTAACATTACTAACTGCTTCTAAACAATAATTCGGAAAACGCAGGAGCGTTCACTTACTTTCCAGTATTAAAATCATTGACTCCAAAGTTTGCATGCTGGAGGGCATTGCTCAAGCAAGTGAAGGATGCACGGACATTGTCGGACTCGAACATTTAATTGCCTTACTTCCCCAAAATGTTGAAAGCCAGAATTTGCCGTTATTAGACCGTATTGCACCTGACCCACTAAATTATAAATACATTCATTGGAAAGTAGGCAGAGCTTGTTACGCCGGGTAATTGATTGTGAACTGAAGAGACTTTTCATGTTCAAACTTATTGCGGGCTGCTTTTTAAAGTGAAAACTTTTATAGTGAAGCCTATAAAAACTAATTGAATGGACATAAACATAAAATTTCGCGGCAGTATAATTTCCGTCACGTTAATAGCGTCAGTATAAATTCAATCAGGTTACGCTTTAAGTCATCTCAAAGTGAATTAAATGATAACATGATTCCATATAAGTTCTATTTATGTTACACGTTAAGTAGTAAAACAACTGTTTCAACACATAGGTTATGTTACATTATTTATCGACAACTGTTTTGAAAAAAAGATTTAATAAATATGGCATATTAATTTATTTAAATTTTAGTAAATATTATTATTAAATAATTCAATATAATAGTAATAATGTTACGTATTTTTAATCCAATTTTTTAA
>JBAIZL010000361.1:605000-612500 GCA_036971475.1 Prosapia bicincta
CCGTCCTTAGCATTGAGTAGAATGTCCATCCCTCCTCCTCCCACTAGCTTTCGCTCCACGTAGGTCCTTTTTGGTTTGGGCGTACTGGATGACATCTTTGTCTTGATGTTTATGTTTTAATCAGATTGTACTTTTATATAAGTTTTAAAAAGTCTTTTGTATAAAGTTCGTTATTCTCGCCTTGCTCTTTTTTAATAAATGTATAAATTTTACCTTGCATTTACTTTATAAGCTTATAAAGTTTTTAATTTATTTAACTTTTAAACTGTTTTTAACTGTTCTTGATATTTATTTCGGTTTTACAAAACCACTTTACCCCTATTTATTTACAGTTCATTTTGCCTTTAAACTTATTTTTATAATTTAGCATTTATGTAACAATGCGCGACAAGTATTGTTTAGAATTTTGAAATAAAAAAAACCTTAAAAACAGATGTTAAATACTCAGTTTTAGGGGGACTAACCCTAAAACGAAATCAGGGAGAACACCATTCTACATTTTGGCGTTACCACTAGTATTTAGCCGCTCCTTTTCTATTACTCACAGTTGTTTAGAAACAATTTCGAGCCTGACACCTCGTCGTCTTGTTTTGTTTTCCGACACCCTAGACGTAGTTAGCGTCCATTCAGCTAGCGGCTTTTTTATACCCCTTACTCTGCACTTATTATAACCGATCATAAATTGCTTCAAATCGTAAGATGACTGGTTTTATTTTCCCAGTTCCGTCTTCTTTATAAAAAAATTCTATTTTCACTTCAATCCCTCAATTTTTTTTTGGGTGCGATTTTACGATTTTTTCACTGATCACAATAAAATGACGATAGTGTTTCTGCGAGAAAATTGGCGTTTGACATAATTAAACATGGCCTTTGTTGCTGGGATATTACATCGCGTCTCTTTCAATATGACTTTTTTTTAAGTATTACATTCAGAAAAAAGTTTCAAGTTATTTTATAAAATTATTCAAAATTGTTATTTTTTTATTAATTTTAATTTCTTGATAAAAGTGTTTACATGTTGAACGTTAAAGTGTGTGTGTGTGTGTGTGTGTGTACGTGTGTGTGTGTGTGTGTGTGTGTGTGTGTGTGTGTGTGTGTGTGTGTGTGTGTGTGTGTGTGTTTGTGTGTGTTTATCTGGGTGTGGGTGGATGTGTGTGTGTGTGTATGTGTGTGTGTGTGTGTGTGTGTGTGTGTGTTTATCTGGGTGTGGGTGGATGTGTGTGTGTGTGTGTATGTGTGTGTGTGTGTGTGTGTGTGTGTGTGTGTGTGTGTGTGTGTGTGTCTGTATGTGTGTGTTTTTGTCTGTGTGTGGGTTAATTTGTGTGTGAGTGTGTATGTGTCTGTAAGTGTGTGTTTTAGTCTGTGTGTGGGTGGATATGTTTGTGTGGGTGTGTGGGTGTGTGTGTGTGTGTGTGTGTGTGTGTGTGTGTTTGTGTCTGGGTTTGGGTGTATGTGTGAATTTATTCTGGAAGTTATATTCTCTTGAAAAATGTATGCCCTACTTATTAAAGATGTTTTATGAATCTATTTAAAGTGTTAATAATTAAAGTATATAGGTATTACAGACCTTTTATTATATGTTGAGAAATTTACTGAATAAAATTTGAATTTAATGGACGTAATTGAAAGGATCTAAAGTTGAGTATAAGGTAATAACCCATTATCATTATGTTGAATTATTAAAGTAAAATAATTTGTCGAAACATAAATAAAGTAATAAAACTTATTTACTAACTGATAAAAAATTTGAATGATGACATTTTAACTTAATCATGTACAATAAATGTGTTAAACGGACGATACCTACGGGTTAAAACAGCTGTTCTAAAACATAACATAGAACAAAAAATCAGCTGTAATATGAAATCATATGTTATTACCTAAATTGAACTATAACGAAAAGCGCGTCTCATTAGCTGTAAGCAGAAGTTTTTCTCCGTGCAAAAACAGATAGTCATTTAAAAATTGGCGTCAGACGTTCGAGGGACGAAACCTCAAACATTTTTTAGTTTCCAAATTTTACACGATCGTAATGTAATGTTCTACCACATTGCGCCTTACACTATATTTCCAATGAAGGGTTCCGTATTGCTATATCAGCTGTAGCAGCGCCAGGAAGAGACGTGCTCAACACTGCAGAACTGCTATGCTCTGTAACTCCCTGCAGCAGCTGTTGGACCATGTCTTACAACTTACCGGTGCAAATATACTGAACGGGTTAACAGTTGGCAGATTTTAATTGTAACCGGATAGTTCTTTTTCATAATAATGAACGGAGAAATATATCCACCGTTGAATAGGTATAACTGAGTAACGACATAACCAAATAACCTTTCGCCAATTATTTCATCTCCGAACGTCTTCATAATATCACTTATATGAAACATTTTCTGTTCGAGAAATCTTAATTGAAAGTAAGAGAAATGTGAAACAAATGAGGTCTCGGAGCTTACGTAAGTGAAATCAATGAGGCAGATAAAAGGCATAGATCGAAACATTAACTCAATCTTTAAAAATGTTTTAATAATTGACTCTATAGCTTCAAAATTTCAGCTCTCTCATATATTCTTGGATCAATAAACTATATAGCTTCATTGTTTCATCAAATAGGCTTGCACGAATAGATAATAAAACTACTGTGACACCCAAATATTTTTGTATTAGTAGACTATTTAGCTTCAGTATAACAGGTCTCCCAAATATTGGTCAGAGTATCTTTTGGTCCATTTCTCCCTTATTTTCTATTGATACAATAATATTAGGGGGGTTATTTAGGCCTATCGATCAAAGAATATTTGGGAGAGCTGAAACATTGAAGCTTTATAGACATTTATCCAAGCGTATTTGGGAGGGGGCATTGGAGCATAGCTTTATTGTCTATTGTTATAGGACGATTTGAGGGAGACATTGAAGCTACATAGTCCATTGATCCAATAATATTTTGGAGAGCTGAAACATTTGAGGTATGTAGTATATCGATCCAAAACTATTTCGGAGCATTGCAGTTTTATGGTTATTTATTCAATAATATTTGAGCGATGGAAACATTATGGCTTTATAGTCTATAAATCCTAAAATATTTTGGTAACCTGAAGCATTGCAGTCTTACAATCTATTGTTCCATGAATATTTTGGTAACCTGAAGCATTGAAGTCTTACAATCTATTGTTCCATGAATATTTTGGTAACCTGAAGCATTGAAGTCTTACAATCTATTGTTCCATGAATATTTTGGTAACCTGAAGCATTGAAGTCTTACAATCTATTGTTCCATGAATATTTTGGTAACCTGAAGCATTGAAGTCTTACAATCTATTGTTCCATGAATATTTGGTTAACATTGAAGCTTTTTAGTCTATTGATCTAAGAATATTTGATAGTTATTGAAACTATATATGTTCGTTTGGCATATTTTTGAGCGTTTTATGAATATTTATAAGGCAATGGTCCTTTTAAAACCTTTAAAACAAGTTACGTTCCAAAAGTGCCCTGGTTCATACATTATGTGTTTCCTATTTTGGCGTTCTCTGCTTTGTGGATACAAGGTCAACCAGAATTACAAAAAACATTAAGGTTTTGTTCAGGAAATAAGTACCTCCCGTTGCAACAAGTGCTCACCAAAAGCACATTTACACAGGATTTGCATCGTCGAGCGTCTGAATTTATGGCGTTATAGTCAGTCACTCGTTTTATTGCTGACGATGCTGCTCCAGTACTTTTATGAGACAACTTAAAACTTGAATACATATTACATTTATCTGACCACTTTTATAAAAACTGAGTTGATTACTTTGTAAGATACTCGACCCGGAACTTTACCTCTAAATTAATGAGATTATGTGTAGATTAAAACGCAAAATCAAAATAACTTAATCGTATGATCAAAATAACCGTTATTTGTTTTTTCATACATTAAAACCCACTTTATATTTAGTGTTAATATATAATCAGTCTTTTAAATGTATTATTTTGAACATTTTATTTGTTTCATTACAAAATCTTCTGGTTAAGTCTAAAAAAATAGTATTTTACAAATATGACCAAGATGTGAAGGCTGAACTGTGAAGGAGATCAGTGCGATCTATGAAAGGAATTCAGTACTACTTGTTCTCTTGGCATTCATAAGGTAACGTCAAGCTATTTTCGAAGCTGCTTTCCCTTTTTTACAATATACGATTTTACATCTTATCGTGGAAAGTAGTAACAAAATAACTACATTAAGCAGTAGATGTATTTTAAATTTTATCGCTTGTAAATAATATTAAAAGGATTGTGCATGTGGATTGAAAATAGGGAATAACATAGCGCTCCTTGATTTGGGAAAGCATTGGATTTATAGCTGCATGCACTTACTTTACGGCCATAAAAGCTCCATGACACAAACTTGTAATATCTATACAAGTTTTAATAAAATAATGATTTTACCGAAAATAATGAACAAAAATGAAAAGAGCGTGACCTCATAATAAATTATTTAGCAGAAGGATTTTATATGATTTCAAATTCGAAAGCCCCACAGGTAATTAAGCTACACTCGCACCTCGATGCTTGCAAACACCCACACATGCATATCTGTCTACCTGTCACAGATGGTTTTACACCCACACACGCATATCTGTCTACCTGTCACAGATGGTTTTACACCCACACACGCATATCTGTCTACCTGTCACAGATGGTTTTACACCCACACACGCATATCTGTCTACCTGTCACAGATGGTTTTACACCCACACACGCATATCTGTCTACCTGTCACAGATGGTTTTACACCCACACACGCATATCTGTCTACCTGTCACAGATGGTTTTACACCCACACACGCATATCTGTCTACCTGTCACAGATGGTTTTACACACACACACGCATATCTGTCTACCTGTCACAGATGGTTTTACACCCACACACACATATCTGTCTACCTGTCACAGATGGTTTTCCGTGAGTCACCTACTAGCACTTGGTCTACAAAACTAAAAATTTTAAACTGTTACATTTAGGTTCTTTTTACTGATAATTTTGGATTCTACATTTTATTCCTTGGAATTAGAGACCAAAATTATGCCTATATTTAATACAATCAATACAAATCGGACACATATATTTTTTGGTTGTCATCTTTTTTTATTATCCTTAAAGAGGGATATAATTACATCACGTTTGGCCTCTATTTCCTGGGAATAATTATATAATTCAAAATTCTCTGTAAAAATTACCTAAATTTAACACTTTAAATTTTTTTAGTTTTCTAGATCAAGCCCTAGTAGTGACTCATCGCTTGCTGTTAGGCAAATAGAGTGCCGGAGGCTCGGCACGAGTCTGTGTGTGAGGGACGGTTTATAATCTGGGACGCTACCGAGTCTGGATGGTATTATAATTCTGAAATGAATTAATAATATTTTACCTTTTATGATTTGTTTCGTCTCTTATTGGATTTTATACTGTTTTGAAGAAGTCTTTTGGATGTTTCATTAATTAGAATTGTTTTTTACAGTGATTGTGAAGTTTCATTAGAATTTCAATTTCTTTTAATGTGAATCAAGATATGTAAAATGTATGATGTAGCGAGCAGAGAGATTTATTCTAACGTAAACAACTTTACATTAGGTCAAAAAAAATAAGTTCTATGAAAGCCTATGCATCTAGTCTATTGGGTTTTCCACCTTACAATATCCACTGGTTCTCAAAATTTTCTCTGCCTAATTTTTAATTTTAAATGTTTAAAAGTAGTTACTTTAGGCAGAAAGGAGCGTGACGGAGATAGAACTGTCTTCAAGCTTTTAATCCAACCTTGGTAAATATAAAATTTAATTTGACAAACTTACAGATAAATTGCTAACGTTTTAACTTGCATATTTCTGTCAAACAGATATAATTATATCTTGTTGGGCCTATTCCATTTCTAAGGAATGTTATGAAATATTCAAAACTTACTCGAATTATGTAAAACTACTAAACGTAACAGTTTGAAACATTTAAATTTTGTAGACCAATGCTCAGTAATTGACTCACAGGAGGCAGTTAAAATACTGGGGCTGGTCAGCGTGAGTGTATGTGAGAGGGCCGTCTAATATTCTGGGGTGCTTCCGAGTTTGGATAAAATATATCCTCTGTAATATTTACCAATCTATAATCCAGCTCGTTACTGTACGTGTGTCTACGTCACCAGATTCGTTATGCAAACTCTACAATCATACATTTATTTACATCTGCCATCCTAAGCAGAACGGTGACAACAGTTTAAAATAGTTAAATTGTCAGTAATATTTTGTTGGTAGCAAAGAATATTTCTCAGTTTGTACGCATTTAAATATCATGTACTGCAATTTTGTGCTTAAAATTTGAATCTTTACTTTGCTTTTCTACCACAATCAGTCTTGTCCTACAATTTTTAAAATCGTCTTAATAGTCTCAACACACGAGTCTGATTGTTTTAACTTTGTAGCTAAACACATTGAATTATATAATGTTTAATGCCTGAATGAAGTATTGTAGTAAATCATTCAAAGCTGTTTATTTCACTGCCCGCTGTACTTCTACATCCCGAAAAAATTATTCTTGAAGGAAATTGCCCTTGAAAACGACAAATAACGCCCTCCCTTCAATATATATTGTCAACATGAGTCGATGAAGTTGTGGGAGGCGGCGGAGGTTCGACAAATTACTATACTTTGCGCCATTAGCGCCATGCTAACGACATTTCACAGGCAACAAAAGCCATGTCTCGTAATGAATAATAACAGAGAAAATATCAATAGGTTACAACAGTACTAGGCGTTGGGCGAGGACAGCGGGACAGGTTGTGTGTAGGGTCTTAGCAATTAGTCGTTAATCACGAGAATTAACTCGCTAAATTGCATTTAATGATTTCAGTGGTCCGTTGTAAGTCTGTACACGTTTCAGCGACATTTCTAAGCGTAGTTCTAAAGAAAACCTTGATATCTGGCCTATGGTTACTAAGTGTCTACGACAACCCGGCTTTGATATTTCATCTATAAAGGCTTGGAGCACTGGTTACTATATGTCTATGACAACTAAGCATTATGATACTTCACCTGTTAAAGCCTTGATGCTCGGGCTATTAAGTACCTATGACAACTAAACATTATGTTAATTCCCTTGTTGAAGTCTAGACGCTCTGGTCATTATATGTCTATGACAACTAAGCATTATGTTAATTCACCTGTTAAAGCCTTGATGCTCTGGCTATTAAGTACCTATGACAACTAAGCATTATGTTATTTCCCTTGTTAAAGACTCAGAGATCTGCTTATTTAGTGTCTATGACAACTAGGCATTATGTTATTTCCCTTGTTAAAGTCTTGGCGCTTTGGTTATTTAGTGTCTATGACAACTAGGCATTATGTTATTTCCCTTGTTAAAGTCTCAGAGCTCTGGTTATTTAGTGTCTATGACAACTAAGCATTATGTTATTTCACATGTTAAACTCTTGGAGCTCTTCGAGCTTTGGTTATTTAGTGTCTATGACAACTAAGCA
>JBAIZL010000361.1:617500-847500 GCA_036971475.1 Prosapia bicincta
TTTCTGTATGTTTTAAATGTGTGTTTCTTGTTTTGTTTTGTAATTGTGAGGTGTAGGATATTAATTGAAATGAAAAACTGTCAAAAAATCTAATAAACTTAGCATAACAGAACGCTTCGAAATATAAAAACACCACAAAAAAACCGGTTGGTTAAAACACATTCTAAACGACAAAACACAGTTAAATACTATATTCGAACACATAATTAACAACTACTCTGTGAATAATAGTACACCACAGAACACCAAAATACCAGATACAACACACCTGAGTAAAAGTCTTGTCCATAACTCACAGCATTGAACATTGCACTGACCTAGTGCGAAACGTACTACCATATTACCTACCTGCGCCAACATTTCCTTAACACAAACCTATTTCCTCTCCTATCAATCAGGAACTTTTTGGACAATTGGTGTTGCCAAATTTGCGGACTCCGCGCTTGTGACAAACTAAGCAGTTACTTCATCCCAGCCTAATGACTTCCTGCTCGCTTTCCTTACGGGGACTTGCGTCACAATTCCCGGCAGTTGGTGACGATTGATTCACGGCTCCTGTTATTAGAAAAGCAGTTTTTGTTTCTGCCTCGTGGCCGTGTTGAAACTGGCAGACGACATCCACGTAGCCTAACAAATTTTACAATTACACTGTCATTAAGCGTGTAATTTTCTCGTCTCCGTAATCATCTGTGTAATTTTGTTATTTTACCGGCAAGTTACGCCACGTTTAATTACACGTTTACATGTAATTTGTAGCCTATATCTTTCAATTATGGAGAATGTTATTGCATCCTGGAAAGTTAACAAATAATTTCTTCAAAACTGTGTAGATTGATATACTCTAGTTTCAAAATTAAATAGGATGTTCAATACGTTTTGAATACAAAAACTATCTAGTGTGATCAAGTGAAAATATACAGGTAATTATTTAAAAATTAAATACCTAAGTTTAATTACGTAATATAGCAAAGACTCAGAGATGTGAACAATCGAATATAAACGAATAATGGGCGATAATTTTACTTCAAATTTTAAAACTTCTGAGTTATTTTAAAATGTTGACATTTCATTTTTCCTCAATTTTTGGATTAACAATTCTAATTTTAAAAATAATAACAGAAACAAAAATTAAAAATAAATTAATTCTTTAAACAAAGAGTCGAGGAAAACAAACAGAACACAAACTCAGCATTTTACAATCACAGTAAAGAAACAGGACATAAATACACAAACATTTACCATAACCTAGATCCTACACATCAACAAAAAAGGATCACCTCTCAACACACTAGAACAATATGAAATTTAGACAAAAGCACAAAGTACAAACATATTAAACGAACAAACGCAAACAAATCACACATACTCTTTGATACTATGGAAAACCGACCATTAAAACCGTCACCGCTTAACCTAACAACTCCAAGCAGAAGACACTGATGAAGATCGCCACATAGCGATCGAAAACGTTCTGTCTCAATAAGTTTTTACAAATTTATAAAATTTAATGTTCGGATGGTCATAAACAATGTTAAAGTGATTAATTAAGTTTCACCGAACGTAATGGAATATAAAATTCAAGAGCAAAAATAATTTTTTTCATTTTAAAATTATAATAGGGGGTTTTCCACGCAAAGCTAAGAAGAAGGAGAGGAGTAAGGAGCGAGTTTGGAAGCAGCGACCTGGCTCTAGTGATGACTTAATAATGTGTCTCTATTTAGACCAGCTGTACTTCTTAATTTTGCCTTTATTTCACTGAAACTCAATAACCTACCTTCTTCATGCATCCCCTCGGCCCAGATAGAAAGCAGCTTAACTGTATGCTCATGCGAATCTCCAAACGTTCGGGTGTAAAATGAAATACCATTTTTATAATAATTTTCTGGTTTTGTTTTCATATTACCGTTTACCCTTCTGAATGTAATGTTTACGTGCAAGACATTGAGTTAATCTACAACAGTAAATCCGACCCTAACAATACCGCATGATTCGCCTGCGTGTAACTTATCAAAACGTTATCTAGTAAATTGAGAGCAGGGGTTCTCATTCTATGCATACATGTCATGGACCTGGACACTTTCAAGGTCAGTTTTCCTTACTCATCGATGTTTGCCCTAAGGGGGTGATAAACAAAAGACTTACTGTATATATTTATGTCATGGGGCTAGAAACTTTCAAGGACAGTTTTCCTTACCGATCGGTGTTTACCAGTGAGGAGACGATAAGAAAAGACTCATTTTGTACATCTTTGTCATGGGATTGGACACTTTTAAGGTTACTGTTACCTACAGAATGGTATTTGCCCGTTAGGTGACAGTAAACCAAAGACTCGTGTATATCTATGTCATGAGGTTGAAAACTTTCAAGGTAATTTGCCTTAAAAATCGAGGATTGTTTTACTTCAAAACGAATGATTTTATTTGAATTTAGCGCTATAAGCATGTCAGAATATAGAATTTGTGTTAAAATGAAAGATATCTATTGGCCCTTCATTCTTGTCCTTTATGAGGAGCAGCAAGATTTTTCCAACACTTATTGTAGTTCACTTTTAATATTAATTTGCAAGTCTTGTACTATTTCGTTTTCAATAAAATACACGCCATTAGTGTAATTCATGGATGTAGACTATTCATGTGTAATCGATATTGCAAATCGATATTGCAAACAAAAATTGTACCTGGTGATGTAAGAACACGGGAGAATGTAATAAAACTTGATGCTCATGCCCCAAACCAAATATTGTCACGACATTTTAAAAAAATGTTATTTAAATAAACTCATTTTACTATGCACACGAGACGTAATATTTTGAAAGTTTTCTTTTTAAAAAAAAACTGGCACTAAGATATAACTAAACTACAATATAGCAAACATTACTGTAAATGTTGTGCGTGTGTGTGTGTGTGTGTGTGTGTGTGTGTGTGTGTGTGTGTGTGTGTGTGTGTGTGTGTGTGTGTGTGTGTGTGTGTGTGTGTGTGTGTGTGTTTGTATTTAATACAAAGATTAGAATAATTTCAATATTTTTCGTTTTTACAAATGTCACTCAAAAATACATTTTGTGCAAATAACTTTCAAAAAAATTCATATAAAGAAAAACGTTTATTTCAAGTGTCGCAAGCCAACTTAGATTTTAGATTTCAGATTTTGTTATTTTTTGTGATCATTGATCATTTAATTTCTTTACATAATTAATGAGATAGATGCGTATGGACTTGTGCCTTCTTAAGTTCATGTTTTTCCTCTGAATTGTAATGTTTAATGTCATGTTTTTGTTCACTTCATTTAAAACGTAAATAGTTGAATCTTATTCTCGAAGGTTAAAGTGATTATTTCAAGTCTACGAATGCTGACAAATGTCTAATTCAATATTAAAACCTAACTAGCCTATATGAGTTAGGTTATACGAAAGTAAATATACACAGCAAACACCTGTTACCAATATGTTACCTAAATATTTTTATTATTACTAAATCATATCCTAAATTAAAAAAATCTCATTCATTCAGTTATTACGTTAACCCCGTGAACAAACCATAATCAAACAATTAGATTTCATACTTTGGCCCCAATAAACGTCAAAGATTAGCTAAACTGTTTGTAATGACAAAAAATCTCTCCATTTTTTTCACTGTGGATTAAAATTTATATGGGTAGGATAACGTCTACATGTAGGCGGATTATCTTCATGGAGGCAAAATTACTCAAAAACTTTGGAAGAAATAACTTAGTTGTGGCAAAATTACGTTCAAATCTTGAGAGAATTAGCTTGATAAACGCGGTTGAGATAAAATACCTCAATAGGAGCGGAAATACGCAGAAACCTGGGGTAAATTAACTTGGTTGAGGCAGAATAGTGCACAAAGATGACACGGGTCAACTTAAGTAAGGAACAAACGTGGGCGGAGCTAACTTAATTGGTGTGGAGTAACGCATATCCTAGGACGGATTCATTTACTAGTGCTTCATAGTGTAGGTCTACAAATCTAGGACGGAATAACTTGGGGCAGGATAGTGCACAAAGATGACACAGGTCAACTTTAGTAAGGAACAAACGTGGGCGGAGCTAACTTAATTGGTGTGGAGTAACGCATATCCTAGGACGGATTCATTTACTAGTGCTTCATAGTGTAGGCCTACAAATCTAGGACGGAATAACTTGGGGCAGGATAGTGCACAAAGATGACACCGATTAACTTAAGTAAGGAACAAACGTGGGCGGAGCAACTTAATTGGTACGGGGAAACGCTATCCTAGGACGGATTCATTTACTAGTGCTTCATAGTGTAGGCCTACAAATCTAGGACGGAATGACTTGGAGCAAGATAGTACTCAAACGTAGAACGAATTACCATAAAGTAAACTTGGGCCTAATTTACGTATTAGTGCTGTACAAAGTACCAAAAACGAATTAACTTAATTGCTTTGTACAACGTACACACCTGGGACGAATTAACTTCATTCGGTAGAATTAACGCACAAACGAGAGAAAAGGCTGTTCAAAGTCTGCGTTTGTCTAATTAGACCTTCTACTTTGTTTTCTGTCACTGCTAAAATTTAAATTTGTGCACACGAGCGCAAGTGTAGGCCTATGTGTATGTTATAATAAAAGTTTGAATATAACCTCTGAACATAATTAGAAAAGGCCTAAGCATAGAAGTTCAGTAGTCAAGTAAACCTTCAACATTTTTTTCTATTTATAGACTTTAAAATAATTTCTGTTATTTATCTAACATTATTGCATGATAGATATACCATTTGTGAGGACTATAATTTTGTATGTGTTTTAATTGTTATTTGCGTGTGTAGGGTACTACATATTGTGTGAATCATTAATGGGTGAACCTCTTTTGATACTTTATGGATTATCAAACCTCTCATTTTATTTACCTAGTTTCTTCTACCCGAAGCTTTCGTCCTTTTGTCATGACTCCTTCTAGCTCTGCCTTCAACAAACGTTATCGTCTTGGACAAAGCAGCACTCAATTTAGTTTTACTTCTTAATATTTTTAATGTTCTTATCTTTTATAAAATATTTGTATTAACATTTCGAAAAACATTAGATGACTAGTGACGAAGATTTACCTTTGGTAATCTCCCTTATACTTACCATTTTGATGTTCCTTTAATAATATAACAAGTTTTTAAAAAATAATTCAGAGAGTAAAATAGAAATACTAAATTTATAAATAAAATTTAGCAACCTTATTATTCACGAAAGCCAAAGGTATTTGGCAAGACATTTTGTTTCTTAACCATCAGCATGTTTTGTTGCAGATGTACCCCTGCGTTCGGACCAAAGCACCTCAGCCCAGTCGTGGTGGACGCAAGAACTCACCCCATCTCAATCCTTCACCGAGCAAGATCCAAGTTTCTTTTCATCCAGTCACGGCCTCGTACAGACCCATCCGGCTGGATTCGGTGGCCCTAATCTGCTGGGACAAGCTGATAACTCGGAGAAACCATACGTGCCGGCCTCAGCGTTAGACTTCGACAGACGAGGCCTCGATGAGCTCAGAAGGAATCCGCTGCTGTCTTCGCCCGAAGAGTGCGCCAGAGCCTGTCGCGAAGGAGAGCCGCCAAAGATATGCTATTACCACTTCACTCTGGAGTTGTACACTGTTTTGGGAGCGTAAGTGTTTTGTGTAAAGACAATTCTAGTATAATGAAACCTTTTCAAATGCATTATATTTACCAATATAACCTTTTGTTCATACAGTATATTCAAAAATTCAATGACTTTCGTCGTTTTTAATACAAACAACTTTTTTCTTCAAATTCAAAATTATTACTTTTTATTTTCAATCAATTATTTGTTGATACCTAGAACACGCAGGGATACGTTTTAATTTTAATAAGGTCGTAATTTGTATTTTGTTGTTTTCCCTTCTTAAAATTTACAACCTAAATACTTCAAAACGTAATGTCGTAAAAGAATAAATTAAATCCAAAACTAAAAAATATTCAACAAAATTATTTATACGGATTTTAGTGCTCTTCAAGTTATTATAAATATATAATTTAGTGAGGGTGAAGGCACGTGATTTGTTTAAACAAAATTTGAGATCTCTCTAACCTTGGCTCATGAAACTAAAAGTTAAATTTTTTAAGAGGTTTAGATTTCTAAATTCAAGCCATAAAATATTTACAATTTCAGTTTTGACAACGTAACCTAACTTCAAAAGTACTTTTTCTGCTATAATTAGATTATATTGTAATATATATATATATATATATATATATATATATATATATATTTATTTATTTATTTATTTACTTATTTATTGCAATGAGAAATAAATTGTTCTATATTTTTTCCAATAGGTTATATCGTATCTACCAATTTTGTTTAGTTTACACCATATTACAACGTTAAAAATTTAATAAATCTCACAACACATTAGTTTATTAAAACATACACACTTGTTTATTCAAACAAACAGACTAGTTTCGACGACGATGTCGCCTTCATCAGTGCTTGGCTAATACACTCTGTAGCCAGAGAGTAGTAGCCAAGCACTCATGAAGGTGACATCGTCGTCGAAACTAGTCCGTTTGTTTAAATAAACAAGTGTGTTTGTTTTAATAAACTAATGTGTTGTGAGATTTAGAGTAAACTGTTTTAATTTTTAATGTAGTGAATTGTTCTCACTAGCTAAGCTTTAATTATCTTAATGCACCTTATTAATGTCTTTGCAGTTAAAAGTTCTAGCGACTGTCTGTTGATTACGCTTAAGTTATCTAACTTGATATGACCACTTATAATGCATCTCATTGCTTTCTACTCAGTTAATACAATCGAATCTTATCCTTTTTGTGGAACTTGAACTTTATGAAATCGTAAACATGGTGATGAAGGGTAAAATCCCACCTTATAAACTGGTTGATTAGGTAAACATTTGCAAAATTGCAAAGACAATACAAAACACCAGTTTTTAAATTAACTTTTGTCAGTACTGTTTTAAACCACCCAAGTCCATCAACCAACAACCAACAAAAACCAATAAAAGTAACTGTGGATTAAAAAATACAATTAATTTTAAAACGGGTTCACAAACATGTACAAGTATGTCAAACTATTGGTAAGAGTAAATATTTTTCTTTTATTCTAAATTTAATGTGTTTTCCATTCCTAGCGCTTGTCAAGTGTGTACGCCAAATGCCACCAACACTGTTTGGAGCCATTGTCAGTGTGTGTTGGCCGATGGTGTTGAAAGAGGCATTCTAACTGTCAACAGGATGTTACCTGGACCTAGTATACAGGTAATATTTTGTAATACTTGCTTCAAATATATGCTCTATAAATAATTTTTGTTAAGCAGAATTCCAGTGAAAAGAATTTATAAGAGCTTCAAAGCTTGGGCAGTCATTGCATGCAATCCCAGCTTTTTTGTAAAACCTACATAATGTTTACATAGCTCTAACAGGGAGAAACTATACCAAACTATACAAGGAACACATAAAAGCACATAACCCAAATTAAACACCCCCATACACATACAGAACACACTACACACTACATCAATATAGAAACTAATCTAAAAATTCTCCACTACATCAAAAAAAGCAACAAACTAAACACAACAGAAAACTACAAAATATACAAACCCCACAAAACATTGTAAACGACAAAACGCGCTTACAATCATTTGATTCACATATTTAAACACATAATTAACAACTACTCTTTCAACAATAATACACCACATGACACCAATACACCACATACTCACACCAAAACAACACACCAAGCAAAACTCTTGTCAATGACCAACAGCGTAGTATCACTAGTGTAAAATGTGTCTGTTGAAACATATATCTATGTAATAGTTTTTTTTTCAGGTGATACCAAAAATGTAATTTATATGAAAAACTTCAAGATCTATAACAAAAAAAACTGCAATTTTTAAGACTGTACCCTTATTAGGTGTGTTTTTAAAGGGTATTGTAAAGTTTTAATGTCGAAAAGTGTATAGCCAGCTGTAAAATACTAATGCATGTTTCTTCAAACCTACAAATTCTACACAACTGAGCAATATACTTAATTATTTTATCCAATGCCAGATCTTGGTATCTCTGCCTATCCTCCCAGTAGAGACAATGCTGACTTTGCTCTTCCAAGTCTTGCAAAGCTGTGCAGTTCTGAAGGAGTGGTGTTCTTTTGTGACTGTTTCAGAGAGGGCAATTATCAGAGGATGCTAATCCTATTTTCTATAAGTGGGCCTGCGTATAGCCATGGCCCGTAAGTATTCAAAATTCGACAACAGCTTCCACTCTTGGTAAAACAACATGAACAATATGATACACATGAACAAACAAACTACACCCAACACACGTACTAAATACCTAATTACACTATAAGCTACATAAACTTTTTCACATTATAACCTCATAATACTCTAAGAATACAGATTTTTTTAAAATTTTAATTTGTTTTGATCAGTTAATTTTTTAGTATTTCATTTGTCTGTCTCGTACAAAAGCAACAATATTTTTAAATGATATTAGAAGTTACGTATTGTATTTGATTATTATTATTATTATTTTCTATAATTTTAATAACTATTTATAATAATACAAACTTTTATTATAATTTTTAGGTATTTTAGGTTTTAATGTTTTATAGTCATCTGACTTTACTTAAATTTGTTTATAAGGACAATATTTATTATATTTATACAATATTGTACCCTGACTAATTGTACTCCTAGCTGTGTCACAATGTGCCCTGTGTAAGGGGAACAATGAGACACTGGTAATAATGTGTATATTCTTTTATGTATTTATAATAGAAATGCTTCAAGTGTATATTGTAAGTTCTTATCAGCCTTTTTATTGCTTATTAATTTACACATTTTTAATTAATTTATTTTTTAGTTTATTTTTGTATTATATTTTTTCTACTGTGTGTATGCATTAATTTGTATAAATAATGTAAAATATAACTTTATATTCTAGTGTTAAATTACTTGTGCTTATGAAGGCGTAATTTTTAAATGAGGGAAATAATAGTTGGTACAAGCATTTTAGACTTGTATTTTATTGAAAATAGAGCCTTTCTTGTAAGATCTTAATTTTACAGCACAATCCTAATGGCAGATATAATGTAATTATAGTTAATGACTTGGATGTAAAGTTATTAATTAAGTTTCACTGAACGTAATGGACTACAAAATTCAAGTAGTTATAGTATTTTTAAAACAAAATAGTTTAAAATTTGAAAAGAAACTAAAGTAAGCAAGATTCTGAAACAAGTCACTGTTGTGAAACTTTATAGCTAGGTGAGAAAAATTGTCTTGAAAAAAAACTTCAATTCATATCTGAAATCAAATAATCATGATAGGACCTTTCCAAAAAACAATCATCTAACTTCAGTAAGAAAAACCATTGCAGAATGGATTACCACCCTTGCTCTAAGTACTTTAAAAAGTTTGGATTTTGTTGTGCTGGATTTAAAAAAGTTTACTTTTTAGTTATCCATTTAGACTTCATTTAAAAAGGTTGGCAACTTTCTGGATGCAGGGCCCTGTCTGTAGATGCAGCAATGACCCTATGCTAAATTGGGACCCTCTTCTTTAATATGTCTTTGAAGGCCAACACTGCAACCAGACATAGTCTTCCCCTCCATCAGTACAAATATCACATCAATTTGCAAATCTATTTACTTCTCACAGAAATAGAAATGATATAAAAAATATCTTGCTCCGAAGTTTGTTCAATCAATGCATGACACAACAACATATTTTTCTCAAACTTCTTTATCAGAATTACAGAAACAAGTAAAACCATTAGTGCTGCAATGTCTGTGCTGTGCTTAAATTGAAAAAATTACTATTCTGTAGTTGGTGAATTACTCTTATTTGGATATAATCTGACATGTCTTGGATTCTTCATGAAACTGAGTTATTTGACAATGGGATGGTGCTTATTTTGAGAACACAGTCTAGCCAAACGGACACTGTACCTCATTTTTTAACAAGGAGCTATCAAATCCTTACCTATTGTAGATTTTGCTAATAATGTAGTAGTTTACTGTAGGAGGCTTCCTCAACATTTTCTTTGCTTCTGTTGATTCTAAATAATAATTTGTTGAAAATCATTAGAAATAGCTAATTTTTTTTATACAATATTGAAATCTTGTTGCTGTTCATGACGAGCTGGTTGTTATTTACTTATTACACTTTTGCTATTACTTGTGACCAAAATTTTTGTTAACTAAAGGTTGTTAAATTGTTAACTTACACTTGTAGGAAACGTTTTCATCTTACGACTTCTTCAGCCTCGTATTTTTGCCGCTAGGAATGCTGCAGTTGTGCTTTTTTTTATACTCGGCATATTTTGTTTGTAGTTGGTGTAAAAGTAAGGAAAGTTTCATCTACCACTCCTTAAAACTTTCCCATATAACATACACAAATCATTTGGATTTTCCTCTTCGTAAGAGAATAATAACCAAATTTTAAATATTCACTTCAACATTTCTGTATCTTTGGGACAGATCCAGTACTTGTATTTTGAAAATTTACAAACATTGTTACTCACAAGTGTAGGCTAATTTCCATGTACTGGGTGTACTAGGTTTGTAAAATACATGACATGCTGCAGGGTATTCGTTTTTCACTGATCCCGCTTTCAAAGCCTTATCCATAACTCATACACTCTATTTTTGTGAAAATCACTCACAATATTATGCTAACACCAAGGCAACATGAATTATGGCTTGATTTCTGTTTTTTATAAGTAATTTTCTTATTTACTTTTAAAGTGTTATGAAAGCTAGATATCTGGGCAAACCATCTTCTGAATTTATAGATTCTAGCTTATTTCTGAGTTAAATTTATAAATTTTGTTGTCCAAAACCTCTTTTTAAACTTATACTTAAAGTAAATTTAAAAAAAAAAAACAGTCAAAATGTTTTTTAGCTCAGTAATTTAACTCTATCAGTGTTTTAGAGATAAATTATTTTAATCGTATTTCTAATATGCAACCTAATTTTGAATTTTTATCCTAGATCTAACTATTTAATCACAAAACACAGTGATTGTTATTATCTTGTAGTCAATTTAGTGCCAGTCTAAATGATTTAATTTAATAAGATAATTATAAAAGAAAAAATTGAGGGATAGATTTTCTAATAACTTTATTAGAAAATTGTTGTTGGTAGTAGAAAATTGGTATATTATTCACATTTTAAATATACTTATAGTAAGACAATTACTCATTTTACACTCGAATATCAAAATAGTAAAGTAAATCTATCTGGGTATGGATTTATAAGAAGTAAATTGCAAAACAGTAACTCTCATTTCTATTTTATTCCTACGTCTATTGGTTTTCTTGATACTTTCTTTGCAACAGTTAGCAAGAAACACATAATTAAATATTGATAACAGTTTGCAAGATACTTATTAAACATGTATAAATAATTTGGATCTTTACCAACTACAAAATGTTTAACCTTTAATGCAATCATTAAATAAATATAAGTTGTTTCTAAACATGTAAGTTAATTACCACCATTACATAGCGTTTAAAATTATAAATATAAATTACACTTTTGCTATTACTTGCGACCAAACATTTGTTAACTAAAAGTTGTTAATTGTTAACTTACACTTGGAGGAAACGTTTTCGTCTTACGACTTCTTCAGCCTCGTCTGAAGTCGTAAGACGAAAACGTTTCCTCTAAGTGTAAGTTTACAATTAACAACTTTTAGTTAACAAATGTCTGGTTGCAAGTAATAGCAAGAGTGTAATTTGTAATTTACAACCAGCTCGTCAAACAGCAACAAGATTTCGATATAAATATAATTTTGTAAAATATTTCACAATGTAAAAATTATTCATTTTACATTTTTGGTAGAATAAAATAAAAATTTCAATGAATATGTTTCGTTGGTTATGCTTATTATTATATTTAAAGATCATAGTAACTTGTAGTGTTTTACAATTTTATCATGACAAGCAAAACAGTGTTGTGATGGTGAAGCATTGTTTCAGGTTTGTGAAGGAGACAAAGTAGTTGTGGATGTATTTAACTCTATGGATGGCCTTGAAGTAACCATTCACTGGCATGGTATTCACCAGAGAGGAACTCAATACTCTGATGGAGTGCCATTCCTTACACAGTGTCCAATTCTTAGTGGAAACACATTTAGGTATCAGTTTGATGCGCAGAACTCTGGAACTCACTTCTGGCACGCTCACACAGGTCTAATATTTGCTTATGTTTTTTCTGATCAATGATATTTAAAAAAATTATTGTTTCAAAACATTTGGATACAAAAAATTATTTTTATTTAAATAGTAGTTTTTAAATATTCAAATTTTATTTTAATTACAAAAATCTTTAACCTTTTATATAATATGTGTGATTTTTTACACTGTGATTATATATATTTCTTCTCTGTATTATTTGGAAAAAGTCATAAAAAATTGTTTTAAATTTGAAACTTGTTTCCTAAACTAATAAAACCACTATAATCAATTATTACATAAATCAGTGAATACTTAAGAGCTTACTTGCTGATGCCATTCGAAACAATCGTTTCTGTTACGAAGCTAAACCTCTACTAAGTATTTACTTATTTACGTATTAATTAATTATAGTTTAATCAGTGAATTGAAGATGATTAGAACAAGCAACTTTAATAAAATTATTTCTTCAGTAATTGATAGCATTTTTCTGAAATATATAATAATGTATAAAGTGGGATGAAATGTAAGTTTAACATTTGTTGATTCCATCTTCGCATGAGCTACTAGTAATCACTAAACACCTTTAAATGTTTTAAACTTGCCTATAGTAGCACTTACTTTACTTGTTGAGGACTTCCGTTTCGGGAGATGTGTCCCTTTGTCAACTCAGACCGTAGCTCACGTTACTAACTAGAGTTACGGTCTGAATTGACAAAGGGACACATCTCCCGAAACGGCCGTCCTCAACAAGCAAAGTAAGTGCTACTATAGGCAAGTTTAAAACATTTAAAAAGTGTTTAAATGTAAGTTATAATCTAGAATCTAAATATTATATTCTACAATAAATAATTATTTTATTGTTTACTTTTTTCAGGGCTTCAAAAGATGGATGGTATCTATGGTAGTGTAGTTATTCGACAAGCACCATCTTTAGATCCAAACAGCCATCTTTATGACTATGACCTAACAACCCATGTCATGTTGCTCTCTGATTGGATGCACGAGGATGCTATGGAACGTTTCCCTGGACGATTAGCTGCCAACACTGGACAAGATCCTGAAACCCTTCTCATCAATGGAAAAGGACAATTCCAGGTATTGTGTTCAATTTATAAAAGTTAGAAATATTCAATGTAGGCGATTACACAATGAAAAAAATTATAAACAGTTCTAATCATATGAAAAATCTTAATTTCACTGAAGGGATTTATATTAATTTTTGCATTATTTTAGCGGTAAACAACTTTAATAATTTTGAATTGAATTTGAGAAATTGAGATACTTCTACACACTTTATTAACATGAATATGACAAGTACTCATTGTGTTTTTATAAAAGGAAATCAAATGTTGTTAATCATGACAAACCTTAGATATAAAGCTAACATTGGTATATTTTGTACTACAATGAAATTTCAATAATTCAGTCAAAGAATAACAACTCCACTGACAGTTAATTTAGAATTGAATCAGATTTAAATGAAATTTTCATCAATTTTTGAAAAAACGTAATATTACTAAAACAGATGTTAGCTTAGCACTTATGAATCTAAAAATGTAAGCACAATAAAAGAACCCTTTATGTCTAAAGTAATAGGTAAAATCTATCTATTCTGTTAAATATTTTGGTATTTTCCAATTTTAAGTAGATGTTACAAACACCCTTTTAATAGAAAATTTTAAAGAATCTATTAAATAAATTTTTAAGAATAAAAGTTCTGCAATACTAGTATGTAGCTAACTTTAGAATGTATCAAACGTAGGCAAAAGGTTTGATTTTTTATTCTATTGAAACACACTTTACATAAAATATTGTTTTAAAAATCAAAGTACTTAACATGAGTGAAAAGACGATGTAATGTTATTATCATTCATATTCATTCATAAAAATGATATAATTTAAAAGCATATAAAACACCATCAAAATTGATAAGGTGAAAATAAATATTTTACTAACTTCAAACCGAACTTGTATTTGTACAATTCTCTACTTCTAGCACTATATTTTACTACTTCCGCCACCATGATATGGTCACTGTCCTTTTAAAAATCCTCATTGTGCCTAGGATAATTAGATTTAAAAAGTTTTGTCTTTAGTTTGAAGCATATAATTCTACTTATCTTTGAATTATTACATATATAATTATGACTTTTGAGACTCTAGATCTTGCTATTTTTAGGATTTTAGGTTTAAATTTAAAGTTACATGTTTGTGTATATGAGTATCTGTATGTGTGTGTGTGTGTGTGTGTTTGTGTGTGTTTGTGTGTGTGTGGGGGGGGTGTTTGTGTGGATGTATTACTTGATGTTCGCAGATGAGAATTTTTCAACCTAGTGTCGCCTATAGTACATAGTATACTTTCTTGAAAACATTTACCACTCTTTCTGAAATTATGATAGCTCTGCCAGTATTGTGTGCCAGAGTAAACACCTCATAAAGTGTGTATTACTGGTTGAATAACTAAACACATTTACTGATCAATCACTTTGACAATAATTTATTAATATCCGAACTTTAAATTTTGTAAATTTGAAAAAACCTTACTGAGACAGAACGTTTTCGATTACATAGCGATCAAAAAACGTTCTGTCTCAGTAAGTTTTCACAAATTTTTAAAATTTAAAGTTCGGATAGTCATAAACTATTGTTAAAGTGATAAATTAAGATCCACCGAACGTAATGGACTACAAAATTGAAGACATTTACTGATATTTTAAACTTGAGTATTTGCCAATAAATATCATAATAAAATAATTATATTTATTTAATTTTTATTGATAAACAACATCACAGGCTATGAAATTTGAAAATATTTATATATTACATTTCAGTCTATATTTATCAAGACCTTCTTCAGATATTCTGCACAATAATTTAATACCAAATTATAAATACTTACATTTACGTTAGTTTATATAATTTATTGCTTTATTTATTACAAATTTATTTTTCACATATGTTGCGTCTACAAAGGTCTAAATTCACTTAAAAGCCTACAACTTTATATGGAATTACACTATCACATCAGTGTGAATTACCTCACACATCAGTGTCAATTAGGACATGTATTGGTGTCAAATATGTCATAAAATAATGTCAATATAATTCTATCAAAGTTGTATGATTTTAAAAAAATGTAGACACTCATGTGTATAGCAAGTGTGAAAAGTAAATTTATAATAAATAAGTTATTAAATTTTAATTAAATGAATTAATAACATAATTTTTCACCATAGCCATACACTTTTTATGTTATTAGCCTACTAAAATATATGTGTTTTCTCTAAATCTAGTAATTGAGAGTTTTTAAACATAATCACCGGGAGGAATTGTTATAGATTCCCTGTATAAAGTTCTTATAATTTTCTACACCATATTGTTTTTATAAATGCTTATTACTTTCCTGTAATTGTATACAAACCTATTGTGTAGTTATAACAAAAGTTTTTGAACACTCAGTTAATTGAGTTTATAACATTAAATATTCAATTTGTTGAACTTTAAGTAAGGACTGTGCTATGTTAATGAACACCGCCTTGTATAGACATGTGTTGATTGCCTGAAGCCCTATTACCCACATAACCTAAGAAGCCAGTTTTATCTTTAATTCTATAACACAATAGAAAGTGAATATGGCCTTAATATTGAATACAAGAAAATCAAGTTTTTTCTTGTGGCTGCCATTTTGCAGTCGAGATATTGACTGGTGATAAAGTGATAAAGTCATTAGACTTTCACTTTGCTCTATAAATTGATTTAAATAATGGTACATATTTTATTGGCAAGTGTCCACCAATTGCTTAACCATAAAGATAACTTAGTGTGGGACAAATTAATTTGTAGTATTTTCTCTTGTGTAAGAAGGAGTTTAATTATGTTTTATTGGAAAGTAAATATTAGAAATCACAAATAATTTAAAATCATATTCTTTTTAATTCTTCCTTTATTTATTAACAAATTCATAAATACCTTACAGATATAAAAATATATTTTGATTCAACTTGAATAGATGTGAAATAAAGTTTTGCAATAGGTTTTATTTGTTAAAACTTAAGCTTTAATAAATTATGAGGCCTCCTCAATGTGTTTCTAGTTTATGTATCTTGTTATGGTACCCAAGCTATGTACTCTGGGTTGCTTGGGCAAAAGGTATAGAAAATTTTTAGTAATTAATTAAAACTCTTACACAAATGTTAAACACACCAGATACTCAAATGACTCTATTTAAGAATGGCCTTCATACTTTCCTAAAATTTTTAAATGACTGATTTTTTCTGATTCTGTTCCTCTTTTTTTTGTTTAAAATAATAATACGAATATCTATATTATTATAATAAACTAAAACACTTTACAAAAGTCATAAAAAAATATTTATAATTTTAATGTCAGTATAGAAGTATAGTCAGCATAAAGTTTTTAATTCTATGGAAAAATTAACTCTGTAAGTAACATAAGATAAGGCACTTAATCTGACATTATAGTGTACCTTCCTGAATGGGAACAAAATTCTTTGAAATGATTCTAGTAAATCAGCTCTTCTTTCAAATAATTTAGTATCTCTTTTTTGTATGAAAATTATATAATAATAATAATATGCTGGCATTAATTCAAACTAACCCCAAAAGATTATACCTGGCTGATACATAAGAAAAAATTTTACTACAAGGATAAGAATGGATGTCAAGAATTTCACCATTTGAAGTAGACTATCACATAATAATCTATTTATACTACATTTTAAAAAATAATTCAAGAGCAAATATTACGATTAAATTTATTGCAATGACAGATATCAACCTATTCATTCTTGCCTTTGATTCATGTACAAGAATTGAATTGAATATTCAAGTATAATTTCAAACTGGATTTGAGATTACTTTTACTTGTTACTGAGATAATTACAGAGGAAAGTGAATAATTCTGCTTTTCACTCAAATCAATAAATGCGCTAACACAATGGGCTTTTCCTTCTTCATTTTATGGAATTCGCAATATTAAAGCTTTCAAAGCTGCTTTAAATTAATTTTAACTGGTACAAGAATAACAGTAAGAATATCAGATCGAGTTACCTTACATATCAAATGGTTTGTAATCAAATTTTTTTAACGTATTCTCAACATTTATAATTCATCCCAAAAATATTTAGGCAAGTAAGTAAATACAAGTAGGCTTTGTGTTATAATTTCAACAGAAAACTTGTAGAAACAGAACTCTTTATCATATTATTCTGCTTTTCCTCAACATCTGAAAGCTATTATAAACAAACTTACATTATTTGGTGCTACATCTGAGAAATTTAATCGTTGCTAATACAGGGTGCGGCAGCATAACTTCCTTTTTTAAAATGCTCGCGATTCAGTTAGTTGATGTTATAGCGGAGCGTTAGTTATCTCGTTCAAGAGGGGGTACAGTAAAGTTTTGTCCTGACACGTTTTAATTGCCATCATGAGTTGGAATAGTGAGGCGCGGGCCTTTGCCGTTGAGGCCTACTTTTCGAGCGGATGTTCGGTTATTGCAACACAGCGCGCATTTCGGAATCGCTTTAATTTAGCCCCGTTGGCTCCCGTCCCAGACCGCAAATCAATTGTTACATGGGTCACTACATTCAGACAAACTGCAAGTGCGACAAAACGAAGAACTGGAGTCCCTCGGCCCGTTAGATCACCTGAGAACATTGAAGCTGTGAGAGCGTCAATGTTCCGATCACCACGGCGTTCTGCGCGCAAACACGCATATGTCCTTGGACTATCCGATCGTTCTGTGAGAAGAATTCTTCGTGATGATCTTCATTTTCATCCCTATAAGATGGCGATAATGCAGGAACTTTCAGAACGTGACTTCAATTCTCGGATGAACGCGTGTGAGCTTCTTCTTGATGTCGGGAATGGCCGGCACGCTTTCCCGATCTGTACCCTTGTGATTTTTTTCTATGGGGTTTTTTGAAATCCCGTGTTTATGTGAACCGTCCAAGAACCCTACAAGATTTGAATACCAACATCCAAGAAGAAATTGCCAACATAACACCTGCTACGCTAACAAGAGTCATGACAAACGCCAGAAATCGGTTTACGCAATGTATGGAGAATGAGGGACGCCCCCTAACAGATTTGATCTTCAAAACAATGTAAATCAAAACTTTAGACATGTACCTACATTATAAAGAATAAATAAATATTTTCAAATGCATACAGTAGTTTTTATTGAGTTTTTAAAAAAGGAAGTTATGCTGCCGCACCCTTATATGTTTTATAAGAAGAGTGAACCAAGATAACGTAACTTCAGATATTTGCATATTTAGATTTTAATTTTTATAAAAGAAGTCAAATAAATTTTAAGAAGTTCAAAAGGTTAAATAATTACTTCCAATTTTTTTTTAAATAAAATTATATTTCCATTTATTTATATATATATATATATATATATATATATATATATATATAAAGAACTAAGTCAAAATACAAATACAAGAATTATAATTGAATTTACAATTCTAGAACAAATACAATTTCATATTGTTCTAGTGTGTTGAGATGTGGTCCTTTTTTGTTGATGTGTAGGATTTCTAGGTTATGGTAAATGTCTGTGTATTTGTGTCCTGTATCTTTTATGTGGTTGTAAAATGTTGAGTTGGTGTTCTGTTTGTGTTCTTCGACTCTTTGTTTAAAGCTGCGGCCTGTTTGTCCAGAAATTTACAGACACACAAAATACAAACATATTAAACGAACAAACACAATATAAATCACACATACTCTTTGATACTATCGAAAACCTACCTTTAAAACCGTCACCACTTAACCCATCATCTCCAAGCAGAATACATTGATGAAGATCGGCACATAGTGATCGAAAACGTTCTGTCTCAGTAAGTTTTAACAAATTTACTAAATTCAAAGTTTGGATAGTCATAAACTATTGTTTAAGTGATTAATAAGATTCGCCGAACGTAATGGACTATAAAATTCAAGAGTTAAAACTTATGTTTATTCTGCTTTTAACTCCATCAAAACTTAATGTCAATATAGAATTTAGCGTTTAAAAATATCTAAAAAGGTACAGAAGTTTTATATATGTCAATAATTTTACTAAAGTATTTGTTTGTAGGATCCTAACACTGGCTATCAGACAAACACACCTCTGGAAACATTTACAATTACCCCAGGCCGCCGTTATAGGTTCCGAATGATAAATTCGTTGGCTTCAGTTTGTCCTGCGCAACTCACTATACAAGGACATCCCTTAGTCCTGATTGCTACAGATGGAGAACCAGTGCATCCTGTAGTTGTAAATACAATTATATCATTCTCAGGTAAGTTGAGGTTAACTGTTATAAAACTATATAGATATGTCACCTAATTGAGATAAAATAAATCTAATATGACATTATTCTTCACAGCATACTTTCAGAAACATTATAATGTAAATTACTTAATTTGTTTACTAGATGATTAGTTTGTTGAACAAAGTTTCACCCTGTTTCTTTAGTCATCTGTTAAAGTTATTTTCATATACACATAATTTAACTTATTGGTATATTTAATACTTAAATTTGGCAGGCCTCTACTCCAATTACAAAAAACAAGATAAATCATTACTTTATGCTTTTTCAAAACCTCCCTACAAAAATTGCTTAATACAAAAAGTAATTTTAAAGAATGAATATAGAAATTAATTTTAGAATAAAATCTGCAGTAAATCCTATTATTGCAAAACTTGAAATCTGGAATATTCCAAGTAATACTTTCAACAACATAACTAGAAGTAAATATAGAAACTAAAAAAATAGCTTCATCATAGCAGACTGTTCTGTTTTCTGTTATATAAAGAATCAAAATAATTAGGTCCTAAATATTTGTCTTCACAGAAATATCTATTCAATCTATTCAGTCTAGCTAAAAATTATAGAATTTTTATGTGATTGTTCTCCACTTAAATATAATGTAGTCTTATTATTTAGAAGGTAAACTTTTGTTTTTGTTTGTTTACTGCTTTAAATGTTCAAATAGAACTGTTAAAATACAAGATAAAATATGTAAAATTGCTAAAACACTTGTAAATATTTACAAAATTGCCTATAAAACTCAGACCGTTAAATGGGACACATCTCCCAAAGCGGCTGTCCTCAAAAAATTTAACTAAGTGCTACTATAGGCAAGTTTGTAAATATTTACAAGTGTTTTGGTGCAAACTAGTAGCTCATGTGAAGATGGATTTAACAAATATGTGAAATTTTTATGTCAACTAAGGTGAACGTTATGACTTTGTTGTGAATGCTGATCAACCAGTAGGAGCTTATTGGATACAAGCCAGAGGTTTAGGAGAATGCGGCAATAAGAGAGTACAACAGTTGGGTATTCTGCGTTATGCTCGAGGACCTTACCAACCATCTAGTCAACCACCCACATATGATGTTGGGCTACCTCAAGGAGTTGTAAGTTTAAACAACTGTCAGATGAACAATACAATTATGCTTTACAAAATAATAATTTGAACAAATAGTCTAGTCTAAATTAATGTTATGTTTAAAATTTATAATTATAATATATTCTATTTATTTCATATTGTTAAAACTATCAGCATTTCCAAAAAATACATCTGTATTATATATGGCCAGAGTATTTAACGCTTATGTGTAATAATTAACACGAATATATTATAAACCAAGTCATATTAAATTCCACAGTACACAGACAACAGATGTGGCCTGATGACCTCAGTTTTGAAGGCCTAACAGATTGTCATTATGTTGGGCTCCATAAAGAAAGAGTCAGCTAAACAAATTCATCTGATTACTATTAATAGCCCTACTTTAAAATCTTATAACAAAGAAACAGTGTTGCAATAGATGCTGTTAACATTGTGGCATGGGGTCTTTGAGAAAAATGTAGGGCATTAGCATTGTTTCTCAAGATGTACTGATTCATTAACTGAGAATTATTCACTTTAAAGATACAATGAAAATAATAATATTTCAAAATACATTCAAACTAATGAACTCAACTGATGAACTAACTGATGAACACAATTAATAAATTTAAAAAATTAATTATATGATTTATTTTGTGTGAGTTGCTAAGTTAATTAGAGTAATGTAGGGGTTATCTATTTACATGTTTAATTTGTAAAAATTTACTATATTACATTCTACGTTTAAGTTATATTAATTTTCTGGTTCATTTAATTCCAATGTCAAGCAATCAACAATAACAGTAGTGATCTTATTATTTTTTTTTTAAATTGTCTACTAAACCTTTTTTTAGAAATAACAAATATTTATATTTGTTGATTCCATCTTCACGTGAGCTACTAGTTATCACTTAACACTTGTAAATATTTACCGAAAACCCACTAGTACCAATACGACCATTCACATCCCCTCAAACCACCCACACCAACATAAACTAGCAGCTTACAACACCATAATATATCGTCTGCTTAAAACACTGTTAGACAAAGAATAACACTACCAGGAGTTTAACACCATAAAACATATAGCACAAACTAACGGATATAACACAACAATGATTGATAAATTATACAACCACCTAAAAAATACACCTAATAACCCAAATACAAACACACAACACGACAATCCCATAAAATACTTATCAATACCATACAGATCATCTAAAACCCACAATCTAACCAACACACTATGAAAATACAACTACAAAATAGCCTACTCCACATACAACACTCTCAATAAACAATTTAAACCCAACAACAAAATCAACAACATTTACAACGCCACTGGAGTTTACAAACTAACTTGCAGTTCGTGCCTCAGTTCTTACATAGGCCAGACAGGGAGGTCTACACATGTAACCAAGGCCATATAAAAGCACTAACAAACAATAACTACCAATCAAACTTCGCCAATCAACTCAACTCTACAAAACATGACTACATAGACACAACATCTGACCTACAAATTCTTCATAAACAACACAGAAATAAACAACGCTTCACAATCAAACATTACGAAATATACAGACACTTCAAACTACACCCTACATACTCAATACACAATTACATTACAACTCTCATACACTTTTTGACATCATAACTCCTAATACTCACAAAATACACCCACACCACCAAAATATCCCAACCCCACCCTAACACCCTAACCTACATAAACCTTGAGATCAGTTACGGCCTGAGTTGACAATGGGACACATCTCCCGAAACAGCCGTTCTCAACAAATATAAGTAAGTGCTACTATAGGCAGGTTTGTAAATATTAACAAGTGTTTAGTTTAACAAATATTTCTTTACCTCCCTTTCCTTCCTTTGAAGGTAAACTTTTATATCTTTACATAAATAACTATATAGAAAATATTGGAAATGTATAACCAAGATATTTTATATTTATTATAATTCTATATGTTAAACATAGAAATAATAAAAGTTTTATAAGCAATTTTTTGAAATTGTCATCATATTATACAATTTGAATTATTTATTTTTGTTAATTCTTAGGCTGCATAAAAAAAACATCTTACCTCCAATAGCTTGTTTAAAACTTTAAGATTTAGTCAGAAATAAAGTTCCACTAGTCCAAAGATATATAAATTACATTTATAAACTTATTAAAAAAGATGTCTGAAATTGCTCAAATTATTCATTACAGGCATCTTTTGTTAAACTCACTTTTAAAACATAATGTACTCAGAACCATGTCATCAGACTCTGACCTGAGATATTTAGATGCAGCAAAATTAGGGCTTTTTGACCTATTTGTCAAGTGTTGCTAAAAAAAAAGTAAATGTATCCTTGTACTTTAACAGGTTTGCAAACTAAACCACCGGACTTCATGCTTAATTTAAATATTCTAACTCTAGTATAGCACAAGAAGAATAAAATGCCTAATTAATCAAATAACATTTAACTTCAAAGGTGCTTAACCCCCTTGATGCTCTTTGCAACCGTCCAAGAACAGATGCCATATGTATTAACCAACTGAAGAATGCTGGTACTGTTGATGAGGGAATTCTGCAAGAAAGACCAGATGTTAAGATTTTCTTGCCTTTCCGTTTCCTGTTCTACAGACCTGAGGAACTCTTCCAACCCCATCAATACAACAGGTTCTTAGGTAACGAATTTAATATTTCTTATTAATTACAATTAATTTGTTCTAATAGCAACATTGATTAAAATGACTGAAGAACAAAACTAATATCTCTAATATCAAAGAATAATTTTATACAGCTTCCTTGTTTCTCATGATTTTATATGTTTTTTTTCAGTTGCTCCTGGCGCTGGTGATCATGTTATTAGTCTTGTAGATGAAATATCGTTTGTTTTCCCACCATCTCCTCCTATATCTCAAATTGATGATATACCTCCAGAACAATTTTGTAACGGAGACAACAAACCTGCCAACTGTGGAAGAAACTGTATGTGCACTCACAAGGTGGATATTCCTCTGAATGCTGTTGTTGAAGTTGTTCTTGTAGATGAAGGTAACACAATACAAAATACATGAAACATTTATTAGATAATAGAGCAAATAAAAATCTCTTTGAGGCAAAAACTGAACATATGTGCACAGTCTGATGTTTACTAAATGTTCTATTATGAATGCTCAGTTATAATTAAATAATTGAATTTATTCCAGCGAAATATTTGTTTATATTCATCATCTTATCTACTTTATGAAAACTGTATATAATGCCATCAGGGTTGAAATCAAAAAAAATCAGAAATGATGTATAAGATTTTATTTTGATGTAAAAGAAATAATCTTTTATGATAATGTTAGGATAAAAAATATAATATAATTCAGCTACCAAGATGTTAATGTAACAACGACTTGCTATCCCAACCCTTGACTTGCCACTAATGTTGTTAATCAAATGAAAAACAAGTATACAAAAAAATTAATTTATGGAATTTTTATTTTACTTTAATATTTTTATTTCTAGTTCAACAACCAAATCTTAGCCATCCTTTCCATCTACACGGCTATGCATTCAATGTAATTGGTATGGGAAGATCACCTGATAAAAATGTTAAAAAAATCAACTTGAAACACGCTTTGGATTTGGACAGAAGAGGTCTGCTGCACCGTCAATTCAACCTCCCTCCTGCAAAGGACACCATTGCAGTTCCTAACAATGGTTATGTTGTCTTCCGTTTTAGGGCTGACAACCCTGGTAAGTTGAAAATCAGTGTTGGCAGGTTAGGTCTAATTTCATCAGTAGTTGAAATCCCCTAAAACTGATAAAATAATTCACTATTACTATTGCTCTTAGGTAAATTCAGTAAATATTTGCAAAGTTGTATCTTGTTTGAGGGTTATAACCTCTCCTACATTTTATATGTACTCATAACATATAGGTAGGATTTAATACACAGATAATGTATACACACTAATGTATAGTCAGCTAAACTGAGCATATGTTCTCAAGCTACTTCACTGTTATATGTTTACATTAAAATAATATCTTTATAATATTTCCATTTATACTGTCGGAAACAGAATTTACTGACTAAGACTTTTAAAAATACCAATTAAACCTTAAAAACTGATGATATGAAAATTTATTTCTGGTTTCTTACACTTTGAAATCTGACCAGATACTTTATTAATATGACTAACTAAAATCATAAATAAAATACTTATAAACTAAAATTATATCAGGTTTTTTTATATAGGGTTATAAAAAGTTATAGTAATTTAAAACAAAAATAAAGTCAATTTTTTGACAAGGTTTTTCAAAGTTTCAATTTTTTTTCACTTTACCCTTCAAAACATAACTTGTTGTCAAGTATGATAACTTGACTAATAAATTTGAACAATCATTTATCGTGTTGCGTACAAACAATAATTTTATTATGGAATAATTTGGAAATTATTTGTTTAATATTGGTTGACTGTCAATTATTCTTATTGTTAGAAAAACTGATAATTTTAATTAGTTTTCACTCCATTACTCTCACTGAATGGTACATTACTGCATGTGTATTTAAAAATAGTAAATACAGAGAGAGAGAGAGAGAGAGAGAGAGAGAGATGTATATATTCTCAGTGAACTATGATTTTCAAATGCACCCTGTAGTTACATAATGAACAAAAACCTTTCTTCATACAAATTTTCTTTTTAGAAAAAAATTTAACTATCACAATATTCTGGTGTGTTTCCAACATGAGCCTGAAGTATTAAATTTCATATTGGCAGAAACTTTACTAATAACCGTAAATAATATTAGAAATAAACTTGAAGGATGAATTAACATTGTGTCAGTTATGATCTGAACTGAAATTGGGATAAATCTCCTGAAGCAAATCCTCAATAACGATAAATGTGATTTCTACTAACAGAAGTTTTTTATGCAAGATGTTCCAGGGTAAAATGAAGGAACTTTCAGATTTTTTTTATCAGGTGAAACTAATACAAAAAAAGTTCATAGATATATCTGGAAACGCTTGTTAAGAACTTAAAACTAGTGAAAGATTGCCTGGATTTTAGTTTCCCTGTTGCAATGAAACTATACTAAAATTTGTATTAGTTCATGTGTAAAATTTAGTGGATTTTATTTAAAAAGAACTGACAAATAGAATAAAAAGTGAGCAGGCCCCAGATTTGTAACTGCAGTAATATTTAAGATATCTGTATAAATACAATACACAAACCTCAATCTTGAAAAACATGTTACATTTATGTTTGAAGTACATCGACTTTGTTAAATGATTATTAAAAATATACACTAAACACTTTTAAATGTTTTAAACTTGCCCATAGTAGCACTTCCTTTGCTTGTTGAGGACGGCCGTTTCTGGAGATGTGTCCCTTTGTCAGCTCAGACCGTAACTGATCTCAAGGTTTACGTAGGTTAGGGTGGGGTGGGATATTTTGGTGGTGTGGGTGTATTTTGTGTGTATTAGGAGTTATGATGTCAAAAAGTGTGTGTGAGTTGTAATGTAATTGTGAATTGAGGATGTGTGTAGGGTGTAGTTTGAAGTGCCTGTATATATCGTATTGTTCGGTTGTGTAGCGTTGGTTATTTCTGTGTTGTTTATGAAGAATTTGTAAGTTAGATGTTATGTCTATGTAGTCATGTTTTGTGGAGTTGAGATGATCGGCGAAGTTTGATTGGTAGTTATTGATTTTTAGTGCTTTTATATGTTCTTGGTAACATGTGTAGAATGACACACGCAGAGCACACATATTTCTAAAACACCTTAATTCAATACACCCTAAACTAACATACACCATCGAAACAGAACAACAAAACTCCCTCAACTTCTTAGACCTTACAATTAAACGAACAGACAAACAAACACATAAATTCAACATATACCGAAAACCCACCAGTACTAATACGACCATACACAGTTCCTCAAACCACCCACACCAACATAAACTAGCTGCTTACAACACCATGATATATCGCCTGCTTAAAACACCACTAGACAAAGATGAACACTACCAAGAATTAAACACCATAAAATATATAGCACAAATGAACGGATACAACCCAACAATGATTGACAAATTATACAACCGCCTAAAAAATAAACATAATAACCCAAATACAAACACACAAGATGACAATCCCATAAAATACTTATCAATACCATACAGATCATCCAAAACCCACAATCTAACCAACACAATTTGAAAATACAACTACAAAATAGCTTACTCCACACACAACACTCTCAACAAACAATTTAAACCCAACAACAAAATCAATGACATTTACAACACCACTGGAGTTTACAAACTAACTTGCAGTTCATGCCCCAGTTTTTACATAGGCCAGACAGGGAGGTCATCTACACACGTTACCAAGAACATATAAAAGCACTAAAAAACAATAACTACCAATCAAACTTCGCCGATCATCTCCACTCCACAAAACATGACTACATAGACATAACATCTAACCTACAAATTCTTCATAAACAACAAAGAAATAACCAACGCTACACAACTGAACAATATGAAATATACAGGCACTTCAAACTACACCCTACACACATACTCAATACACAATTACATTACAACTCACACGCACTTTTTGACATCATAATTCCTAATACACACAAAATACATCCACACCACCAAAATATCCCACCTCCACCCTAACCTACGTAAACCTTGAGATCAGTTACGGTCTGAGTTGACAAAGGGACATATCTCCCGAAACGGCCGTCCTCAACAAGCAAAGTAAGTGCTACTATAGGCAAGTTTAAAACATTTAAGTGTTTAGTGATTACTAGTAGCTCAAGCAAAGATGGAATCAACAAATGTAAATATATAGAATTTGTAAAGTAAAACTTGTAGAAAATTTAGTTTTAAAGAAAATTGTGTAAAATACGCAATAATAGACACACACAAATTTGCCTAAACATTCACATAAATTATGAATAATAGACGTACACAAATTTCAAAAAGTTAATTTTTAGAATTTATATGCAACACTTTGTTTCATTATTAGCCAGTGTGATATGCAATTTGCCTCATATTTGTGTCCTTGTTTAAACTGCTTCTATCTCTATGACTATTTAAACAGTTTATAATAGTATAAAATATTAAAACAAAATACACATTTCTAATTGTTGATTGCTGTTACTAAAGCCAGCTTACTACAAAAGTGCTAAAATAACATAAATTAATGGAAATTTATTAATAAATTTGATTTTATGATAGAATTTCGTGGTACTAGTGTAGATTGATTAAACATACCTAAAATATTTTTTCATCAAAATTATAATTATTTTTCAAATATTTTTAATAATTAACGTATTTTTTCTCAATATTAAAAGTTAATAGTTAGTTTGAGCTTAGCTAATGAGAAAAGTTCACCAAAGATAAATATTAAAAGACTGTACTAAAGTCTTATCAAACACTAGTTCATTCATAGAGACTAGTTTCAGTGAAAATGTCGCCTTCATCAGTAATTGGCTTACTCACAAGTTTTTGTGAATAAACTAGTGGTTAATTAGAGTTTGAGTAATTAGGAAGATGATAAGTAAGAATAAAGTTCAACATATATTGTATTTTTCATTAGTTTTACCTGAGAAATAAGCCCTGAAAGTTTCTCCATTCCCCCCTGGGCCACAGAACATATCAATTGATGTATAGTATATACTATAGTTTAACTAAAACTTGTTATAAAAACAAAATTTCAAATATTTTATTTTTTTGCTGCTTAATAAACTCCTAATTAGGAAAAATATTGTGAAAATATTTGAGGGAAACGAAAATGTCTTTTTAATAATAAAAATAATACTATTCAAGTGAACAGTTGACTTTAAAGATTTGATAGAAGTTAGAGACCATTATATGCAATAGAACTTGCATTTCCTGACCTTGCAAGCTATGGTTCAAAGTTTTCCTCACCATTAAGAAAGTTTGATATATGGACATCAAGTATAATTTAGGATACTGTACTTATATTCTTCCTATACTCTGTCTTCACACTTCAACAATGGTCCTTTACTATCTCTTAGAACAGATTAGATGGAAGTTGTTACTAAATTATACTCTCTCACACCACTTGATTATATTAGATTATTTTTTTTCTTTCTGAATATCAAATAAAGCACATTTCTACAAACTCAAACAGTGTGTTAAGAAAGATTAAGTAACTCAATCATTACATGTACATACAAAGGCCTAGGGAAAATAGTTTGTTGGGTGGAGAATGACCTAGAGTTCAAGCAATTTATAAAGGAGAATGATATATTAAAAATGGAATTCAAGACCTGATATTCAAGAAGGTCTTATAACAAACACAAGAACAAAATTATCAGAGTAGATTATGGAAACAACAGTAACTGATGAAAGATTACTGAGAAATAATTAAAGAACAAAGCAGCAATAAGTAGTTAATTTTACATAGTTCATGCTGATCATGGAAAGAACTACAAAAAAGTTTTATTTAAAATGTCTATTAAATATTGTGGTCAAAACATGAAAAAAAAGAAATGTTTAATTTAGTTAGGAGCACATAACTTCAGTTATAACTCACCAGATATGTCACAAAACTTGAGATGTGCACAAGGGGAGTTCGCCAACTAGTGGAGGTGGAAGGCAAAACAATTGTCACCTTCGTGGCTATAGTCACCATTGGCTAACCAAATCTTTCAAATTATATTTCATTATTTTTACAAATGAATTAGTATGTTTAAAAATTGTACTGTTCATTTCTGTATTTAATAATGTGTAGATATCAGAATAAATTTGAAAAAATCTGTTTTATATTAAAAAAATAAAACAATAATTTCTAAAAACAACTTGTTTCAAATTGTAGTTTTAACCACGACATCATAATAAGCCATATTTAATTTCATGCATTTTAAAACTCTTTTACAGGTTACTGGCTTTTCCACTGCCACTTTTTATTTCACATTGTCATCGGAATGAATCTCGTCCTCCACGTTGGAACCCACGCAGATCTACCACCTGTACCTCCTAATTTTCCGAGATGTGGGGACTTCTTGCCTCCAGTCAGTTTACACTGACACTAGACCTTGCGATTACTCTTAAGTTATTTGTATGAACTTTTCCATTGTTATGAAAAGGCGTTCAGAGCACTGAGGATTCTATTGATTAGAAGATTGGAAGAGAATACGATGTTTAAAGTATTGAATTTGTTAGGCCCAAAGGGTAGTTGTGAAAGTGCAGCTTTATTTAGTGACACAATGCTCAATTCATTTAAATATGGTTAAACAAACATTAGATACTTGTCTAGAGCTTTTGTTTTACGACTACACTCAATTACAACAAAATTAGCCTACTACAAACATTTATATAAATTTTATTTATGGACGTAATTTTTAAAATTATAAATAAATTATTGTGAAAAATTTTATTTAATTAAATAATTTCTCATCAACACTTTATTTTTATTAACACTTAGAAGAATTGTCAAGTTATGAAACAGCTGCCATAAACAAAACCTCAGTAGCTTTTGTAATATATAGCCTTCAGTATTTTTTAAAAATAAATGACAAGAGTGGATGGTTCAATATATTTTATTTTTTTTTATAAATATAATGATTATTTCACCTTTACATAACAAGCTTTGAATCATTCAGTCATGGCATTTACAATAAATATATTTTGGTTTGTATCTATATTCAGATGGTTTTATAAAATTTAACAAATCACCTAATATTTAAACAAATACATTTTTAAGAACGTCGCCAGATTATATGGACTTTAAGATATGGAAATAAATAGCATATTAAATTGTGTTTCGATATTTAGCCTATAGACCATAAGTTTTGTAATTATGTAACAATGTATAAATGAGATGCGTATGTTGATAACGGCCAAATAGATATAACTCTTTTTTATAGAATCTCAGACATAAAATGAAAATAGAAAAAAGTTACAGACTGAAGTCATAATAGTAATAGATTTGTTTTAATCTAGATTTTCATTTTGTAACTTTTACATAATTTAAAATAGAAACTAATCTTTATACGTTTTTCTGAAAACAATTTCTTTTTTTGTGAAAGGTTAATCAAATAATTGTATATATATTTTTGAAACATGTTTTTACTAATGCTTTAAATTTATTTACACATTTACAAATTTATCATACAATAAAATAAATTACTAAAATTGTATTTAAACTATAAACACACTTGAAAAAATCGTTTTAGATAATATTCAAAGGCCAGAAATCACTTTACACAATATATCAAAGAAAACCTTTTTAGGTTCTTTTATAAAGTACAACTATTTTTTCTTAAATAATTTTACAAATAAAATACTGTTCCAAATATAGTTTGATTTTATATTTATTTATTGTCACTATTTTCTTTCAATTCACAAGTTTATTTTAAAAAAAGACTCATTAAATAAAACAAAACCTTAGCCTCATTGTTTTTTAACACAATAACTAAAATTATGTATATATGCCTACACCGTGTATTCTATGTAGTAATAAGTCAAACACAACTTATTTGCATTTGAACTTTTATTTACAGTGTTACTGGAAGAATTTATGTTCTTGTTAATTTTTATTATTTATTTAAAACTTTTTTATATATAACTATATATATATATATATATATATATATACAAAAACTATAAAGAAACACAAATATGAAGTTATTTTTTAAAATTTTGTCTTCTTACAAATCGTCTTGGAGTTCCAGTGGCCATGCACATATGTGCGTGTGTGTGAGAGTGTGTATATGTCTGTGTGAGTGTGTGTGTGAAGAACAGTATATATTTGTATATATTTTGTTTTATATAATATTATATGGTAAAAAACAAAAAAAAATATTTTCAAAATTATTTGTTATTTTCTTATTACCCTTTGATTCTTAAAGCCAACTTTACAGTTTATGTGAGTTTAATAGATCAGAGAAAATTTTTAAATACGGAAGACATGCTAAAAAATTACAACATGAGAAGAATTTATCAACATTCATTGGAGAAACGTTTCAGGGAAAAGCAAGATTAAATAAGAGACCGAGTAGAATAGTCAAAGAGAAAAAACAGATAAACATAGGTAGCTACATTTTGAGTTATTACATCTCTACTAGTAAAATATAAATCTTTAAATGTGAAACTATTTTTCAATTATATGAGAGAAAAGGCAGTAGCTATAATAACTCGTTCATTCAATAAATGAATACTAAAATATCTGTTTAACATGTGGTCGTTTTGATAATTGTCTCATAATTTAGATCTCAGCCCATTTTTTTTCTCAGCCTGGATTGGTTGATTGTTGATAAAGCTGAACATTTTTCCTGCCACCTACAGTCAAAAAAGCTAAGGCTTACTTTTTCTTCTAGTATAAACGCTATCAAACTCATTTTTTTGCACTCTTATTAAAAAAATTATCTGGCTCGCCTGGTTATTTTAAAAAATGTGAGTACAAATATATTTTATGTATAAGGATTTGTATTGTTAAATTCCCGATGGGAACCCTTTTAGTATTTGGTAATTACTGAGTTAATTAACTTGAAATGTTGCATTCTAGTAATTTGCTGTCTGTTAAAAATTAAAAGAATATATTATCCATCTATAACGATTGGAAATTTGCTATGAAAGTCTATTTTGAACATACAGGGTTATAGAAATGTGTAGAAGGGGAACTGAGTTTTACGTTAAAGAAAATAAATATGGCTCATAAGAAATCTAAATTAATTTCATGAGTAAATGAATCAAATTGTTCATAAATAAAAGATCTGTTGATGTCAAACAATATTTCGGATAACCTAGAAGTAACTTTTAAACATTTTAATCCAACATGTAAACTATTGCTTCTTCCCCCTTTAATACATAAGACACTAGAAAGTTGCTCGGAAAAAGAGGAGTATTTTGAGAGCATTATTTGCACAGTCCAGATTGAATCAGATTGTATGATAGAGAAGTCAAACATTGTATTAAAAGCCGAAAATGTAAAGCAAAGATACAAGATGGTTGATATAAGTCAGAGTCATTAACACTATATCTTTCCAAAAATCCTGAAAAAGAATTAGAACTGATGTAGACACAGAGCATTGTTATAATTGTAAGACAATTCGTATTATGTCTTATTTATATTCCCAACCCTCAAGAACAGAAAGTCTAGCAATTCTGGATGTAACCAGGAAAGAATTGACTATTAGAATGATAATAATGAGAATTTCGGTAATAAATTAGTAACTTGATAAACACACCTTGACGACCATGATCCAGAAAAGTAGTACTAAAACTTGGAGCTCCAAAACATATGAGTCTGCTCCAAACAGTTACAAATTTGTTAATAAATTTCAAACCGATTTATAAAAACCCCAACTTTATGGGAGATGCTTGTGATTGTACTCCATGTGGCATTGATGATATTTATACTAGAGTAAGTTTAAATAGTTCTGATAAAAACGTCATTTTGAAATCAGTGCTATTTGTATCAAATTTGAAACTAAACCTGATTTCAATTTATATTCTTGAATTTTATAGTTCATTACGTTCGGTGAATCTTATTAATCACTTAAACAATAGTTTATGAGTATCCGAACTTTGATTTAGTAAATTTGTTAAAACTTACTGAGACAGAACATTTTCGATCGCTATGTGCCGATCTTCATCAGTGTTTTCTGCTTGGAGATGTTGGGTCAAGCGGTGACGGTTTTAAAGGTAGGTTTTCGATAGTATCAAAGAGTATGTGTGATTTGTATTATGTTTGTTCGTTTAATATGTTTGTACTTTGTGTTTTTGTGTGTCTGTAAATTTCATATTGTTCTAGTGTGTTGAGATGCGGTCCTTTTTTGTTGATGTGTAGGATTTCTAGGTTTTGGTAAATGTCTGTGTATTTGTGTCCTGTATCTTTTATGTGGTTGTAAAATGTTGAGTTGGTGTTCTGTTTGTGTTCTTCGACTCTTTGTTTAAAGCTGCGACCTGTTTGTCCAATGTAGAACTTGTTACATTCGTCGCAGTTCAGTTTGTATACGCCTGGTGCTTGTATAAGATTCAATTTATAGATAACGGGTTTAGGTTTTTACTCAAATCCAATAGTGCATATATGTAAAGTTTCCATAATGTTATAACAAGTAAGCATCATGAAAGATCTGGGACTAAAAGGCATCCATTTGAATGTAAAATTATCTTGAAAATTTCATCTCTGTCCACCTGCATACAGAGTAACGTAAAAATATGAGACAATTTTTGAGAATTGTTTTTCTAGTGAGCGACATCTGCTTGGTATTCTATTAGTGCTGATGATATGTAGTTAATGTTGCTTTGGAACCAGGTCCAAATACTTAGTTTGCAAAAGTTGGTGTACTGGCACTCTGTAAGCCAGATGTAGTGTTCTTGCGTACTTGAAGTGATTCACTACTGCCTTGGTGGCCTCCATTCTTATTCTCTTCACCTTGAAGTAGTTATGTATGACCGAGTTTTGGCTCACTTTGGCTCTCAACACTTTATTTTAAAGCTGCTTGTTGTAATCATCCTGAATTCACTGATTAAACCTAAAGGCTTTGTTCGAAAAAGGAACAAACGTAAAGGCATCAGTAAGTAAGCCCTTATGTATTCATTTAGTTAGGTATTATTTAATTGAACTTTATTTTAGATAACATGCATATCGTTTCTCTTGGTACATCCCTAGAATAGCATTCCATATATTCATAAAGGCTTGAGCACTTGCTTGTACACCAGCAATTTATTTTAGAGGACTCAACTCAGAGTACTGATCAATGAGCCATGCTAATCTTATGTACCAGGTCTCCAGTTCATCCCTTTTCTCTTCATGTGAGATTTCCAGTTTAGTTTAACAATCAATGTTAGACCTACATATTTCACCTCTTTGCTATAAGGGACGAGTTGCTCATTTATTATGAGTTCAGTTTTGCTCTCTGTCTTATTGATAAATAAAAATAAGCGCTGATTTGATTTCATTCGCTTTTATCCAGTAACTTTCACTGTCTGGTTCAATTACTAACGCTGTCTAGGGTAATCTGTAATTTAGCTGTTGTGTTTGTCTTATTTTGTGCGACAGACAAGATAGCTGTATCCTCTGCAAAGGTCGCCATAATAGCACTCCCATTGACCGATAAAGGCCTTGTAGAGAAGATGGAGCATTGGGCTAAAGACACTACCCTGAGGTACCTCTGCTGTGATGTCCTTGAAACTGGAGTACTTCCTACCTTGTTTAACACAGAAAATTCAGTCTGTAAAGTGGGGCTTAATTATTTGCAAAAAATCATCTCCCAATTCAAGGTCATGAAGAATTTTGAACACCAAGCCAGCTTGCCAGACATGGCCAAATGCCTGGAAGATATTGAGAAAGATGCCAGAGCATATCTTCTTTGTCTCCAAGGATTCCTTAATAATTTCCAGAATTCAGTACACCTGACCTGTAGTAGAGTGTTTACACTAAAAGCTGTATTGTTAGTTCTGAACTCACTCTTCAACTATTGATTAAAGTCAGCAGCAGTCTCTCAAAAACCTTTGATATCACAATATCAGACAATATGATGTTATGTCATTTGGTGGTTTTCTTGCCTTTATAATAACTTTTATTTCATTTACCTTCCACCCCCTTGTAACAAACTCTAGATAGAAGCACACATTAATATGGAGAAGTTTCATGACAGTCTTGGGTGGTGAATCCTTCAGAATTTGTTTGGTAATTAGATCATACCTGACAGATTTTTTGGTTAAAACCTCTGCTAATTCTTTCTGAAGTTCTTGATCATCAAGGTATCAGTTCTCCTCACATATGTGGTATTTTCATTGGCAGTTTGTGTTGGCAAGAGATAAAGGTATTTGCCAGGTAGTAAACAAAGATTTTTGCATTTTCTATATCAGATTTTACCCTTGGGTTATTGTCAGTTCTGATTGATGACATTTGTTTTTGGCCTCTCGTGTGAGCTTTTGGTTTGCCTCAAAGAGTAGTTGTCTTTTTTATCTGCCAACTGACTATGCAGGTAGCTGCTGACTGCACCATTCTTCATTTCCTATATGTCTCATAGCTTATTAGTGAGATGACTAGATTTGGGCTTGACTGCTGGATCACAACTCTGATGTCACTGCTGTCAAGCTCTCCTCTTATCCTCACTAGCAGATGAACCTCAAGGATACAGCACTTCTTACTGTTGATAGGCTTGTTGCTAGGCTCAGGGGTGTTGTTCCAAGTTTCCTGTTGTAAGTGAAACAAACATTTCCATTTCTCTCAAGTTGGCTGCTGTCTCTTAGAGCCATCATGAGCTGGATTTTATCTTCCAACTCCAGGTGTAAGCTCTCCCAGTAAGTTCTGCTACCAAGAATCTTAAGAGATTTCAGTCTTGACAGGAGGCCTTCGCTAATTAGTAGGATGACCAGCATGTGGTCAGAGGTGAGATCCCAGCAGCCTTCAGTCCTGATAAAGTCATCTGCAACCCCTCTCTCAACAGAAACATCAAGTCTGGCAATTTTCTTGTGCCAGTAGCCCTCCAAGTAGAAGTTACAATTTCATTGACTCTAGCTTCATACAATAAAAAATATATAACAAATATTATCAATTGAAAAAGCCATCAGCAAAAACCAAAATATTTTAAATGAGTATATTGAAAAATCTAATAATTCTGGACAGTTTATAGAATACTAAGAGATTATTCTTATATGAAATTTTGTAAGAGGCTTGTTTCCTTCTATAATTTTTTTTTGCAACTTCCCCCATTACTTTATTTCTTCAATTTTATTTTCTGGCACAAAAAATTTATGAGGCTGTCCTTGCCATTACTATTGGCTAGAACTAGAATTTAAAGTAATTTAAAATTTAGAACAAAATACTAATATAAAAAAATAAACTAATGCAGAAAAGCAATGACATGACCAAACACCATGGCATCATCCCTCAACACCATTGTCAAAAATCATAACATCGATGAACATGTCAACTTATCACATTCACACAAAATATGGTTGAGTGTAATCGTGCCTCCACAGAACTGACATAGGGGTAGATCCTTGTTATAAATTGGTACAGAATATCCAATGAGAAGAGAGACCTCAGTGGATATCATTGATATCCCTTAGGTTGTTACCATTTGCAGTTTGCCATTCTTCATTCCAAACACAAAATAGTACACACTCTACTTTGCATACAAAATCAAATGTTATGACGAGATGTGTCTATGGCATCATACTTGTAACCCTTTTTGCTACTTCATCTGTTTTTGTATTTACAAGTATTCCAGTCACCAGGCTCCCCATAATTGGAGCCTGTGTATTGAACACAGATTGTTTCCAACTAAAGAATACATTTCCTGAATTGTGCTTTTGAATCAGAACACAGCAGATAATATAATACTGGTAATGGAATAGGTGTCAGGGCTTTCTAAATTTCAAAAAGCTTAAAACCACTACAAGCTGAGACCAATCTGTAGGTATAAGAATGTCTCGTAAATAAAATGAGCATATAATAATATTGTCCAGTTTCAAGCCATCTGTGTTCAAATGGTTTTTAACCATACTATGTTGGTGGTTCTGTAAATCTTTTAAAACTCCTAGTGGTAAATAACATCAGGTACATTGTGCTTTTGTTTCCTATCTAGTAAGATATCAGAGTTTGGAATTTTTATTAATGTAGAGAAATATAGCACAAAATTTGTTCGAAAGTAGGTGAATGTTGCAAATCTATGTTGTTCTTAATGCTCAAAGTTTATATGCCAAAAGGAGTAGTTGGTCATTGACATGCATTGTAATAATCTGTAAGGAGGTATTAATAACATCTTGAATACCAGGTGCTTCTGAACATTCCTCACATTTAACATCTGTACCAACGTTATACAATTTAGTAGCTATAAAGAGTTCAAGTAAACAAACAAAATTTTATTTATAATTTTATTTTTAATCAATAAATATTTTGGACGAAGGTATGTCCCGTGTATTATTTCATTACACTTATTCTTTAGTAAAATGATATCTAATAAGTGCTATGCTCCTTATCTAAATTTTATGAATTTTCAAAAATTGTTCTACACAGAAATACTCTACCATTTTAAGAAATATGACTACCCACTCCAGGCTAAAAAAAAATTGAAACGAGCAGATTGTTTCTCCCCAGAGCACCCAAATCTTTAGTTACAACATTATTGAATAACATTTGTGAAAAGGAAATAAATCGATGTTAGATACCATTTGGCTAACTATAACACTTTTTATATTGTTTGTAAATGAGAAACAACGCGAAGAATATAGAAAACAATTTTAACTTAGTAAAAAACATGTTTTTACAACAAAAATATAGCAGCAAACAGCCATGTGAATTTTTTTGTAGAATACAATTTAGTTTTCTGCATAAAAACAAGAATGATAGAAAAATTCATTTAAAAGAACATTTTCTCCTTTGAAATTGTCTACAAACTAATTAATTGAGATGTTGGTGAAAACATTAATAGAAACTGTTTTACTGTATCACTGGTATTATCTACACAGATAATGCGGTGAACATAAACAAGCTGTCATTTATAAGCTTCCATTGGGGCATAATTCTCATTAAATACCAGGTTGCAAATATTTAGAAAATGTTAAAACTCCAAAAACCAAAACGCCATGGCTATTTTGTTATGGCAAAAATTGAGTGTATGTTTTCTACAGGTTTAATTTTGTTTAGAAAGAAACAGGATGGTGAAGCAAAATTATTTTTTTGTTAATAAAAACTTTTAAACCACTGTTTTCTACCTCAAAGCTGATCAAGTATACAAACTCGTTTAACATCAATGCTTTTGTACCATTTACGATAAAAAGAAGTTCTAGATAAAAGTATCATACAAAAACTTGGAAGTTTAAATTTTCAGCTTTCCATTAGAGTCCCCTCTAGGTATGATGCACTGTCAAATCTACAAAAAATGTTGGAAGTATACAATCATTTTATTTTAAATAGTTTTAAAAACAAAAATATGTGAAATTGTTAACTAATTTTAATCTTTAATTCTATTGAATGCTGTATATTCTGTGTTTTCTTTTTTTTAACTTTAAATATTACCAAGTTTGTTTGTTTAACAATTTTATACAAGTATACCTTTTAATAAGAAGGTTTAAATTCAATTAAGTAATAAATACATATTGAAAAGAGATGTTTTGTCTTAACCCTTTTTTCTCAACTTTCTCACTAAGGCTTATCTACGTAATTGTAGAAGATTTCAGGCAAGTTTTTATATACTTTGGCATCGTGAAAAGTTAGTATATTTCCTACTTTAAGTTTTGTGAACAATAATGTATCCACAGTATTGTGGTTGCCAAAATGTAAGAAGCTGTAACATTTAGACAGGCAATACTCTTTCTTCATCAAATGTAAAATTATTTAGGTTGTCTATGTATATATATTTATATATAAAAACCTGTGTGTGGTACAAATGTATAACTTTTATAAGCAATAAAAGTTTCTTACTGGGAACATTCTAAATTGGTAAAACTTGGGAGATAAGGATTTAAATTTATTTTACTGAAAATTATATTTTAATACTTTATATTAGTTAATTATTTACAAATCTCTCTTCTTTGTTCCACAGCTTCTACTACATGGTAAAACACTGCAGAATATTTTTTCCAAATACCGTATTTACTCGTTTATAACACGCATATTTTTGCTTAAAACTCCTTTTACAAAATAAGGGTTTACCTTGCTGGGTTGGGCCCGATACCTGCTAGAATTCATCAGGAAAGAATACAATAAGGAAAGAATGCTCTTATCTTCAAGCTAAATTTAAAGCAAAATTGAATCTTTTCTGCCGTTGTTAAATTCTTGTGTCAGAGGAGGTACCGTAACACAGTTCTTGCTTCCAGGAAATCCCCACTTACATCATTCATTTTTGCCTGCTCTACACTTCATACAAAAAGGGCTTTAGTTTTCAATTGCTAGTCGGCTTGAACAGTTGGTAGCTAGTGTTTATCAGTTAACTAATTTTCATTTATAATGAGTGTAAATACGTTCATCGTTTACAGCAAAATTTAAACTTTCAGAAATAAAACATGCAGAAGATATTGGAAATTGGGCCGCATTGTGCAAATTTGATGTACCGGAAACGAATGTCTGGGAGTGGAAAAAACGAAAAGGAAAATTAAGTCTTACAACTCATGATAGGCGGTCTTTTCGTGGCAAGGGAGTAATACATCCAAATGTAGAAAGGTAGCTAGTTGAGTTTATACAAGGAAAGAGAAGTGCAGCTTTTGCAGTGACAAAGGAAATGATACAAATTCAAGCAACGTGAATTGTTGAATGTCTAAATCATCTATAATACACAATGTCATGCAGGTCTTGGTTGGTGTGCAAGGTTTCTTCGTAGACATTGTCTTTGATTTGAAGGCAAACCCCTTTAACTCGACGTTTACCCAAAGTATATGAAAATAAAATTATTGAGTTTCATCGATTTATCTTACGAGGAATAATTTTGCTGATGGCTACCTCTGTTGAACGAAAGGGAATCAAGTTTAAAAGGGATCAAATCAACAGGTTATGAGAAGCAGAGATGCACGGTTATGCTTTCAATTACCGCTGATGGACATAAGTTACCTCCATATGTTGTTCTTAAACAGAAAACTTTAAGGAAAAGCTCCCACAAGGTTTTGTTTGTGCCCAGAAGAAAGGATGGATGAGGAAACGTTACTTTTAGACTGGATCGAAACAGTGTGGAATCGAAGAGCAGGTGCTTTGTTAAAGAAAAAAGTCTATTAGTCCCAGATAGTTTCAAAGCGCATTTGACTGAAACAGTAAAGGAAAAGCTGGCAGATATAAAAACTGATTCGGCAGTTATTCCAGGCGGAATAACATCTGTACTTCAGCCTCTAGACGTGTCAGTTAATAAACCTTTCAAAGGCAGTTTTAGAAAATTGTGCACCCAGTGGATCTGTGACGGTGAACATACATATACCCCATCTGGGCAAATGAAAAGACCTTCCCTTTCACTTATTTTGGAATGAATTTTTAAAGTCTGGAATAGTCGTGAAGAGCTTTAAAAAATGAAATATTTCCAATGTAATGGATGGTACGGAGGACTACATGCTCTGGAATAGCAGTGATAATGAATATTCTCATGAGAATGAAGAAATTCCACCCTCTTCGGAAAGTAGTGATAAGTAAAAAATGATGCATATTAAAAACAAACAAAATGTAGATTGGTAAGTTTCTTAACTGTTCATGTTTGGATATTTTAAAAAAAATTCTGGTAGGTACAACTTATTTAGCTATTGAAGTTTTTAAATTTTCCCCAACATATTGTAAAGAAATACAGGTGTGTGATATACACAAATGCATGTTATAGACACGTAAATACAGTACTTAATGTAATTCAAATTCTTCCAAAGGGATATGACAAAGGAAAGTTTCAAAAATTCTATTGCAAAACTTTAGTTAGTTTCATTCATCTTTCTTATGTAATAAAAGAAGGAAGCTGATAAGAGAATACATTTTAATTTTGGAGCCACAAGTAATACACCAACTATAATTCATTTTATACTTCTATAGTTTAAACATTTAAACAACTAATTTTAAGTAAAACTTTTGATACAAAATTATTTTTTTTAAATTTTTGATATCATATGGCCCAAGAAAGGAAAATTTATTAAATTCCTCTGTAATATGTCAATGAAATGGAAAAAAATCATTATTATTATAATTGTTTTTTGTATCTGACAGAATGTGGATATTGATCGTATTTAATTATTTCTATAAGGACAGATACATAGTAAAAAGATTTGAATTCCAAACATTCATGCTTAGCTAACTTCCTTTTACTTATCTAGGGTTCTTATATTACTAAGAAGGCTACTCACTTTTGGCCTACGAGAACATCTTCCATAATCCTTGGCATTAACAAACATCAGTTAACAAAATGGAATCTGTTATAGAAATTTTTTCCTTTACTACCTTACCTTATTTATAGTTTATAAGTCTAATTATAATTGTTTTCTACTCCACTCTTCTATATTTAAAAAGATGTGCTTTAAGTTGTGGCAGAGTATGTAGAACCTTGAATAGTTGTTACTGATTAAGATTACAATTTTTTAAACTATTCAAGTACTTCAAAATAGCTTTAAATTTCCTTTTGGAATAAGTTCAAAATGATCTAGAAAATTTGTAAATATTCAGATTATTATGAATAATTGAACTCTTGAACTCTTCTCATCTTATAGAATTTCGATCCTTAAAATTGTTTCCTTATCAAAAAGCTGTCTAATAAGCCCACTCAAGACTCACCTTCTGACAACTTCAAAAAGTCCCACTTAGGATGTAAAAAGTGCAATCAGTGCTCATATTCATAAAATCTTTAATTTTCAAATGCCGAATGAGCTACAAAATCAATGATCGCCTTCAAAATGTTCACACATTTATTTTACAATAATTATTGCTACATTTCAATAATAAATTTGTTAAATTTTATATTTGTATACTTATTAACCATATTATTCTTCATTAAACAACAATAACCCTTGCTACAAATATTTAAACAACCTTTATGTACATTTTACTATCACATTAGCATCATCAGAGGTTACAAATATACAGAAGGTTATAACATCAGTATGTTTGTAACCGTCTGATTATCCTAACTGTATTAGCGAAATGTACCTCAAGGCTGTTTGAACATTTGTAGCAAGGTTTATAGTTGTATAATTATTATGATTACGCTACTGTGCTCTGTATAGATTTTTTTATATTATTCTTAGCAATAAGTCCTGACAGATTTTGAGTTAGCTATTCTTATTTCACATTAGTAATTGTTAATAATGGCAAAAGTTATTGAAGATTCCTTTAAATGATGGACTAAATCTATTATTGATTTTCTTAAAGAGAAATCATTAAATTTAAATTTGTCAACAGATTTATGAAGTGTAGACCAAATGTGATGGGTCATTCAATGTTAAGGCTATGGTGTATGTCATTCCAATGTAAATAATGACAAATACTGTGGTGAACAATTTTTTAAAACACCTGGTTAATTCAAGTGATAACAAAATGTCTACTACTCTGTTACTGAAGTAGAAAAAATGTTTCCAATTAACTGTTAATATTTTCAGCATATGAACTATCATTATAGAACTCTTATATATATATATATATATATATATATATATATATATATATATATATATATATATATAAATATATATATATATATATATATATATATATATATAGATAGATTTTTTGGACTAGGAGACTGACAGACTTACCTTGGTAAGAGTCCACACTGTAGTCTTGAAATAGAAACACATAAAAGCACTTAAACAATGATATATTTCAACCACACAGTGGTCTTTGTCAATCGAAGAGAAAACACAAAAAGAAATATGAGAGAATGAAATAAATACAAGTTGTAATCACAGATTGTGTAGAGTAGAAATCAGATGTCACAGATGCACAGATTAAAGATATATATATATATATTGTTTCCATGAGCATATGAGTGATTATAGTTTATATAAGTCTGTCAGGGGAAAAGAGATAAGGCTATTAGGGGGAAAAAAAAAATGAATGGGTTTATCTGATGTTGAGGTTAGGGGATTATCTGGATTTGGTATACCACTGGTATGATAGTTCCCACCTTCTCAGTTCTGAGAGATTGCAATCAGGGGGGAGTGATTTAATTATTTTTGTGGTATAGCAGTCATCAAAAGTTGTGATGTTGTGACTCGCAGCATGTTGAGCTGTTGTTCTATCCATATTCATAATTTTAACATCATGTCTGTGGCCATTCATTCTGATATTCAAACCATCCGTGGTCAGGCCTATGTACTGTGCTGAGCAAAGTTTACATTGTAGCTGGTATATGACATTTTTCGATGTACAATTATGATGACCCTGTATTTTGAAGACCATTTTTGTTGTTTGGCTGTTGAAACTATTTGCTGAGGGGTGTATTGGGCACGTCTTGCATCTAGGTCTATTGCATGGGAAGGAGCCATGAGGAAGTTTGTGTGGTTTCTCTGCATCAGGGTCTGGTAGTTTAGGATGTACTAGGATGTTTTTCAAGTTGGGAGGTTGCTTGTACCAAATTTGCGGTGGATCGGTGAAAAGATTTTTGGTGTGGACGGAAGCTTGAAGAATTTTGAAGCCATCTTTCAATATCTTGTTGAGTTTATGTAGACCAGGATGGTAGTCTGTTATTAAAGACAGTTTATTTTGTTCTGTTTGTGGTTTATGGTGAACCGAGGATTGTGCTGAATGAATTTGGTTTTCAATGAGTTTTTTTGGGTATCCTCTTCTCTGGAAGGCTGTTGATATCTTTCTATTAAAATCTTCCAATTCTCTATCATTCGAACAGAAATATATATATTTTGGACTAGATAGGAGACTAGATAGAGACTTACCTAATGGCAATAGTCCCCAAAACTGAAATCTCTTGGAAATAAATAAATAGACACATATAAAAACTTATTACACTATTGAAATGTTTCTCACAAATTCTCTTGCCCCTGATTACCTGAATGTAGGGTATGTACCTTTTTATATTCATAGGGTGGTTGCTATTGAAAGGTAGGTATTGTAGATGGTTTGTCGGTTTGATGTGGACACCTGTATAGATATTCTCATCTCTGATTGTTGCATCTACATCCAAGAAGGTGATATTTGCTGTAGATTTCTCCCAGGTGAATTGAAGTGTAGAGAATAGTGATAAGCCCTTCAAAAAACTTTCCAGAGTTGAGATTCCCAGTGTCCAAATTACGAAGATGTCGTCTATATATCTGTACCAACATAATGGTTGGTGTGTTTGAGTTTTTAAGAATTCTGCTTCGATATTACCCATGTACAGGTTTGCATACGACGGGGCCATCCTAGTACCCATTGCTGTTCCTTTTATTTGCAAGTAATTCTTTTCCTCAAACTGAAAACTATTCTTTTCAAGAATGAATTTGGTGAGGTGAACAAGGAAAGGTGTAGTGGAGTAAGGGTTGTCTGAGCGTTTGTTGAGGAAATTTTCGAGAGCTGATAGACCACGTGCATGAGGGATGTTCGTATAAAGAGAGGTAATATCTATGGTGACCAAAATTGTTTCAGGAGGTAGAGGTACGGGTATTTGAGACAGCCGGTTTATGAAATGATTCATATCCTGAATGTATGACGGAAGGTTTTTCACCAAAGGTTAAATAAGAATCCAGAAAAGCTGAGATTCTTTCTGTGATCGAATTACAACCAGCAATTATTGGCCTACCAGGAGGAGGAATGATAATTTTAAGGATCTTTGGCAGTATGTAAAATTGAGATGTAGAGGGGCTTTAATTGCAAGTAATTTTATAAATCCTTCTGAAATTTGTTCTCTAGGACCCTTTATTTGCTGGAAGAATCATAATATATTGTTTTTTATAGAATATATTGCTGCTCTATCGAGTTTGGTAAGGTTATGTTTGGTTTTGAGGCTGTTTATGAATGATTTATTCGTGATGTTTTGCATTATGAAGTTTATGTAGAGTTCAATATGATGATCAGGTGATAGTGGTGGAGGGTCCCAATCAGAAGGTGGCTTGAACTTTGCCAGACAAGGGTTTCTTGTAAGAAACTATATTACAGGGTGAAGCTGACTATTAGTCTTCTTCAGTTCATGCCTTTACAGATAGTATACCTTATTACAAACTGTAATTGTTGCATTCTTACTCCTCCCACAGCCCCAACCTAAAACTTGAAAATAAAACTTTCATGAGAAATTTCAAGCATGTTTACTTATTTTCAGTACTTTATTGTGAAACTAATTGTTTACTTTCTTTTGTATTTTTGTTCATATTTCCAAATCAGTAACATAAAAGTAATCGTATAAACATAATAATAGTTGAAAATAAAATTATAAATTCAACATTATAATTAAAAAAATATATTAATAATTTCATCTCAACAACAACCATAAAGTTTTCAAGTTACTAAAAATCAATTTGGTATGATTGATATTTTGTTTTGATATTTCACAATTACTAATATTTAACTAATCATAAACATTGTAATAGAAAAATGTATAAAACAAATAAAATCAAAGTAAAAATTAACTACTCAATCATCTGAAATTACAGTAAACTCAGCAACAATTCTTTTTTAAACACCAAAAAAATTACTTCTGTTCCAAAGAATTTTTCTCAATTCAAAATAACTTATTTAAAATCATCATAAAATAATAAAAGCTAAAATAAAAATTAATTTTATATTCTAAAAATTTCAGTAAAAACAGTAACTAAATTCAAATGTTTTTAAAGCAATAAAAAGAAATTTTTCTTGTGAATTTCGATTCCCATAATGATTGAAAAAACTTTTACATTTGATTTTTTTAAATGAACAACTTGCTGAACTTAAACAGTTATGAAGTTGAGTGATTTATAAATTTGGTAGGTCATTAATTTATTAAGTTCAAACACAAGATATTTGTATCTTGATTTCAAATATACATATATTCTGATTCATTCATATTTTACAATTTTAACATTTAAATCATCAAAACATTACAATATTTTTTTTTTTAAAGTAAAAGCTAAAAAAATGTTAAGATGATATAATTTCAAATAAACAGTGACCACTTGAAATTGTTTGTTACTGTTGATATCACAATCGGTTCTTGTTTAAAAATTACAGCTATTTAAATTAAATTATTAATCACTATTCACACCACAATGTACTCCTTTGTGGTGGAAGGTTAAAAGTTCTTTTACTTAACTCTGCTTTAATAAGATGGACCATATCATTGACAAAATCATACCTGTGTTTACTTTCTAGTACAGCCGTCATCACTTCCAACCTCTGTTTGGGAGTCATGTCAGCAGACAGTACATATTTCACTACATTTAATGGAACATCTGATGCAATATCAAATTTGAAACTATTTTCTACACCCCAACTATACACTATGTGAGCACTTTTAAAGTTTAGGCTGTGATTCATTACAATGGTTAAAATCTTAGTAGTCAAGTCAGTAACTAAAAACCTATCGGTAGCAACTACAAGTTCTAGTAAAGTATTTACATCTTTCGGAAGAATACACTCACAATAAGTGTCTGCTATGCGTAAAAATGAAGTGAAGCAAGCAGCTGAAATATCACACAACCTTATATTTGTCTGTTCCGATTCTTTAAACCCACCACGAAACATTGCTTCAAAATACGGAGATATATTACATAGAGATGTTTTATTGGCAGACACTGTAGATCCGTCGTCTAGGAGAAACACAAGTGTTCCTTCTCTTCGAAGGCTTCCAACATCACAATGAGAACACATGGACATTGGCAATTGAGGATTTAAAATACGTAATGTTTTAAAAAGTGCACTAAATCCAGGAACTGCTTCTTCCAATTTTTCATCTAGAGCATCGAGAAGATAACTTAAAGCTTTATAATCCACTAGTAGTTTCATTAACAACACACGCTCTCTGCAAAGTCAAAACAGATATTTCTTGAAATACAAATATACTACTAAGATACAATAGTAGATCTATCAAACTTGTTGACATACAATAGAAAGAACCATCTTAGAGGCCTTGAATTACAATTTTTTTCTAGGAGATGGCAGATCATCAAGATTTAAGACTCTACAAGGCACAGGCACTTACATATTAGCAGTGATGAATCCTGTCGTAGTGTGGGCACCAATTGTGACGTCTCTGCTTGAAATGTTATATGTGACCTTTTATTGTTAAGTTTTGATAATTTTAATTAATAATAGGTTCCATAAATATGTGGCATTTTCAAGAACAAATCATAACAACTTCATGCTTTTGGATCCAAGTAATAATAATATCATGTAAATAAAAGTTACGATAATATTTACTAGCTATCGTTTTATAATTTTATGCCAATAATTTTATAAAAACCCAGATTTATATTTAATCACTGTAAAATATGTACTTTTGTATTTATCTACATTCCTCGATACATTCACAATAATATAGACATTATATAGCCATCATGTGTAAAACTGATAAAAACATTGTAGTGTAATTACTGTACGTCAAAAACAAAATTTTAAAACTTTTTAAAAACTGGTTGTGCATTTTTTGAAAACTAAAAAAATGTCTTTGCTTAGAATAATTTTTTTAAATTTCTGTTAAAAAGTATGCTTTTTCTCTTACAAAAGATTAAAAAAATTACATCAAAAGCTTTATTGTTGAGAGAGTTCTAAGTGTTCTTAAATTTATAGCACTATCACCCCAATTAAAACTTGTCAAAACTAGTTAAACACTTGGAGTTTAGTGGGGGAATTTCGAGTCATCTGTAGGCACAACTCCTTGGATTTAGAGACACATAGTTAATATTTGCATGTCCTCCAAAGGGTTATTATCGTTATTGTTTTAACTGACATTTAGTTAGTATATATGTATTTGTACAAATAACTTTTAAATATTAGATGTAAACGTAAAGATTATTTTACAAAATAATTGCCATAATTGATAAATCAAGCATTTAGTTACCAAGTTAATCTTTGTAACCATCAATTATATATCTGGAATGTTGTAATTTACATAGAAATTTATCTTTATGGATCTATTTAAAGCCTACGCTGTTTATTTTTCTATTATTTGGAGAGGAGAAAATCTATTTATACATTTTTCTTGAAGAACCCAGGGGACCCAGTCAGCTTGCAGTACAATATTTGTACAGCACAGAGAAAAACAAATTACCACAAATAAGTAACAGATTGTAAACAATATTTCAAATTGTACAACAAAGATAGAACATAGAAATAAATTTGAAAATGTACTTACAAACAAATTAAAAATTATTTATTTCACATTTATTTGCATTTATTATTCATGATACAGTCAAAATACTTAACCACACCATGCCCTGGCCTGGAAAAACTAGGCCCTTGTAGATTGTGTATTTGACATTACACTGATATTTTGTTTTGTTCACTTATTACAATAATGTTTTTTTTTGTTTTTGTAATTTTTGACAGTGTTTCTAGGAAAGTGAGGAGACATTCATCAAGGTTTACTTAGAGAATGCATGTCAGGAATGATGGAATCCACTATACAGTGTGTACCAAAAAGAATGAACCAATTTTAAATAGATTATTTGTTAGGAAAAAGGGCTTAACACCAACAAATTTCATACTAAATTACTCACAAAAGACATAAGTTTATAAAAATCCATCATAAATGTTCAATATGTCCTCCATTGGCTGCACGGACGACATCTAGCCGATAGCTGAATTCATCCCAAACTGAGTGTAAGGTGTCTTCTGTCACTGAAGCTACAGCAGTTGATATTCTGGATTTTAGTTCATCAATGTTACGAGGTAAGGAAGGAACGTAAACACGTTGTTTAACAAATCCCCACAAGAAAAAATCGCATGGTGTTATGTCATGGGACCTAGGAGACCACGAGTGTAAAGCCTGGTCTCGCGGTCCTGTACGCCCTATCCAACGTTGAGGCGAGTTGGCATTGAGGAAACTGCGCACATTGTTTTGCCAGTGCGGTGGTGCTCCATCTTGCTGATAGATGAAATTGTCAGAATCAATAAGTTGTGGGAATAACCAGTTCTGTAGCATTGCAAGATATGATTGTCCTGTTACAGTTTGTTCCTCAAAAAAGTAGGCTCCATAAACCTTGCTTTGCGAAACAGCACAAAAAACATTCACTTTTGGTTAATCACATTCGTGTTCAATTGTTTCATGAGGATTTTCGAGCCCCCATATACGAACATTATGACAGTGAATCTTACCGCTAATAAGGAATGTTGCCTCATCGCTGAATATCAACCGTGGCATAAAAGTGTCATCTTCCATGTCCTGTAGAAAAGCATTGCTAAGGTCCACATGCTTCATTTTGTCACTAGCTCGAAGAGCTTGTACCAGTTGTAATCGGTATGGTTTGACGCCGTAACACACGCCACACTGTCATGCACGGTAACACAAGTTCTCGGCTAGCACGATGCGTAGACTTAGGCTCCGCTCAAATGCTCGTCGGATTTGTTCTAATGTTTGTTCAGGAACGCGTGGCCGACCAGGACTTTTCCCTTTACAGAGGCACCCGGTTTCTTCAAACTGTTTATACCACCATCGAATGTTCTTTGGTGATGGTGGTTTAGCACGAAATCAAATACAAAACTGTGACTGAACTGTGACCACTGAATGAGTACAACTAAATTCAATAACAAAATACGCCTTCTGTTGCGAGGACGCCATATTGAGCGGGACTGGCTGCACGATCTACGCCAGTGTTTGTAGCGACATACAGCAGATTTTTTTCTGAAACTCTAAACCATGCCGATTACATCTGGCGGTGTTTCGGTTACCTAGTGACATTTGTTTCAATATTATTACAAGTTAAAATCGGGTCATTCTTTTTAGTACACGCTGTATTATTAGTAAATAAATTCATTTGCCTTTAAGGATATGGGTAAACATTTCTTGTGCCACTTCGACAATTTAGTTTCTAGGAGATTGTAGTAGTACTAGGCCATCATTTGGTCTGATCAAACAACTTTGTAAAACTATTATATTTTAAAGTAGTAAAGATTTCTTTCCCTGTGCCTTTTTTGTTGGACTATAGAACTACTATTCATTGCTTCAAAGGATACTATAGAACTATTGCACAGCTTTAATACAAAACAGAATATGAACAAATAGTGATAAAGTCAAACTACACTGTTATAACACTTCTTACTTACCACTAAAATAAATAAACAAAACACCAATCAGCCCCACACATTATAGCAGTAATAATGCTGCATTGAGAAAATATTATTTTACTATTTTTTTCAAGTAAAATTATTTTTTTTTAATTAGAAAGAACAAATATGCAAGTATATCAAGGCTTGGCAAAACCTAAGTATGAATTTATGGGCATAATAGAGTGTTTAAAGTAGAGTGTGCTTGTATATTCAACACCAAACCTCAGTTACATAAATAATAATGTTAGTTACCAAGTTTACTTACTTTATGACATGAGGAATCGTAAGAGATACCATTATCTTCGTTGAAGTATCAGCTTTCAGAAGCCTATATTTCATTTCACCTTCGCCAAGTCCAGATTCGGCAAGTTTCGAGACTTGTTCCAACACTTCAGTACCCTGTGAAGCAATACGTTCACACTGAACACACTGGGAGTGAATTGGACGACATAATCTTTCGTGTATAGTTAAAACCATTTGATCATCCAGTAGCTTCTCATAATAATATTTATTTCTAAAACAAAGATAAGTTACTATTAATTACACTTCATCGTTCAAGAAAGAACAATAGATTTCCATGTTTACATCTATTATACACTTACTATACACATATTTCAACAGCTTTTTGTTTTCTTTTATTTGAAAACTCTTTTTATTTGGTTACTGCAATGCCAGAAACATTAACAAATATGTTAAAATACCTGAATTTAATTTAGATACTTGTAGTTTTTAACACTATATACTATATATTATAATAAAGTGTAATGTACTTTTTCTTTCTGATTAATTTTTGTCTAATGTCTGATTTTTCTTGTTAGTTTAAAAGAATGTTTTTTTCCTTTAAACATTTTGCTATTATGTTTTTTTGAAGCCTATACATGTATTTACTGTATATCTATTTGTTTTGCATATGTTTTGTACAAAACACGATGATTTCTTTTTATTACAATACTTTTGACTATTTAGTTATTCACTTTTTTCGTTTTTCAACATCCAAGAAGAAAATTGTATAGATTCTTTAAAGACAATCGAATACAGCCAATAGGTATTGAAATTTAATTAATTCTTACTTAAAAATCCACTAATGATTATAGGTGTTCAGGACATAAAAAGAAAAGCCATAGAGTCTACATACACCTTATGTAGCTAAATAAGTAAAATTTTACCCTGCAATGGAACAGAGTAGTTTTCTTGCTTTGATGTTCGGATCTTTGAACAGCCTGATGTAATCAATCAATGTAACGATGGTGGCCTTGTCTACCATTGCTCCAACTGGATTTTTCATATATGCGACATGACAGAGTAACTCCAGAATAGCTGCTTCATCACTGAAATCTTCAGGTGTTATGGAACTAAGTGATTGCATAGCTTCACTCTTCTGAAACGGAAATAATTTTACTCATTAAATTTTCTTTAACTTCTAATACTTAATATAAATTAAATATATATGAAGTTAAATTATTCAACTTGAAATAAATATAGATCAATAATTAAATTAAGTGTATCGAAGAAGTTTGTTTGAGTGTATCCATGTCATTTACATTATGTAAATTATCTAAGCATTATTAGAAAGATTGTAGGGAGTAAATGGAAATTAACTGCAAACATAGTATTGCAATAGTTTAACAAACTGAATGTTAGAATATAAATTAAAATAAAATAAATGGACTTAATAAACTGTAAAAAAAACTAATGAGTGCCCACAAGGATATAAAAACGTAGAAGTATAGAGGATAGTGATCAAAAGAACTGATAAAAGAAAAAAATATTATCAAACATTTTTGGGTATGATGAAGCAAATACAATGAGTCTACAGGTTTTAAAAGATCACATATGTTTAATAACATCTACGGAGCACAAAATAACAATATATTAATGGCATTTGCAGTTTTCCCTGTGTTTAATCATCAGACCTTTGATTAAATAAGAAGTGTTTTAATATTAAATTATTGATAAAGATTTTTGAGGTTACAATATTGTTTGATAGGTTCAAGTTAATATTTTAAATTATATATTTTAGTATAATGTTATTAAAATTTGTATTTGTAACTACTCAAAATTTAAATAAATAAAAACAGGTGTTTTTACTGATTTAAAAATAATTATTTATAGTTTTTTTATTAATCATATTTCTTCAATAAACTTAGTGAATGGCCGTTAACCCATTGCTACTTATGGATGGAAAATATATGTCACAACAAATTAATCATCTAAATCTTAGATGTCAGTTTTCCGTCTTGATTTTTGTCGTTTATTTGCGTCAAAAGAGTTTATTTTTTGATGTGTCATGTAACAGACTAGATGTCTGTGGTATCTATGGATATATATCGCTTCTAGAAGCCTGAAGCATAGCGAAGGATAGATATTTGTAGCCCTTTAATGTCCTTTTATATGACATTCTAGACACGATACATAGACCCGTCATCAGATTTTATGTTAATTGGACTCTCTTTCTCTGTTTAATTAGTACTTAGTACTTTATGTTGGTCAGTAGATGTTATTTCTTGTGTATCGTACTACGTCAATATGGAAAATCTGTGGTCATCTGAGGTTGATCGTTTGTTGAAGGTGAGCGAGAGAAAGGGTAGTGACACTTAAAGTTCTACCTTGCAATTATACAATTATTTAAAATTAAAAAATAATAAAACAACAATAAAAATAATTAAGTAATTCTATATTACACTTAGGGATATTAAACAACAAAAATCATGAAATCTTACTTTTTATTTTGATAGTCAGTCAAAAAAGGAGGAGGTTTAGTGGCCCCAAGGTTTATAGAATGACAGAAAGAAGTTATTTTGGTTGGATAGTAAGAAAAGGGTATTTTTAATCTGGGGGACATTTATTTATTCATGAAGGGAATTAGGTTCTCCTTTTTTCTAAAATTTAAATTAAGTTTTTAGTTTTAAAAAGACAGTAGTAAAAGATCCCACTTATCAATGTTTTATTATATCACTTTGTTTTTAAAGTTGCTTGATGTAATCATCTTGAATTCACTGATTAAAAAATACTTGAATAAGTGAATACGTAAGGGTTTACTTGCTGACGCGTTTCGAAACAGTCGTTTCTTTTAAGAAGTAAAGCCTCTACTGGCATCATTGTGTTAGGTACAAAGGTTGTCTGGATGGATTTATGACTGTGGAAGGGGTGGGTTATTTTGGTTCTGCACTATGTAATGGAAAATCGTGTTGGCCTCAAAATGTGTGTGATCATGTAATATGTTTACTTTATCTGTTGCGTAGTGTTTGCAAATCTCATATTTTCTAAAGTTGTTAGTTTTTTACTTTGTTTCAATATGTGGAGTATGTTTAAATTTGTATGTCCGTGGGTGTATATTGCGTGTTTTTAGGTATGTAGCATAGCTGGATTTTAGGTTTGTTTGGTTTCATGGGCAATGTGTTTTTCGAAGCGTGTATAGAATGACCTACCGGTTTGGTCGATATAGTAGCTGAGACAATCGTTACATGTTAATTTGTAAAAACCGGATAGTTTGTATTTGTCTGTTTGTTTTCGAAAGGGTTGTATGTGCTGTCTTAAACTGTTTGTTGTTTTGTAAGATATTTGGTAATGAAGTTTTTTGAATGTGAAGGCTATTTTTTGTGTGTTTTTGTTGTGGTATTTGTTGTTTTTGTGTGTTTTATCTGCGTGGCCTTTTGATGATGTTTATGTTTAATTTTCATGAGTATGTTGTCTATGATTGTATGTGGGTAACCGTTTTGTTGAGCGATGTATTTTATTGTATTGAGTTTTTTATCATAGTCTTTCTGTAGCATAGGTATTGATTAGGCAGTGAAATATATGATTAAATGCAGCGTGTTTGTGTTGTGTGGGGTGATTAGATGTATTATGTATGACAGTATCGGTTGTTGTTGGTTTTCTGTATATTTTGAAATTGTTTGGTGATGGTAAGGTCTAGGAAGTTTATTTTATTGTTTTCTTCTAATTTGAGGGTAAATGTGAGGTTTTGGTGTATGGTATTAATGTAATTGTGTAGTTGTTTGATTTGCCATTTGTTGCTGTTGTATAATATTAAAATGTCGTCTACATATCTATGGTAATAAATTATTTTTTGTTGTGTATGATTGTTGTTTTTAAAAGTGATTTTAAAAATAAGGCGTTGTGAAGGTGGATATATTTTGCTAGAGGCCTTATAAAGGTGGACGTGCATTGCTAGAGGCGTTATGAAGGTGGATATAGGTTGCTAGAGGTGTTATGAAGGTGGATATAGGTTGCTAGAGGTGTTATGAAGGTGGATATAGATTGCTAGAGGTGTTATGAAGGTGGATATAGGTTGCTAGAGGTGTTATGAAGGTGGATATAGGTTGCTAGAGGTGTTATGAAGGTGGATATAGATTGCTAGTGGCATTATGAAGGTGGATACAGTTTGCTAGAGGTCTTATGAAGGTGGATATAAGTTGCTAGAGGCGTTATGAAGGTGGATATAGGTTGCTAGAGGCATTATAAAGGTGGATATAGTTGCTAGAGGCCTTATGAAGGTGAATATAGTTGCTAGAGGCCTTATGAAGGTGGATATAGTTGCTAGAGGCCTTATGAAGGTGAATATAGTTGCTAGAGGCCTTATGAAGGTGGATATAGTTGCTAGAGGCCTTTTAAAGGTGGATGTGCATTGCTAGAGGCGTTATGAAGGTGGATATAGGTTGCTAGAGGTGTTATGAAGGTGGATATAATTGCTAGAGGCCTTATGAAGATGGATATAGGTTGGTAGAGGCATTATGAAGGTGGATATAGGTTGCTAGAGGCCTTATGAAGGTAGATAGGATTATTATATTAGAATGAGTTTTTTATTGAATAAAAACTCTGTGTATTAATAACAGATAATAAATTAATGTAATACTCCACATATAAAGCAATCAATAATGTAATTACTATAGATGCAGTTAATTTCAGTAGTATAGTGTGATTTTACGCACTATATATCAGTAACATTATAAAACTATTACTTCTAGTTCCTGCTGTATGTCCATAGAATCATCTTCAGACGACTTTGGACTTCTTTCCAATTCTTCATCACTTACACACAGTGGAGAATATGCACCAGGAGGAGACATAGTTACTATTGACCTGGGTGAACATTCTTCACTCAGAGGACTCCAATATCCTGTACGATTGTTTACAGCTCCTCGAGGACTAAAACCTGAACTGCACGGAGAAACATTTCCTGAAGTATTCAGCTCTTCATTTGATATATTTGACTTCTCTTCTGCATGGTGGATGATGCCATTTTTAGATATATGATCAGTTAACTTTTTTACCAGGACAGAGACCAAACCCTCTTGTACAAGAATCTGAAATTGTTAAAAGTGTTTGTTATAGTTACATGCTGTACAAATTTCTCACTTATAAAATCAATTATTGTTTATCATTGAGATTTATTCATATGTTTGAATAATATAATTAATTTTGTTTTCTTAATCTATTTTAATCAAACAAAGATATTAAGTTGATATATTGAAAAGTAATTGGAATTTCAACCAAATAAAATCATTTATGAAAACAAGCCATAATAATAGGTATTTATTTATTTGTATTATTGTGTATAAATTATATATACATAAATATATATTGTAATGTATTTTATTAATTTATATACAGAAATAACACCCAGGGAGCATAACAAAGACATACTAAAAAATCAAGTTAAGTTCTTAACATGTTGAGTGAGGCGGACGTGCATGAACGCCCATGGATTGCACGTGCTCTACTGATGGTGGTAGGTGTTTACGTATGCCTTGCTCTCTCTCACAATTCATTGGTTCATTGTGAGGTTAGTTGATGTAAAAAAACGTTGAATCGCTTGTCTGTTATTGTGTAAGTCTTTGTGAACATTTCGGTGCATTTTGTTTTTTTTTCCACCATTGCTATCAGACAGGGGACTATTCTATCGCAGTGGTACTTTGAAGTGTGTTTATTAGTTTTTGTGCAATGAATATGGATAACAAGGATGAATTATTAGAGAATGTCTACTATAACAACATCTGTCTAAATAAACATTCTCTAATTCATCTTCATTATCTATATTTATTGTACAAAAACTAATAAACACTACTATAACACACTTCAAGTAACACTAATATGATAACACAGTCCCTAATGTGACAGCAATGGGAAATATAAAAAAAAATGCACCGAAATGTTCAAAAAGACTGGCACAATAACCGACAAGGGACACAAAATTTTCCGTCAATGGCTAACCTCAGACTGAGCCAATGAATTGAGAAGATTACATAAACGCCTACCGCCAAGGGCACCAATAGAGCACGGGAGTTCATGCATGCCCGTCTTACTCAACCTGTTAACAGATTATGTCAAATCAGCAAGTATGCCCCCTTTAAATTTTCAAACAAACTAAATTTTCAAATTTACAGTAGATTCAAAACTTTGAGTCCCGATTTTGCGAAATTCAAGTCAGCTAAGCCACTATTAATCAACTAAGCCGGTGACATTTTAAAAACATTTCCATTTCAGAATTACGGGTTCCTCATAAAGTTTTTAAAAGTAAAGAATTTGCTGAAAAGCCTATTTTACTGTTAGATCATCGCATTCTGATGAAGATCAACTGTGCTACATCACATTAAACTGGATAGCTATAGGTTTATACACAAAAAACACATCACTATTTCTGAATTCATCTCATTTATAAGTTTTTGTTACTGTTGTAATATCATAGACTGAAGACAAAATACTGAAGATTAAATTACTTTAACTTTTATCATGTGTTTTAATTTCAGTTGATGGCCAATAAACATACATTCATTTGTTACAAAATTCTACTTTATTTTTAGATAATTTGTATTAGTTATCATCCAAGGTGTTTCATAAACTTTTAGGCTCTAACTGAGCTTCAGACATTGACTTGTTCTAAGATGACTTCAATCCTGATAGCCTTCAATAGATAACTTTATTGTTTATAAAAATTTTGTTACTAACTTTATTTTAACTTGTACATTATTCATAAGCATAATCAGACATTCTCCTTTTCTTAAATATATCTGATATTTCCTCAACATGATTGTGCACAGATAATTATGCACTTGTACTCCATTTAACACTATCTTTGACCAAACATTAACCCTTTGCACTCTAAGAATGAGAACGCTCTTTTGGCACAGCACTCAGAGCCCGGGTTTGAACGGACTTAGGTGTTTACCCCGTCTGCTTCGAGACTTGCAACACGTCTTTGGTACTGCTCCGATGGCTTCTAACAAATTTATTTTATCAGTTACCAAGTCATTTATAAAGGTGTTTATTAAAAAAATATTTTACAATTATATAATCCTTTTTATTAGTGAAATAAAGATTATGTTACAAGTTCATAACTAATGTTTTTATTTATATTTCTATTGGGCAGGGAAATTCACAAAGCATTTTGGAGAATAAATAAAAGAGAAACTTTTCAACAAACATCAACATTACTAAGATTTAAAAAATCAAACTAAGCAATTAAATAATCTATTCAGCAAGTAGGTACTTAAAATGTAGTATCTGTGAAGAATTTGGGTACGTGTTGTTCTACAATAGCTTTTACCAGAACCACCAACTTAAGAAAAAAATAAACTTTTGCACAAAGTTACTTCAAACCCCACAGAATGTCACACCGTATTTAAAAATACCTAACTATTACCGCTTTAGGAGTGGAATTATAGGGAAGTGAAGCCGGATTATACTCGGCTTCTGAGTGGATATGTCTAAAACCATTGTCAGGTATTGGCCAGCTTTGGAGTATGGCACCAAGGGTGTTGGTCTGATGGTCGGAGCTGAAATGCATATTGCCATTGCCGATTTATACCTGGCAATAGAGTGCAAAGAGTTAATATTATCTTTTAGAAATTATTTCAATTATATTGTTTTTAATAAAAAATTAAAAAGTTAGATATTTATATTAAATTTAACATGTTGAATTTATGTTTTGTAAATTTTTAAATTTAAGTTTATCACTGAAATATTTACATGAATATCAGTTTAAAAAATTTAGTTGTTTAAAAATCAAACAAAAATTTCAGTTCATATACTAAAAATAAATTAGATTTACTAACCATATTTGCAAAAAATGTTAGTGATTTTTTTTGTACTACTCATCTGCATAGTTAAAAATATCAAAAAACCATTAAAATAACAAAATTATTTCCTTTTAGTTAGTGATTCCATCATATAATAAATACTGACCTGCAAACTTGAATCATCAAACAAAAAATGACTTAAGGCATTCAGAATACGTGTCTGCTGGTTTCGACATGAACTATTCCGAAGTTCTTTAACCATTAATGCAAGGCCATTACTTGTATGTCGTAAACGAGCTCTACCAACTGATTCTCGACACAACAAACATAAAATAGTCATTAACGCTGAAAAAGAAAAAAATAGTATAGGTTTCTGTTAAAATTTAACCCATTAGTGCCCAGAATTTTTTGTCAGTGGGATTTAAACTATATCATCAAATTGTGATACAATTGGCATCAAAATAATTTTAAAAATATCTAAACATTTTTTTGTTGCTTACATTTAAAGATAATGGCCACCCACAAATGTGGACACTGGGTAATAATGGATAGGCCATTTTATAATTACAAATATACATAAGTAAACAAATTAAACATATCCTTGTATGTCATTGTATAACAGACATGTTTTGTATAAGAGTTTATGAGTGAAATTGTTCAGAGCATTTAATGTGACAACCCCTTTGACATTGTTTGCACTTTTTCCATGTGTTCTTTTTGCACTGGCCACACCGTACTTGAGTAGAATTGGTTACCAGAACATGAAGTGTTTGATCTAGTCTGATACTGTCCAGCACTCGCTTCTTACCAGTTACTGATATACGTGATCCTTTTGAACGTTTTCGTATATAACACTGAAGACAGGTTTGAACAATGTACCTTATGGAAGATAACAAGTCCTTTGATTTTTCTTTTCCTCGAGGGGAAAAGAACTGCCAAGCATTATTCTTGATCTAGAGAATTGCTCTATGATACAACTGCCAAGCATTGTTCATAGATGCAAGTATGCTATCAGTGCCCAATACCATTTACAACTGCATAGGCCTATCCCAATATGATAAATTAAAATGGTTTGATCCATTTGGTCAACGCCCCCCATATATGTATTATATCTGACAAAGCAGGCTGTGGAACATTTTCAACACCATTGTTTAGCTATTCCCATTGGATTCACACCGCAGCTGGTTGAGGCAACCGTGACAATGTTGTTATCTTTGTATCTTACTAAGGTTCTTCCTGTTTTTGGTTCAGACAACTGATTAAAAGAGTCCCTAGGCTGTTTTTTCAAACTTTTGACATCTTAGAGTACATTTTCAATTCAGTTAGCTCTAATTGTGCCTGTCAAATCGAGGCATTTTCTTAACAAATCATCAAGAAGTCTTAGACTTGTGAAAAAGTTGTCTGTACAAATGCTGCATTTCTTACCATTTGGCATTTCACTCAATAAATCAACAACTACAGACTAGCCCACTCCAAATTGAGGATTTGTATTTCCTGTTGACGCTCACAGATATGGTTCAGCTTTAATCAAATATCCGAGACGTGTACATGGGCACCATACTTTATAACCAAATCTTATTTGTTTGCCGTGTATGTTGTTTGGCACTATGTTTACCATAGTACGGAATCATAGATTCATTTATACTCAAGTTAACATCTCCTGGATAAGCTTGGAGCAAACGTACATTCAACATACCTCAAATTGGACGAACTGTAGCAAATTTATCTGTAGGTTAAAGTTATTCATTGTCACAGACATGAAAATATCTGAGAATATTTTCAAATCTATTCCTACTCATTGCTTTTGCAACTGCATCATGATGGGTATCAAAGGTTGCTTCCCAATATATTCGTTTTCGAGTAACTGTACATTAACCTCTGAGAAATAAAATGGAAATACATAAATGAATACCTTCATTTACCTTGAAAGATTCATTGCTCCTTTGCAGTGCAAACTAATTGTTACTGTCAGTGATATGTGACATAACCTCATCATCTAGAAAAAGTTCAAATAATTCAACAGGATCAAAATCTTTCAAGCCAAGGCGTTCTATTGAATTCCTGTTCAGGTTTGTTACTAATATCAGCTCTAGTCCAAATTCGTTGTTTTGCTGTGTTTGTGAAATTTTTGGTTCGCTATTTTTACCTTTTTCGTATTCTCACCACAACCTATTTCGTTTGTCTTACTTACACCTTTTTTCTTTGTATTTCTTTTAGCATTGATGGTTGGTAAGAACTCCTACTCATCCATGCCCACTGCCAACAATTGTGGGCAGTAGCTTTTAACAAGTAAAATATACATTATTTTCACTAAAGATGATAACTTGAACGTACCATGTTACACTAGGTCTTCCTAAGTAGTCTGATAACAATAGTTACTATGTAATAAAATAGGCAAGTCAATTTCAAGTATTCACCATTTATTACGCTCCATTGAGGTTAAGTTGAACAAACTTTCAGGTCAGCCATCAAAGCAACAGTGACTCAGGCAAGTGACTAGGAGTTCAGATTAGTATCAACTTAATTTGCACAAAACATAAAATATCCCTCAAATATAATATCTAAAATACTTATAATATGTTTAATACAGTGCTCACAAAAGTAGACACTAATGGGTTAAAAAGGACTTATGCATTTCAGTGAAAGAACTACAATTCAGAATTTCAACTAAAGATTGGCATTGTTATAATGATAATAATAATAATTAAAAGTCAAAAGTTACAACAAATCAAATTTGACCTTAAATATTTAGTTTAACACTAAACCCCCTGACACTAAGTGAGGTAGGAATTACAATTTTGAAAACAATGGAAAATTTTGACTGGATGAATTTGGGAAATTTGCATTCATTAGCTAAAAACATTGAAGGAATAAAAAAACATACAAGAATCCATGTGAAACTCCACTTTAGAGACTATTCTTTCAACCAAATTTGCTGTGATGAGTTCTATCCTAGCTAGGGACACATGGCTCAGGTTATACAAACACTGGCTCCCAAAAGAATCAGACATCTTCAGAACAAGTTTTTCAAACCCAGCTTCCTTTACCTGCAATATAAAATTTGCATCTTGTAACAAACGATTTAAGGGAATATAATAACCCATTGAAACCAACTAAAATATCAAATATAGTTTAAATGGTTAACAAGTAAACATTCACTGTTTTTATGACACAAATCATTTTTGAAAAGCCTAATTCTAAATGAGCTATGTTGTTGATATGCAAAGAATGTTGACTCTGCTTACCTAAATCTGTCTTTTTCAAGGCAGCTTCAAGCCTTCTTATTATCCTTCTTATTTTATCCAACATTTCTCAGTTAATAATCCTCAAGATTTTTTCTCTCTGGAAAATTCTCTGACCAATTCAAAACAGGTCTACCATTTTTTATAAAAAGTATCAGACGGTTACCAGTTTCATTTTAGAGCATCTTCCAACTTTTGTCCAATAAAAAAGATTTCGAATGGAATCTTTAAAGCATATGGTGGAATCCGACTTTTCATGCATATAACACATTACTCAAACACACACAAATTTAATTTAAACCAGGGCTGTACCAGATGTTTTTCATGAAATCAACTTGGAGTATAATCAAGTCTTTTTACAGGAATAGTTATGATCCGTATGTAGGAAACTTGTAATATCAAGTTTCAAAACCCATTTATTAAGTTTCTTTAAAATTCTCTACAAGTTTTTTTGTATTAATATTGGCTATCTAGTTAATGGCCATCCCTAAATTACATAACGGCGCGAGGGAGATTACGTCTATTGTTACGCATTGTTACAGAAGGAGGGTATGCAGTAGCATTACATACCTTGAAATTTTAGTTTTGACTACATTAAAATCTCTTTTTTATTTAATAAATAAACCGGTCCTATTAAAACTTTTGAGTAAGTAAAATGTACCTAATATTAATCATGAATTCAACTAAAATCTATTTACAAAAAAACATGTATTTAAATTACTCTATTAAACATCCTATTTATAAGCATTATTGGGGGAAAATAATGGTACCACCACAGTACGTAGTACAGGGCGGCCTGTACACACATTTACGTGTCTCAAACAGTTGTTATTTATCAGTATCAGTTTTTAACGGAATATTTTTTTTAATTCGATGGCAACATCTTTTCAGGCCAAACCAGTGAACTCAGAAGTACAACGAAACTTGGTCACACTCGGTCATGACTTGTCATAAGAGGTACAAAATTTGTATTGCGCCGTAATGCACATGACCGAGTTTGATGGAGTTCTGAGTTCCCTGGCCGAACACGATATAAAACTAAATTGTTTGTAAATTTTTGAAGTTTGTAGTATGTGTAAACAATGTGCAGAGTTTGACCTATTTTAAAATTAGGCTTATTATGTATACATATCTTTTTCTGAAGCTCGCAGCACCAGTGTTTCTATCACGGTATACATGACTATTCGAGAAGATAAGTAGACTTTAGACAATGTTACAAATTCATCTAAGTCACATTTTAAAATAACAATACAGTATTTTCAATTTATGTTGACATTAATATTGTCTTGACTTTACACATAACCTAAAAACTATTTCGATATTATAACATGTGTTTGTTTTCCAGTACACGAGAGGTCACATATTTAATAAAACTGTTTCTTATTCCTGTTTTATTTATTTTTAAAAAATTATTTTTATTTTTCATTATATTAATACCATAGTATTTATTGGCACATTTGATGTACTTTTTTATTGGCCTACAAATTCGGCATTCAAAACAATAACATCAGTAAGAAAGGAGGACAAGACAACGTTACGTAATTATAGGGGGGTTGGTACTACCGTTACCGGTTCATTACGAAGAGGGGATGGGGTTGAAAATCATCCATTTTAGCTAACGTAATTTAGGGATTTCCCCTTAGTGTATTCATTAGTGTACAATCCCAAATATTTGAAACATCTTCGTTTAGAAAAACTGGCCAATTTGGTACCCCTTTACGTAAAAATGTTTCTAAGTTACATTTTTGTAAACTAACTGTACATTATAAGCCATTGAACTTGTTTTTAAACTACAATAAGTGTTTAAAGTTGTTGGACTTTATTTCATGACATAAATAATTAGGTAAGTAGAATTTTTCTAAACGAAGATGTTTCAAATATTTGTGATTGTACACTAATGAAAACACTAACTAGATACCTTATATTAATTACATTTTTTTTTAACTTCTTAAGAAATTTAAAGAAACTTAATAATTCAGTTTTAAAACTTGATACAAGTTTCCTACCCAGATCATTATTCTTCCTGTAAAAAAGACTTCATTATACTCCAAGTTGATTTAAAGGACCATCTCTTCAGGAAACCATCGGGTACGACTTTATTCAAGATTTAAGTAATTATGTTTATTAGAATTTTCAACTTATTTTTAAAAATCCTTATATATATATATATATATATATATATATATATATATATATATATATATATATATATATAGATATATAGATATATAGATATATCGATATATATTGGTATTTTATGTTGTCCATTATTTTTCCGTTGCATTGACTTTATGAACTTAATATATTACTATTGTAAATACTTTTATTCACCACTAAGTGCAATAATTTTACCTTGTGTGATAAGGCACCGTTCAGTCACTTGACCATTGTCGAATCACTGATGAATTTTTCTCTATTTTTCTGATGTGGATGTTCAGTTTGTGATGTTGGTATTTGTTGGTGTTACACGCATTTTCTCTTGAGTTGATGTGTAATGTTTTTGAATAGTATGTCTTCTGTATATGTTGTCTGTAGGTTCATTAAAATGTTGTGTATGTTTTTATAAATGTGGTATTTTTCTAGTGAGTTTATATTTATTGGGTTATTATTTATTTCAAGTATGGTTAGGTTATTTTCGTAATTTGTTATTTCATTTTTATGTGACATTAGGTGTGTTGCAACATTTGATACTTTTGTATTTTTATTTTTGAATGCTCTGTAATGTTCTTCAAATAATATTTTAAATGATCTGGTCGTTTTCCCTATTTAGAATGCGTTGCATGTAATTTTGTAAATTCCTGATAGTTTATGTTTTTCTGTATTTGTTTTGTGGTTTGTGTTATTAAGATATTTTATTATTTTGTTGTTTGGTTTGTATGTTGGAATGTAGTATTCTTTGTTGTATATATTTGTTAATTTTTCTATTTTGTTATTGGTGTATTTATATTTTAGGTAGAATTTTTTATTTTTATTATTTTAGTGTTCAGGTTGTAGTGTTGTGGTTAGGTTTTTTTGTAAATATATTGTATATGTTTTTTATAAGGTGTTTGTTGTATCCATTTTCTATTCCTTTTTTTGTAATGTTATCTAATTCTTCATTTAATATTTGTTTGTTATCTTGTGTGTATTTTATTACTTTATTTATCATGTTACTGTAAATGTTAATTTTGTGTGTCCAGGGGTGGTTAGATTTGTAGTGTATTGTAGGAAGTGGGTTTTCTGTGTATTGTACTTTTTATTTTATTATTATTTATATATAATGTAATGTCAAGATAGTTAATTGTTGTTTGTTTCTGTTTTGACGGTGAATTGTATGTTTTCGTTGTATGTATTTAGTTTGTTTAGTATTATGATATGTTCATTGTGAATGGTAAGTTGGTATATTACAAGTATATCATCTACGTTGCTTGTCAAAAATAAAATATTATGTGTGTTTAGTATCTGTTTAATTATTATTTGTTCAAAGTGTTGTAGATATATTTCTGACATGATTGATGATATGGGTGATCCCATGGGAAATCCAGTTGTTTGTTTATAGTATTTATTGTTAAATTGGAAGTAATTTTGGTTACATATGTGTTTGGTTAGTGTAATGATACTATTTATTGTGTTTTATTTTTCATTATTGCGTATTACTTTGTTTTTCATTATTTCTATGGTTTCTTCTATTAGAATACTAGGGTAAATGTTAGTTATGTCATAACTTATTATTTTTGTGTAGTTGTTTATTTCTATGTTTTTTATTTTATTAATTAATTCGTATTCATTTTTTATATTTTATGTGTTATTGATTTGTATTTTAGATCTTATTATTTTGTCTAGTATTTTTGCGATTATGTAAGATGGTGCTGTTTTGAAATTTATTAGTGGTCTAAATGGTGTGTCAGGTTTATGAAATTTAGGTATGCCTGTTGTTGGTGCGCATGGTTTGAATGGGTAGAGTCTTGTGTGGTATTTTAATTTATTGTTATAGTATAGGGTATTTCTGTGTGTGACAATTAGGTTTTTTATTGTATTAAAGTATTTGTTAGTTTGGTCTGGGATTTGTTAATATTTATTTTCTTTTATATGGTTAGTCATTGAATTGATGTTTTTGAATTTTCTATTATTACTGTTGAAACAGAAACAAACAGAACAATTAACTATCTTGACATTACATTAAATATAAATAATAATAAAATAGAAACTACAATACACAGAAAACCCACTTCCAACAATACCACAATACACTACAAATCTAACCACCCTTGGACACACAAAATTAACACTTACAGTAACATGATAAATAAAGAAATAAAATACACACAAGATAACAAACAAAAATTAAATGAAGAATTAGATAACATTACAAAAATAGCAATAGAAAATGGATACAACAAACACCTTATAAAAAACATACAATAAATTTACAAGAAAACCTAACCATAACACTACAACCTGAACACTAAAATAATAAAAATAAAAAATTCTACCTAAAATATAAATACACCAATAACAAAATAGAAAAATTAACAAATATATACAACAAAGAATACTACATTCCAACATACAAACTTAACAACAAAATAATAAAATATCTTGATAACACAAACCACAAAACAAATACAGAAAAACATAACCTATCAGGAATTTACAAAATTGCATGCAACGACTGCAACACATTCTACATAGGGAAAACGACCAGAATATCTAAAATAAGATTTGAAGAACATTACAGAGCATTCAAAAATAAAAATACAAAAGTATCAAATGTTGCAACACACCTAACATTACAAAACATTCAAAAATAAAAATACAAAAGTATCAAATGTTGCAACACACCTAATATCACATAAATGTGAAATAACAAATTACGAAAATAACCTAACCATACTTCAAATTAATAATAACCCAATAGTATTAAACTCACTAGAAAAATACCACATTTATAAAAACATACACAACAATTTAATGAACCTACAGACAACATATGCAGATGACGTACTATTCAAAAACATCATACACATGGCTCAAGAAGAAATATGTATGACATCAACAAATACCAACATCACGGACCAAACATCCACACCAGAAAAATAGAGAAAATTAATTCAGTAATTCGACAATGGTCAAGTGACCGAAAGGTGCCTCATCACATAAGGTAAAATTATTGCACTTAGTGGTGGAAAAAATTATTTACAAGTAATTTCATACAGTCAGTGCAACGGAAAAATAATGGACAACTTGAAATATCACGATATATATATATATATATATATATATATATATATATATATATATATATATATATATATATATATATATAAATGTTTATAAATAAATATATATAAATATTATTTTATAAATAAATATATATATCCCACATTATCTCTTTAATAAATTGATAAAAAAGCATATTTATAAGAAATTCAACCATACTACTTACATGAGAAGTGAAAAAAGAATAATATTGGGAAGATAAAGGAAATAATGAATGAAGAAAATGTAGAGAAGATAGAAAGAAAAATGATAAAACAGGATATAAGAGCGCATAAAGAATTATTTCTAAAAGAATTTAAGCCAAGATAGATGGTTGGAGTAAAATAATTTGAAAAAACAAACAAGTCATCAAGGATGGAGGAGTGGGTAGGCTTAAGTCACAGGATACAGCCCACAGTAACTATTATTAAAACAAGCTAAAATTTTAAAATGTTTCTAACCTGTAGAGCGGCAGCACATGTACAATTTCTTGTAAATGATTCAATTGCTCGTAATGCAGCATTTGAAACATCATTATCTTCAGAACCTAAATAATTGGCCACTGCAGAAACTACTCCTGCTTTTAACATTGCATTATCGTAGCTCCTAGTGATGTTCCACATTAACCTAAAACAAGTTTAAAAAATTATACCACAAATGGCCTGACTTTGCCCCAGCAGGCTTGACTTTGCTCCATAGTTAGAAATGAGTTTGAATGGAGGCCAAATGCTGGATCATATGTTCAAATGAGGGATATTATATTTTTCCAACACTCAGTGATAACACTGCTTCCTAATAAAGGTATTTGAGTTCCACTTTTTGTTCCGCTTATGAGTTATATGTGATCAGAAGTGATAACCTTGAAAATCAGTGATAAAACAAAGTGGTCAGGAAAAGTTGTGTGCCGAGGAAACAATTTAAACATAAGTTAAATTTTTTCTGTTAGCAAAACTGATGTAGTTTATAAGTATCATTTGAGATTTGCTATGAAAACTGTTGTTGAGAAGTAATTTGCATGTCTTGCATACTGGCATGTTTCCAAGTGTCATAAGGGTGACTTTGCTGCACTTCTTATCTTCTTATACAACAATCCTCGACAAACAAAACTTTCCTTATCTTCTCTCAAATCTGTAGACTGTGCTTCTTCAAATATTAGTGCCAACCTGAAGTCGGGTTTTGAAAGCTGAGGTATCGTACCCATCAATGTGATAAGAAAAGGCAAACCTTCTGATGAAGATAGCACTGACAATAAGCTTGATTTAGATAAAATTTAGATATTTGGATAAAGATACCAATATAATAACAGAGCAGATGGCTGCCCAATATGAAGCAGGGGAAGAGACCTTCAATGATACCTCAGCATCACCTCTTATTCCGCTGATACAGAAAGTAGGGGAATTTGTAATAGTTAACTTTGAAGCAGAAAAGTTTTCCGGAAAAATCATAGAAGTGTGTGGAGAGAAGTTTGTATGAGTTACATGCATGAGCAAATCCGCAAAGGCAAGGAAGTGGCCTGACAAAATAGAATATGAATGGGCAGACATTGTCGGAGGTATTAATCCCCCCCGCACCAGTTAACAAAAGAGGGGTTTTCCTAGTCAAGCACCTCAGTAGTATTTGGGGACATTAGGATAATACTTTCACCAAACACTACATTAGTTGTGAGTTGGTTCTTTCATAAAGAAATTAAGGATTTAATTTTATCTGTGATGATGCTGTTTTTTATGCTAGTAACCGAACAAATTTTATGTTATTGATCATGTTTACCAACAAATTTAAAAGTTGATTGTGTCAAGGGATATTGATTTTTACTGTGTATTGGTTAGTACAACGAATTTAAAAATTATTTTTGCTTAAAGTAGGTTTTTTTGGATAGTTACCGACAGTAGTTACTTTATTCTTTTCAACAAATTTGTGGCAGTTTTGTGTTTTATTGGCATTAAAAATTTGAAAAATGTATTTTTCCAATCTTATATTTTATTAGGGAAACTTCTGCTAAATGGTGGATCATTTACTTTGCCAGAGACCCATTTAACATTGATTTATATATGAGAAAGAATGCACTACATAAAAAACATTATAAAATATATTAAATGCGGATTAAAAAAACTTTGTGAAGGTACTTTTTAAACCATTATAATACTAGATTGAAGTCCTAGATCAATTACAAATTTTGTATACAGTAGGGAACAAAAAACATCCATTCAGGTCACTAAAGGTAGAGCAAAGTTAGGCCATTTGACAGTAATTAGTTTTTTGTAATAAATAGAATATACGTAATGAGAACTGCAGAACAAGCTGAAAACATGTTAGAAATATCTGTAATTGATTTAAGAAATATACGTATTGGCATTTTATTCTTTAAATACTTTATAGTATACTTGTATACTCTAATATAAATAGCAGAAAATTCAAAGTCTGATCCTTTCATTCATTTCTAGTCTTAAGAAAAGTTTTTATTTTCATTCTATTCATTTTTCAAAGATCTCGACTTTCCTCTTAATAGAAAATAATTTGTCATTCAAGCATATTTCTCAGAAATAGTGTATAATAACACATACATTTCAATGATAGCTTTTGTTAAATACTTTAATGTAATCAATGTACTTAATATATCAATGAGAACTTAATATATCAGTGCATGAGCTTATCAATTCCATTCTCACAGAATTTGATGCTTGACATTTTATCCATTCATTCCTGCCTGGATGCAGTTATGCATAAGAAAGTTACCAGTAAGACAAAACTGTAACTAAAGATATATTTTTCAACAAGAATGACTTTTAATTTAAATAAAAGTAATTTATACAGTTAATGATTTTTGGAAACTCAGATGAACACTTAACAATCAAGAAAGTTTAGTTAAAGATAAAGATATTATAAAGTTAATTTTTAGCATAATTAACACCTAAATTTATCAAACTATGGTAAATCTAAACATTAACTGTTTGATTAGCATTCACGTGAGATCATGCTATGGGCAGTAGGAGCATTCCTGTACAGGAACGTTGTATCATTTGTCAGAATAGTATTGCTATACGTTTACTATTTTGTTTTCTCTGTATTGTACTGCCCTCTGGGTTCAATATTTGATATTATCTGGACAGTAAATGATACATAGAGTACATAGTCACTATCTTTTTTATGCAAAATCTATGGTTTGTCTCAAGTATTCATTTATCGTTGCATGATTTTGATAAATAAATCAGGTATTTCTAACAAAATTGTTTTCCTACCGGAACCTAAAGAATTAGATTTTTCATAATATTTTTTATAGAGATTTGGTCAACAAAATTGTTATGGAAACAAACGAATATTACGACTTTGTGTATGAAAATACTACCATGTCTGATCATTCAAAACTGAAAATGTAAACTGCTATTAATGTTGACAAATTTTATACTTTCTTAAATATTAAATATTTTTATAACAAATATTAATGAAAGAAAAATTACAAAAAAGAAAAACATTTCAAAAATATGTTGCTTCAGGGGCTTTATCAGGGCATGTATATGTTGCTAATCAAAGGGTAAAAGATTGTAATGTAGAATATACTCATAGCTTCTAACTAATATTTAAAATTTCTATGTAGTGATAAATCTGCACTTGTAAATTATTGCAGATGATGTAAGTTATATTTGCTCTATGTATAATGTCAGTTTAATGGCAGCTGCTTCAGTGCATACAAAGTTGAAACTAATTATATTTCAATATAACTAGCATACAATAAAGTTATGTTTCATTTAATAAAAATATATATAATAATGTAACTTGCATGAATAAGCTTGTACCACTACTATTTTTTAAATCATAAAAAGTGAATTTATAAAAAGTTGAAGCTCACCTCAATGACCTAATTGCCATCTGTTGTGTTGATGATGAAATACTAGCTTTAAGCAAAGATACTAGATCATTCATAATGCCAGCTTCATGAAGTCTGACAGCTATCTTAAAAGACTGTGCTAGATTACCAACTAATCTGCATATTCTACTTTGGATATGGTGATCATTAATAGTTCGGAGCAGTTTAACTAGAGATGATATCACGCCATGAGTAACAGCCTTAAAAAATACATTCAGAATATACATTTACTTAAGCCATAAAGAATTTACTTATACATTACAAGAATTAAGTCATAAATTTTAGCTATAAAACCTTTTAACACATAGTTTCCTAATTATCAGTTTTAAAATTCACTCCAACATACTCATAAGTAATTGTATTTTTAAAATAATAAACAACTTCAAATAAAACAAGGAAAAAAATCATGCTACCATTCAAGACTATAAAACATGATTTCTGATTCCACAAAGCTCAACTTGATTTACCTCTTAAAAATAAAAAATCAAATTGGATTAACATTAATACTTTTTAGGAATTTTAATACTCTGAACCTAACAACTAACTTTGTATCTATTTATGGAACATTAAATAAATAGTAAAACAAAAGTTGTATATATTTTCTTAATAAATCTATAATTTGCTAATTATAGTTTAAATAAATTTATAAAAAACTTCTTAAATGAATGAAAAATATATACTGTATGAAAACAATATTCACATTGATACTGGAAGATGCTTCAACATAAATGAACATTTTCTCCAATTTCGGGATGTTCACTAAAAATGGATGAATAAATAATCATGTAATGCAAAATCTCAGGTAAATATACAATAATGTTATCATAATGTTATCTTTAATAATTATTAGGGAAACATTTTCTCACATATAATATATTAATAAAAAAATTGATGGTAGAATTATATTTAAAAATTTATCTGTTGTTATTTAGTAGAGTAGTGAAATTTTCACCTCGTTTATGGTTAATGAACTAACTAATATTTTCACTGTTTTCATTTTGACTTATCTCATTCAAGTTATACCGTTATATATCAATATGGGTAGACCATTGAAAAAAGCAGCTTTCATTAGGAAAATTTGTTCATTATAATCTGAAGATGTTTAAGTGGCTTTGTCAAGCAAGAAATTAAAATATCTATTTTATACTTATTTTTTATATATTATTTGGTACAATACTTCATAAAATCAATGCTGTGAATGTTTATTTTGTTTATTAGTTATTATTATTAGTTTATTATTAGTTATTTTATACTTCGTAAGACATTTTTTTAAAATTTCCCTCAAGTTCAACATAGCTTATTATTGTCTCCAAATCAGAGGGATTGGGATGTAACTATATTGGGATCACTGAGAGGGTTTCCCCTTTCATTTGCAAGCAAAATAACTTTGATCAGTTCAATACTTCCAAAATTTATCTTGGAACAAACATAAAAAACATACTAGTCAAATACAGAACTTCTTTCTTTTTTAAGGTCCATTAAAAACCCATCGATTTTTTATGAAAAATACTTTTTAGAAAAAGTTGCAGAATTTAGCATCCACTGCAAAGAGTAGTCTATTGACGTATTCAAACATTAAAGAAATTAAAGTGACGTTGTTGATATATTTTAGTAATGAAAGCTAATTTTTACTTTGTAAAATCTATTATATAATCATCTTACCTCAGTCCTGCATTCTTCTTGCAAACAACAATTTCCTAAGATACTAAGCAATATATTTAAAATCTTTACATTTGGTTTACTTAATAATTTCACTAAAACCTTTATCCCACCCTTTTCTTTTAATTCTGAGATCCCATCTTTATCTTTAATAACATCAGTTCGGATCTGAACTAAAATTTTGAAACTATTTATATTGGAATTACTACTGTTTAACTGATGGAGTAATTGAATTATTCCTAAGTCTTGCTTTCCACTGCATACAGATTTACTCATTTTAATGAGCTTTGTTTGATCAAACTTATGTACAATGTTATGCTATATTGTTCTAATTACAATCATATATTGATGTGCATAAATTATAAAAATAGTAAAATTAAATTTAAATTGTAAAGTAAAATTATAGAGAATTAGAGAGTATAACAATTATTCAGACTTTCACTTTTTTAGGTTATGATTCAAAAAGTAAATTTCTAAAACGATACGTTTGTTCCTACTAATGAGATGCGAGGAAAAAATAATGAAATATAAAATTAGTTGTATTATCAATTACTAATAAGGAAGTAAGCCTTTCAAAATAATAACTACAATAAAATTTTTACTCAAACCGAAAAAATGTTCAACCTACTTTACAATTAATCGATTATTCGTCGACAATCAAAGATCGAAATCTTTTACTCGATAGTAAGAATTTCTTTTATGTTCCATTTATGGTTAGTATACAGCTTAAACGCCTTTTTTTGTTTTTAAAACTAAAAATATTAGAAATTAATATAACATCATATGTCTCACTTAACAAGTATAATTTAACTTTTTAAATCTACAGTTTCGTCAGATTAACTGCACAAAAAGTAAAATAAACTGAAATCCCTTTTTTCTAATTACGTATAATTTTGAACTTTTAATAAAAGAAGTATGTAAAGAAATTTACAGAGACAAAATACTTTCGATCGTACAAAATACTCAGCGATTATAATCAGTATCTAGGTTAGAGACTAATAATAATTCATACGTAAGAAACTACACCGCATCATCAATAATTCGACCGTTTCGAAACGAGTCAACAAGTTGATACTTTTCACTAGTTAAACAAATAATACGTATGACTTATTCAGTTAATTCAAGATGATTACAACAAGCAGCAGCTTTCATGGTAATTGCTGCTGAGTGCTTACAAGTCATCACTAAGTTTAAACATTATTATTATTATTAAACAAGATTTATCGAATATCATTGTAATTGAATAAATTGTATATTCTAGTTTCAATTAATTTTATTGTTATCGATTTTTTTTGTGAAAATAGAGAGATTGAAACTTATTTCATGATAACTATTTTAATAGTGTAATGAAGTTTCTTACTCTATATAAATATATCACTTGTTTACTTAATTTTCTTAATTCAAATCTTTACTGACTTTATTGCCTTGTAAAGCATTTGGAGTATCGAAACATTTGTATATTAAAAACAGTCTTTGTTTTAATGTTTGAGACATCTGAAGTATACTATAAAACTAAGAACATATAAACATTTTCAATAAACCAATTCAAGAAAAGTCGAATTTATTCAAGTAAATAATCATAAAACTTACTTCTAAATTTTAAGTTCGGTGGGTAGTTAATTACGGATCCATAAATTAAAAAAAAAAAATTATTCCTAAGGTGACAATAACTTTAATTAGTTGATATTAACAATATGATGTTACTAACTAATATAAAGATATTAATAATCGGTACAGTATATATCATTTGCATGTATATCAACATATAAAATGTATTTGTAACTATGAATGTTTGTACTAGCTAGATATGCTGTATAAAAAACTACGTAAAACACTGCTCCTTGGCCACAAAAGCTGTTGATGTCTGATATTTCTGTCATCTAATCATCTGGTAATTATTGTCACTGGCTATGGCTTAGTAGCTAGTTTTGTACTTTTTTGTATTCCAGTGTTACAACGTCGAAAACTAATGATTTTTTTAAAACAATGTCAAATAAATCGGAGACACATGAATGTGTTTTATGTAATAGCAGACTAGAATCAAAAGAAGCGCTGAAAGAGCATTTCAGGTATGTCCAAATTTTGTTTAAGTTATAGTCAGATCTTTTTTACAGACACAATTGGTCTAAACTAATGATGTAGTGAAAATTTGCCCCTTTAAAGCAAATTTTGTAGTATAAAAAATAGGCTTGTGTTTTGTTATTTATGCATATATTTAAAATATACGTTTTCTAATGAGCTTTCAAAAGCTAATAATTTTTAAAGAAGGCTTAGAAAACAGTTCATGGGTATTCAGTTTTTCATTGCTCTTATTCTTTGTAATAAATCTTGAATAAAAGAGTATTTTGAGGTCTAGTTTTAACCTTTATAAATTTTAAAAAGGTATTCCATCCCTTTTAAACATTTCTAATTAACATTTTATCAAGTCACATGAAATGGAGAAAATAATTTTAAAAACTCAGATATTAAGAAAAGCAAATCTAACCTCACTTTACAAACATAATATGAAACTTTGTAAACAAAATGTATACTGTTAATTGTCTACAATAAATACGCACAATTACAAGGACATTTTGGATTACATAAAACACAGAATTTTGTGATATAAATTTTATCACTTATTTCATACTGCTAGTATTTAGTAGGTTAAGTGGCTATTTGTAAAGTGAGGTTAGTTTTGGACTCTAAAATATTTTCAATGTTTTTGGTAATATTGGGAAGTTTCACCTGTATTCCCGAGGAAAACAGGAACTGTTTTATAGTATAAAAGCTATAGAGATTGCTATAACTTTATTTAAAAATTAGGACAAAAAAAGTTCTGTTTAGTTAAAATTAGATAATATAGTTTTAAAGGTCTATCAGAACGTAAATAATAATTTAACTTTACAAATAAATATGAATCAATCCATTTTTTAATAAATATATAGGTTACAACTTTTTAAAAAATGTTTTAACTTGCCTATAGTAGCACTTACTTTTTTTGTTGTTGAGGACGGCCGTTTCGGGAGATGTGTCCCTTTGTCAACTCAGACCGTAACTGATCTCAAGGTTTACGTAGGTTAGGGTGGGGGTGGGATATTTTGGTGGTGTGGGTGTATTTTGTGTGTATTAGGAGTTATGATGTCAAAAAGTGCGTGTGAGTTGTAATGTAATTGTGTATTGAGTATGTGTGTAGGGTGTAATTTGAAGTGCCTATATATTTCTAAGTGCCGATAATACACTAATACACTTTCTTCACTAATACACTAATCACAGAAACAAAAAATAAAATAAAACTTACACATAACAAAAAAATACATAACCTAAAAAACGCACAACACCCAAAACAGGTTATTAACACAACACACGTTTTACACCCCAGAACTATAAATCTCACCAACACAACATTTTCAATTAATGAATTAAACCTATTAGACAAAGGCTTAAAACATAACATCACACCCAAATACAGCCAACAAAATTTCACCAAAACCCTAATATTAGATCTTGAAAATACAATCCAACACAACACACCGTTAGAACAACAAGATGCAATCAGACACCAAATAAAACAAAAAATAACCCAAATTAAACCCCCCAAAACAAACACCCAAGAATTAAAAGCAGCCAAATCCATCAAAAACAAATTAAAAAAACAAAATTTAACCATTACCAAAGCTGACAAAGGCAACACAACGGTAATTATTAAGAATAGCGACCTCAACATAAAAGTACACACCTTCATCCAAAATAACAACATCATTACACTAAAAGAAGACCCAACAACAAAATACAACGCTCTAATCAAAGAAGCAATTAACAAAACAAAACTTATAATCCCACACCACACCAAAAAGCACCTAAAACAAATAAAGCCAATAGCCCCCAAACTAAACGCCCTGCCCAAACTTCACAAAACAGACATCCCAATACGTCCACTAATAAACCATACAAGCGCCCCTTCTCATCTTCTAGCCAAATTCCTCGACAAAACTATCCGAAACCATGTAAAATTTAATAACCATTGTAGCATAAAAAATAGCCTAAATCTAATAGACAAAATTAAAAACGTAAATATTCCACACAATTCCACCTTAGTCTCTTTTGATATATCAAATCTATATACATACATCCCCATTCCAGAAACCATAGACATCCTCAAAAACATGCTAATAGACACAAATACACCACATACACACATTGACGAAACCATCCACCTTACAAGATTAATCACTTCTCAAAATTACTTCACCTACAATAACACATACTACAGCCAGAAAGATGGACTACCTATGGGCTCCCCCATAGCAAGCATCTTAGCAGAAATATTCATACACCATATCGAACAAAACCACATTTTACACAACAACAAATACTCAGATAACATAATTTACTGGTACAGATACGTCGACGACATCATAACATTATATAAAGGCAACACACGCAGAGCACACATATTTCTAAAACACCTAAATTCCATACACCCTAAACTAACATACACCATCGCAACAGAACAACAAAACTCCCTTAACTTCTTAGACCTCACAATTAAACGAACAGACAAACAAACACATAAATTCAACATATACCGAAAACCCACCAGCACCAATACGACCATACACAGTTCCTCAAACCACCCACAACAACATAAACTAGCTGCTTACAACACCATGATATATCGCCTCCTTAAAACACCACTAGACAAAGATGAACACTACCAGGAGTTAAACACCATAAAATATATAGCACAAACAAACGGATACAACCCAACAATGATTGACAAATTATACAACCGCCTAAAAAATAAACATAATAACCCAAATACAAACACACAAGATGACAATCCCATAAAATACTTATCAATACCATACAGATCATCCAAAACCCACAATCTAACCAACACATTACGAAAATACAACTACAAAATAGCTTACTCCACACACAACACTCTCAACAAACAATTTAAACCCAACAGCAAAATCAACGACATTTACAACACCACTGGAGTTTACAAACTAACTTGCAGTTCATGCCCTAGTTTTTACATAGGCCAGACAGGGAGGTCATTCTACACACGTTACCAAGAACATATAAAAGCACTAAAAAACAATAACTACCAATCAAACTTCGCAGATCACCTCAACTCCACTAAACACGACTACATAGACATAACATCTAACCTACAAATTCTTCATAAACAACACAGAAATAACCAACGCTACACAACCGAACAATACGAAATATACAGGCACTTCAAACTACACCCTACACACATACTCAATACACAATTACATTACAACTCACACACACTTTTTGACATCATAACTCCTAATACACACAAAATACACCCACACCACCAAAATATCCCACCCCCACCCTAACCTACGTAAACCTTGAGATCAGTTACGGTCTGAGTTGACAAAGGGACACATCTCCCGAAACGGCCGTCCTCAACAACAAAAAAAGTAAGTGCTACTATAGGCAAGTTAAAACATTTTTTAAAAAGTTGTAAGTGATTACTAGTAGCTCACGCGAAGATGGAATCAACAAATGTAAATATATAGGTATAATATATGTTTTTGTAAACATTAATTAATAGCAAAAAACAAACAAAAAGGGTTTTGCAACTGTTCGGTGTTACAGAGAATAAATTTTGTTAGAGGTTTATAACAAAAATGAAGGGGATATAATACAAATTTTAAAATAACTATCTCATAATCTACTACTGGGTAATTGTGATTTTTAGCAGCCACCTGAGATAAATATTGAAAATTGTTCAAAACCACAAAATAGGATGATATGCACAAGAATATTTTTTAAAATTCTACTTGAAAAGTTATTTTTTATCAATTTAAAAATGGGTGAAAAATTCAGTATGGAGCATTAAGTTGTGCATCGACCACGGAGTAATACAGTGACGTCATACCTTACGTGTGTAGATATTTGAGAAACAACGTTTTTGCTCAATTTTTATAGTTTTTTGGGATACTTCATAGATATATTTCAATATAGATATATACAATTAACCTTCCCTGGCAATAACAAAAATAGCTGTTATCAATATAGCTTCAGGACATGTTTTTGATTCATAAAGTTTAGATTTCTAAAACACCAACTACAATTGTGACATCACTGTATCACTCCGCGGACGATGCATAACCTAATGATCTGCACTAAATTTTTTACCCAACTTTAAATTTATAAAAACAACTTTCCAAGTAAAATAAAAAAAATTCTTGTGCATATCGTCCTATTTTCTGGTTTTGAACAATCTTCAATGTATATCTCAAGTGGCCGCTAAAACTCACAATTACCTACTACTGTTATAGGAATAATTTAGAGTTTTGGAGATTCATAGAGAGTACTTTACAATAGTATTATATAAAAAATTGTATACATTTTAATATTTTCTTGCTTATATGTTTGGCTAAAATGTGTAATATAATTTTCTTTCACACGTTGGCTGCGGCGGAAGCCTATCGGCTTCTGAGTGGGGGCTTCTCGGGTGCGGCTGAAGCCTATAGGCTTCTCAGGTCCCCATTCGTTACATGTCGGGGTTACGACTGCATTTATTGCTTTAGTTTGCTGTTTCTCTTGCAGCGTGGTGGGTGTGTACGTGTGTTTCTTGTGTAGCAATAGTTTCCCATTTCGCTTACCAAAGGACCGTATATTATTCATTTGTTTTTGTAAATAAATAGTGTTAGTTTTAGTGTTTTATCTGTGTAAAATAATGGCTGGTACATCTAGGGCCACGGTTTTAAATGTAAATAGTGCTCTGAACGATGTAGGTGACTACTCCGAGACTAGTTCCGGTGATGAGTCCAGTGACATTGATGCTGCCGATCTAAATGGTGGACCTATATCTACAGACAATGAAAATGAGTCAGATGATGATGATTCAGACAATTACAACCCTACTTGGTGTCATTATAACACTATTGGTATGAGAGACATACCATTTACTGATATTTTTGCATAAATTACTATATATAACAATAAATAGGCAAAAGTGTAATTTCTTTACAATGGTATCTTCTAGCGGTACTGTGAAAGCCTATCGGCTTCCGATAACTGTGACGTCATAATATTAGCTGAAAAGCATTCAAAATGTTTTTTTTTCTTCTGATAAATTATTTATTTCATTATTATTTACGATATATGACAATAAATAGTCATAAGTAAAATTTTTCTTACAATGTGACCTTTTAGCAACATTGCGGGGGTCTATTGGCTTCCGAAAATTATGACTTCATATTGTCACCTGAAAAGCATTGAAATTATTTTTTTTCTGAAAACTGTCTTTTTTCATTAAATTAAATAAAAAAATTGTTTAAAAAAATTTCAGGACCGGTACAAGGTATGCCCTAAGTTCCGCCACAGCGAATGTGTTAAGTATGTTTTTTAAATGTTATCAAATTTTTAATAAGTAACAATGCCTCAAGAGAAACAACAATAAAAGGATTTGGATCTTTAGTATTTTTTAAAATCAATGTTATAGCAATAATTACATCAGAGAACATAATATATCAGCTTAATACATGGTTATAATAAGTAATTTAATTGTTGATTTTCCAGAGTAATGAAAGTAATAATGTAGAAGAAATTAAAGTCTGTAAATTAATGTTAATTTGATAGCAAAGTTCATTTTAACTGTTCATTAGGTGAAAATTTTCATCAGAAAGTAAATTTATGGTTAATTGTAAATCATTTGAGTTTCATGTACTCAAATTCAAGGTTTTGTTTACAAAATCAAAACATTTGTTTATTCTCAAAGGAAATGTCTTTGACAAATTAAAAATAAGAGCAGCTATGAGGGAAGTGCTGTGATACAATTATAAATGGTTTGTTTTTAGGAATTTATGTATTTTTCATTGTTTTGTTTTGTAGATATTATTTCTCTGTATTTATATGTATTTAAAAATATGATTATGGAATGAGGGGTAGGCTATAGCAAAAACTATATCAGGGGGAGAACAGAATTTTAAGGGAATAAATTCTTGAATGAAAAAGCCAATAGGATAGAATCAGCAAATATTTTAACCAATTTCAGGATCATATTTCACCTCAAAAGATGACTCGAAAGTGAAAAGTGAAATTCTCTTAAAGATTTCTAATGAAAAAACTGTAGTGAAAAAAGGAAAAGAAACAGTTAAGCAAGGGAACCACTTGAAAACAAAAGATATCTGACAGTTCTGAGTTTCTGTGCTACCAAGAAACTTGAAGATACAGAAACTCAGACATTTTTTAAAAAGTTTCAAGGAACAGAAATCATGTTTCAAGCTAATAACCTTTTGGTTAGGACAGGGTCCATTTACAAAATTGTTTGTCAACACTTGTTTAGTCAAAATTATAAATGTTACTGATATGAGTACACTATTTACTGTTCTTTAGCATAATTTTTAAGATGATTCCATTTGACAGATGTTATAGCAGTCGTATAAGTGTCACCTAGGCGCGGTCTGTGCAGTGTCTTTATTGGCTGGTAGATGGTTTAATCTATTTTCAAAACACAGTTGCTATAAACAACATCCTGGATTAATAGAGTTCGAATTAGGATCCTATTGCATCTACTGCATCATAATTTTTTGCCAGCGAAGATCCTTTTTCATGTCAGAAAAGTGTGTTTATAATTTCAATTTTTGTTTTAATAGTCAACATGTTTTTTCTTGACACAGTTGGCAAGTTTAAATTTGAAATTAAGAAAGAGTTTAGATAAATTTTTCATAAAATTTAATTTAAGAATAGCTTATACAAATTACAATAGCATACCTGATTTATTAGGAAATCCCAAGGATGACCTTTCTATGTTAGATTGGAATGGGGAATCTATACTATCAATTGTAAAACTTTTGGCGAAATGTATATCAGCCTTACAAAAAAAAAAAACTAACTAGGTTTAAATAGTTCCTAGCCCATATTAAATATGGGCTTAATAAGTCCAGTGTAGGTGTTTAGTCTGTAGAGAGACTAAAGTTAGAAACAAACGAGGTAAGATACAACTTGTTGTCAGCAAGGTTACTAGCGGTTGCGCAATCGTGATTCACAAAGCGAGGTGAGACGCAAAGCATGGTCGGTAAGCTTACTAAAAGTTGCGCAATCATGAGTTACATTTAACACAGAAAGTTTAAAAAACCTCTCTAAACAAAATCAAGTCATTTAGAAACAAATCAACAACGAAACTGAATTTAATACGAATGTAAACGACAAGTTCTCATTAAACCTTAACTAAGCACTTACCCGAGGTAAGAAGTGATGTAACCTTCTGAAGAGCGAGGTAGTAGAGCTTTCACAGTACTGTGGTCGTCGGATGCGGCAGAGACGTCTTGACGGCAGTAAAGTAACTAAAACTCAATTTAAACCATGAGTAACAAGTACGAATTTCACCTTACAAAGGCGCTTATAAGTTCCTACCACGCGACTACGCACTGAAGTTGCACAATCGGGGTAACCGAACGACACTTTAACAAAAGCGACGAAATATAGTTCAAAATGTTCATCGACACTGTCCGAACTTTACACACATATTATTAAATGCTTGCGGTACGTTTAAATTGGCTACAAAGACAAAGCCAATGCGGAAAAGAACAGCGCGGTTTCGCCAAGGACTGACCTAGTCGAATGACGAAATACTTCTCAACTGTGTTAAGACGGAAAAACTGTACAGAAATTGTAGAACAAAGAAAGCACTGATGCCAACTTAAGAACGCCAAATCGTTGACAACCTACTTTTACAGAGTTGCACTGGCTAAACAGCTGGCCACAGGTCAAACGTCAACGAGGATCAAGAGACCAGTTGTAGAGCTGAGGAACGTCGCGGCAAAATACGAAAATACAAAACCTGCACTGAACAGTAGGTGAACATATCTTAAATAATGACCATGAATTAGATATTAATAGTGTTAAGGTAGGCAAATTGGTGTTTTCTAACAGATTACCTAACAGTTTTGAGAGTATTTTCATTGGTAATTAATGCTGATAAATACATGACATTATTCATTAAGTCGTGTAATTATTGTTAATAATAATAATAATATTTATAATATTATATCTACAAATACACTCTATGTTTTGATTTTCTATTCAAAAATCCATTTCAAGAGCTAAAAGTTTATCAGTCTAATACCATTGCGCTGTTTGGTGACACACTGTCTTTAAGGCTAAGAATTGGTGAGCACTTCGGATACTACTTTGTTAAAGGGGGTGGGGGAGGCCAGAAGATGGTTAGCATTCCCACTCTGGAAAGCTTATAAATACACCACTGCCTAATATATATATTGTTATTAACTCTGAAGGTATGTCAAGATTGGACAAAAAATATGGTGGCAGAGCTATTCAGCCATAAATTAACTATTCGACATAAGACATTAACTATCTCCCGTACTAAAATTAGTTTCAGTAAAAAAAAAAAATATATATCAAATTCTAATAAAATACAAAATAGGTTCTGGTAATACAGATTCTTTGAAATGTGGTTAACCCTAGGCTACTAATATTATTTTTTGTACTGTTCCACTAACCATACATAAATTTGCCATACACTATAATTATATCAAATAATGGTGAAAATCAACTCACACTTGTCTGTAAAAGTGTTTTTTTCGAATTCCAACTAAAGAAGCTACATCTTTTCTACGTATTTACTAACTAAAATTTTATTATACACTAATTCTGAATTTCAAGAATTTTCAAATAGAAAATTAAAACGTAGAGTGTATTTGTAGTAGCAAAAGTACACAGATATTTCCCTTGTAGTTTCATCAATTTACTTAATAACAACATTTAAATGACAAGTTTATTATCCAGTTTAGGTAAGATAATTAATACTTCATGTAGGGTATTTCTAAAAAAATTCTCAATATAGTTTTATCTCAATATTTTATGAAATAGGGCATGATAAAATCTAAATATATATCGATCTAATTAATCACTTTAACATTAGTTTATGACTATCCTAACTTTAAATTTTGTAAATTTGTTTAAAACTTACTGAGACAGAACATTTTCGATTGATATGTGCTTATCTTCATCAGTGTCTTCTGCTTGGAGTTGTCGGGTTAAGCGGTAATGGTTTTAAAGGTAGGTTTTTGATAGTATCAAAGAGTATCTGTGATTTGTATAGTGTTTGTTCATTTTATATGTTTGTACTTTGTGTGTCTGTAAATTTCATATTGTTCTAGTGTGTTGAGATGTGGTCCTTTTTTGTTGATGTGTATGATTTCTAGGTTATGGTAAATGTATGTGTATTTGTATCCTGATTTTTTTTATGTGATTGTTAAGTGCTCAGTTGGTGTTCTGTTTGTGTTCCTCGACTCTTTGTTTAAAGCTGTGACCTGTTTGCCCAATGTAGGATTTGTTGCATTTTTTGCAGTTGTTTTGTATATGCCTGGTGCTTGTAGTTTATCTTTGTTGTTGGTGTCGTGTTGTATTTTGTATTATAAATTGTTATTAGTTTTGTATGCTATTTTGTATCCTGTTTTTTAAGTGTGTGCGCTATTTAATTTGATGTTTTGTTTATGTATGGTATTGTGATGTATTTGTTTTCCCTATCTGTAATGTTAATTTTAGTGTTTTTTTTTGTATATTGTGTCATAGTTTGTCTATTATTGTGGCGTTGCATCCATTTGTGTATGCTAATTATTTAATGGTGTTTATTTCTTTTTTTATGGTTTCTGCGGCCATTGGAACTTCTTTAAGTCTATGGAGCAAACAGGTCACAGCTTTAAACAAAGAGTCGATGATCACAAACAGAACACTAACTCAGCATTTTACAATTACATTAAAGAAACAGAACACAAATACACAGGCATTTACCATATCCTAATAATCTTACACATGAACAAAAAAGGACCACATCTCAACACACTAGAACAATATGAAATGTACAGACACACAAAAACACAAAGTACAAACATATTAAACGAACACCTCTCTTACTCTAAACACATACTCTTTGATACTATTGAAAACCTGCCTTTAAAACCATCACCGCTTAACCCAACATCTCCAAGCAGAAGGCACTGATGAAGATCACCACATAGCGATCAAAAACGTTCTGTCTTAGTAAGTTTTCACAAATTTACAAAATTTAAAGTTCGGATAGTGATAAACTAATGTTAAAGTTATTCATTAAGATTCACCGAACGTTATTAACTACAAAATTCAAGATATTGTTTTAGTTTAAATCTCTTGTTGCAGGAAGCATGCTAATAAAGAAATTGATAGCAAAGGACGCAAATTAGGTAAAAATGGAGAATATGTAGAGCCAATTATCAGGAAAGAGATTGGTTATGTCAAAGGTTCAGCTTCCAAACTGGTTAATGGTGAAATACTTTGTGATGTATGTGGAGAGGGATTTAGATGTAACACTTTGGCAATTCAACACAAGTTCCGAAAGCATCCAGAAAGTGCTGCAAAACATTTCTGTCCACAGTGTGGGATGCAATTTCCTCTTAAAGTAAGTTATTTAGCTTTAATTTTTACTAATAATCAGCTTAATAATTTAGCAAAATTACTAAATGTAGCTTAATAATTATAGCCATTGCACCTCCAAAATAGTGTCTTATAGACATTAGAATAATCAGTTGAACAAAATTTGAAATCAAACCATAAATGTAAACCAGTACATCTGGAAAGCCAAATTCTAAATAAGAACAAAGTTTTAAAGCCATGGCTAATGAAGACATATAAAAAAAACATTCATGCAGGATAAAAAACTAGGCCACCAAATCTGGTAAAGAATATGAATCAACATTATGATGAGCTATTTCTCTATTATTTATGGTTTTCATTGGTATAAAAACACTGAACTTTATATTTTTGACAGACGTCCAATTTGTATGTGTATTTAACAAAAAGCAGCTTAAATAGCTTGGTAAAGTTAGTCTAATTTTTACTTTTACCATTTTACTTTCTTTTACTTCAGTAAGGAGTTGGTTTGTTTCACAGTTTAATAGTGGTTCACAGTTTATGTTTGTAGTTTCTTCTGTATTATATAAATTGTTCTGTAAAGACTGGACAGTAAGTACAAGATATTTTTTTAGTAATAATAATGTTTGTGAGTAGTAAAGGACAATATTTTGCTTTTGTAACTATTCAAGAATTTTGTTTGTTTTATGTGATTTCTTATCAAAACATACATAGTAAAAACTTGTTCATTTTTTGTTTCATAATTTGTTGCCTCTATTGGAGGTGCACATTTAAGAGTTCATTACTCATCTCATCATTAAAGAATTCCCTCATTAAAATTAATATTGCACGGTTATTCATGCAGGAAATTTCTCATATTACTGAATTTGCAAAGTTATTTGTTAAGTCTTAATATCTAGGTTTAGAGTAAAAGTATGTATTATATAAGTTTACTGAAATGGGAATCTTTAAAATGAAATGCAAACAAAGTTCAGTTGCACCTTGATATATTGAATCTCAAATTCAATCACACAGATGTTAAACATACACTCCTTGAAGAACCCACAACAGAATTGAACCTTATATCAAACTTCTCTTCATGAACCAAACGGCCATTTGATAAATTATTTGTTTTCCTTTTCCTTCATTTTTCAATGATAATTTTAGCATTCTATATAAGAGAATTGTAATAAGTTATTTTATGTTGTAGGGGATGGTTACAGTAGTTTGGTAGTGTGTAGTTTTCTTAAAAATTGAGTATTCAATGTTATTTGTATTTCTTATTATTGTTAGGTCTAGATAGTTTATTTTTTCTTCTATGGTGAATTTTATGTTAGGGTGTAGGTCGTTAATTTCTCTTAGAATGATATTATTATTTATTGCTTTATTTTGGGAGATGGATAATCCGTCATCAACATATGGTATCTAATTTTCGTTGGTGTTGTATGTTTTTAGGGTTTGTGTGATTCTTTTGTCAAGGTTTTGGAGGTAAATTTCTGATATTATACTTGCAGAAGTGATCCCATTGCCATGCCATCTATTTGCTTATGTAACATTATTAAATGTGAAGTAGTTTTGGTTGATCATGATCTTTAAGCATTTTGTTGTTTGGTTTGTGTTTTTGGGATTGGTTTTAAGGTTAGTTAGCTTGTTTTTTATCATTTGGATGGTTTTGTTTATTGGTATATTAGAGTATATGTTTGTGATATCAATGGTTTGGTTATGTTAATTGTTTTTATCTGTCGGTTAAATTAATTAAGTTTTATATGATGTCTTTATTTTCCAGTTTAAGTTCGTGTTTTAGGTTTTTGGTGATTACTTGTGATATTTTTTAGGCGGGTGCATTTTTTAAATTTATTAGAGATTTTTTGGGTTTGTTAATTTTGTGTATTTTGATGAGGGCGTTCATCTTAGGGGTATTTGGATTGTTTGTTGTGTATTGGTAAGGGTTTTTTGGTTGAATAAATTGTTATTGTTTTTTGCTATTTGTATGATTTTGTTTGGGTATTTGTTAATGGGGTCTTTTTTTAATCCTATACAGTTGTTGAAATTTACAAATTATTCTGTTTTTCTATTGTATTCGCTGGTTTTTTATATTATCACTGGTATTGTTGCTTTTGTTGCTATAATTTCATTACTAATATTATTATAATGTAATTTTTGTATAATTTTTGTATAATTTTTGTTTCAATTTGTTTATTTGTGTTGTGATTTACTTTTGTGTTTTCCTTGTTGATAATTTTGTTGATTTCGTACGATGCTGTGTTTCTTAAATTATCTTGATTTTCATTATTTATAAGGTTTATTGCCAGTTCGGTCTCCACTATGAGGTTTTCTGTTGTGTTTCGTATTTTTGGTTTGATGTTTGTTTTGGTGCTGTTTTCAAGTAGTTTTATTCCTTTTTTGGTGAAATTGGTTTTTGTAATGTTTATAAAGCTAGTGTGAAATTTATGGTCTGTTGTGCTGTTGCTGTGTTATTTTGTTTTTTCAAAGAGTTTGTTGAGTTTATATTTTGTTTTTTTATTTAAGTAAAATATTTTTCATTTTGTTTGAATTTTATTATATCTATATTGCCATTGATTTGGTTTAAGTATGTTAGTTAATTCTAAGTGTGTTTTGAAAAATACATTAGTTAAGTGTTTTTCTTTGTTTCATATCCACATATTTTTGTTTAGGTTCATAGAGACAACCATCTTCAAGAACATACGCAGCATGTTCCTCGGAATCCATATCCATGCAATGAGTGTGGTGTAGTGTTTTATAATCGAACAGCGCATGAATACCATTCCAGTACTACTCATGAAAAGTAAATAATTGATTTTTATTTTTATTACATTTATATTTTACTTGTTTGCAGTTTTCATAATTACTGTAGATAATATAACAGCTGAATAATTTATAGAAAATACTGGCAAGCATATATGACAACAGTTTTTAAGCAATTACAGTCCTTTTGGTTAAAACTAAATTTCTAATTATTGATTTTAAAGTAATTTATTCATTAAGCATAAATGAAACCACAATTAATAAAAGTTAATCTATTATTATAGCTAATTTTGCTCCATTTGATACAAATTACCCTAAAGACATAATGGTATATTATGAGGTGAGGGCATGAAAAAAATCTCATCAGAAGAACATATGTGATTTAATACTTTTAATGGATCTGTTGTTTTACTTCAGAAAAATTATAAGTTATAAATTAATATCTCAAGTTTTGAAACTCAGAAAGTTAAGGATAACTATATGCCTTACTTATAAAAGTTGCTAGTTGTAATCAACTTGAGTTCACTGATTAAACTATAAGTAATTATTGTGTAATTTTGATTGAGTGTTAGCTTCGTAAATGAAACAGTCGTTTCGAAACGCGTCAGCAAATAAGTTCTAAAGTGTTCACTTAGTTACGCAATTATTACTTATAGCCTTACTTATATTACAAAATTATATATTTCTGGTTTACATTTGAAAAAAAAATTATTTGAATAATGTTTTGAATTTATAATATGAAGAAAATATGATTTATATTACAATTATTGTTCAAATGAGTACAACTGGTAAAGTGCGGGTTTACAACATCCACAGCTGGTTTTAATAATATGAGGCAGGTTTTTTAAGTAAGTACCGTTTTGCCACACCGCTGCTACAGCACTGCGGTCGGCGTTTTGCGCATGCACACTGTTATCTACGCACTAACGCCATTACAGTCTGTTTCTTTCTTGTTTATGTTGTGTACTTAGTGTTTAAGATGCCTCCGATAATTGTGAGTTCGCCGACTGTGAAGTACGAGCTGTTATAAGACTTTTTAGTGATAAAGGCCTAAAAGCTACCGAAATTCATTGTGAGATCTGTGCAGTTTACGGAGAAAACATTATGAGTGATGGAATGGTAAGAAAGTGAGTGAGATCATTTAAAGATGGCCGCGCAAATGTGCACGATGAACAACGGAGCGGGCGTCCTTCGGTCGTTAATGAAAGTTTGGTGCAGAAAGTGGACAATACGGTCAGACAAAACAGACGCTTACGATTTCCTCCTTGTGGTATGACTTTCCGGATGTTTCTCGTAGTGCTTTGTATAGCATTGTGACCGAGCACTTGAATTACCGAAAATTGTGCGCACGTTGGGTACCGAAAATGTTGACGGATGTGCACAAAACCAAACGTTTAGACAGTGCATCGACTTTCCTTGAGCAGTACCACAACGGCGATGATGATTTCTTAAGCCAAATTGTTACGGGCAATGAAACATAGGTGGCCTACGTCACACCAGAATCAAAGCAACAGTCCATGGAATGGCGGCATTCAAATTCACCCAGAAAAGTGAAGTTTAAGCAAACAATTTCTGCCCAGAAAATCATGTGCACAGTTTTTTGGGACAGAAAAGGAGTATTGCTTGTGGAATTTCTGCCTCGTAATGAGACAATCAATGCAGCAGGTTACTGTAAGACATTGCACAATCTACGCCGTTCAATTCAGAACAAAAGACGTGGCAAGTTGAGCAAGGGCATCGTCGGAAATTATGTAGAAAAGTAGATTAAGGTACAGCTTTCATGTAAAAATAAAATTAATTTCTTTTTTACATGTCTTTTTTAAATTTCAAAACGGTACTTACTTAAAAAACACGCCTCGTATGTTGCATAGAATCTGTACCCATAATGTAGAAGTCTCTTGCGTATCCCTATGATCTTCCACTCACTGTGAAAAACTCTCTGGTTAAAATTTACATTCCTGAACCAACTCCATATTTGCATTGAACATTTCAAAACATGTCAAAAGGTTATTTCTATTGATATTTTTTCATTTTTTGTGTTGTATCATGATTTTTTTATCAATTTAAAGTTGGGTAAAATATTCAGTGCGGAAGTACCAGTTGTGAATGGGCTGCCTGCCTCGTGGGGGATACACTGTCACAAATAGTGACATCACGTAACACCTCTACACTTAAATACTGTCCAGAATTACGTTTTGGCATAATTTTAATGAATTTGTACCTCGGACAAAAAAAAAGAAAATACTATCAATATCAATATAGCCTTAAGGCATGTTCAGGAACGTTCCATACTAATATTAAGCTTTTTTACTAAATAACTTGTACCTAACTCAGCACTATACATACCTTTTAGAATTATCAAACTCGCGCACACATATTAATTGTTTAGCCATAGCAAGTCGCAAAATTACTCACATTAACGAAACAAACACAAACACTTCTTCGCACAAAACAGAAAATATTGCATCAAACAGTACACACAAATCATTCCTTATACTCTCTCCAAATAAATGAGACTTAGCGCCAATTACCTACTGTAGCCAACCTTTCAAACAGTAAAATATTACTATTTTAATTTATTCCCATAGACAAGTAGCCAAGCACTGAATACTGGTTAACAGACCGATTTTTATTTTCAGTTAATATTACTTAAGTACCTTAAAAAATATAAGTTACTTTATTAGATACACGATGTAATTAATGAACAATAGCAAAATAATTTAAAACTTAAATACAGAGTTTTTTTAATAATACAGTGGAACATTGTTACTTATAAGCACGGAACAAAATTTAATGATTTATGAAAAAAAAAGTCAATTACTTCAATGTAATAATACTTGAATACTGTAAAGGTTACTCGATATGTACGAGGGCTATTCAGAAAGTAAGGAACATTTCTTTCTGACGCCGATAGACACGCGCCGATCTTGTATATTTTGGTGCAACTCAGTCAGCGTCCAGCAGTGACAACGGGGACATTTCCGCGATGCCTGTTTTTTCGCAATTTCAACTGAAGATATGCGCTGCGATTGAAAATCCCGCCAGTTGTGAGGTGTGGTCAGTGATACGGTTTTTGTTGGCAAAAAACTTAAAACTGATAAATGTCTATTTATCGCCAAGTGTGTGAAGTTTATGGAAACAACGTAATGAATGAAAGTTCTGTGAGAAAATGGTGCATTCAGTTTAAAAATGGCTGAACTGACGTTCATGACAAAGCGAAGATTTGTGACGCCCAAGCATTGTGACTGATGAACTGGTCACTAAAGTTGATGTAATGGTTCGCGAAAACTGCCGATTCACGATAACGGAGCTTTCGCTTTGTTTCCCACAAGTTTCACGGACTTTGTTGTTTGAAATTGTCACACAAAGGTTAGGCTACCACAAATTTTGTGCAAGATGGGTGCCGAAAATGCTCACTGACTGCCATAAAAGTCAGCGAATGGAGGCAAGTTTGACATTTCTGAATGCCTACGACAGACATGGTGATTCACTACTGGATCGCATCGTAACTGGTGATGAGACATGGGTAAAACACGTTAATTGCGAAACGAAAAAATTACAGTCCATGGAGTGGGGGCACACAAGCTCCCCCAAAAAACCAAGAAAACGTTTGCAAACATTTTCAGCAAGGAAGGTTATGGCGACGGTTTTTTGGGACAGGCAAGGTGTGATTCTTATTGATTTTCTTGAGCGTGGTGCAACAATAAACTCTGAGTGGTACTTTGAAACTTTGCGCAACCTTAGGAGAGCAGTTCAAAACAAGCGTCAATGGAAATTGACGTCAACAATTTTGTTTGTGCATGACAATGCCCGACCTCACACAGCAAACCGCACCAAAGAACTCCTTGAGTCATTCAAATGGGATTTTTTTCCTAATCCGCCCTATAATCCTGACATTGCACCAAGCGATTTTCACTTGTTTCCAAGAATGAAGACCTGGCTAGCAACACAGCGCTTTGACAACGACGCTGAGCTCAAGGTGCGTGTCACTGAGTGGCTGACATCGCAGGCGGCAGATTTCTATGATGAATGAATTTCAAAGCTTGTCCATTGCTACGATAAATGTCTCAATTTGTTTGGCGACTAAGTAGAAAAGTAGTATTTTAGTTGCTCTTTCTATGTACTTATTTTTTTTTTTTATTCAAAAACGTTCTTTACTTTCTGAATAGCCCTCGTATTTCTCAGCAAATGAGGAAATGTTTTTTTTTGCACATCAATATTACAACATATGAAAATATTTCTAAATGAAGTAAAAAACATGGAACCAATACTAGTATATATTGAAAATGAATGTCAAAATCTCATTTCGATATTAAAAAAAAAGTAACAGATCAATATACTTGAACACAAAAGTAAGGGAAAAATTTGTAAACATCATGTAGCATTGAATCAATTTGATAGTCTCATCAGCACTAATTATATTTATAAATTCTGTTTTGTAATAAGGTGAACGTATAAATTATGACTAAAGCAAATTAAAACACTATTTTTTTAAAAATATTATTTCTTGCACTCTGTTAAGGTCTTGCACTACTCTAATAAAAGTTGCAAATTTGTAAGACAAATGATTTAAGGAAAGGAATTTTAACTTATTTTTAAAGGAATGGGTTTCATTTCTTATTTTTTTAATGTATTTTTTGCAGAATCATTTCCCTTTATAAGCCAATTGTTACACCACCACCAAGTAAAAAAATCAGAATGAACAATGCAGGAGAGCCACAGTCAGTCTATTACTGCCATATATGTGGGTTTGAATACATTGTGAAGTTTAACCTACAGAAGCATCTAGAACGTTTACACACTGCTCAGGAACGGGATAATCCGCCTCAAGATCTCATTAAATGCACAACCTGTGATGCTCTATTTTATAGTGAAAAAGCTTATAGGAATCACAACATGTATCATAAACCTGATGATCTCTATGTCACAAGTGAACAACAAAGGTAAGTTCAAAATATTTAAATTAATGTGTTAACTATGAGTGGCAACAATATGTTGTCATTTGATTTTATTATGCATGTTCTCTAAATTTAAAATGTAGCGATTGTAGTTGAATTATGTCTGTCGCACCACATAAAACCTTGGGAAAATCTCATCTTTTTTCTATTAAATTCTACGTTTTAAAACTATTTTTTGTCCATTCTTTTAAAAGAATATACAACAATTATTAATACACACATTTATTATTTGTTGATTATTATTTTCATTGAAATTATTTATAATCATAATATGTTTTTAAATGACAAAATTTATTGTTTAAAACATGCTTTGTACTCTTTATTTCACATTTCTTTGTAAATATAGTACCTAAGATATATTAAACAGGTTTTGGGTCTTTAGGTGATTTGGAAAAATACCACAATTTGGAATTTGTTTAAAAGTAGAAAGTTTACTGGTATTGATTTAACTTAGTGATAATTATTATCAAATATCCTACTAGTAAAAAACAAATAAAAAACATACACAAAACTCACAAATTAATCATTTATTTACTCATACGAGTTTCAATGACCAAGTCATCATCATCAGAGAGTGTTACTACTACAAACTCTAACTTACAACTAGGGTGAAAGTAAGGTTACACTTCCGTATTTATACAGTAGGCGTTGTCACGCCCACTTGAGAAAACAACAGTTATTAACCCTACTTTAAACATGATACATCAAATAGAAATTGTGTACCTAACTCAATAATTACAATTCTTTTTTCCTCTCTCTTTTGTGTCACGCTAATTACAATAATATAGAACTTTGAATAGGGCCTGACTCATTGTTTACAATATTATTTTTATTCCTATTAATATACAAAGTTTCCCATGCATCCAATTCACTACACTTAACGTTTTTTAACAGGGTTACATCGTCAACTTTAAATTCGTGCTCTTCCTCTAAACAATGTTTTGCCATCGCAGATTTTTCTGGTCTATTATATTTAATGTGGGAAAAATGTTCTTTAGCCCTAGTTTTAATATTTCTTTTTGTTTGGCCTATATATTTCAGAGGACACTCACTACACTTCAGGCAGTAGATTAATTTGTGAGTTTTGTGTATGTTTTTATTTGTTTTTAACATAACCTTACAAGCTAAGCTCAAAGAATATTTGTTTAAATCCTACTAGTATTAGATAATTATTCTTATTAATTATCAATATATATATAATAATATTGTTATTACTAAAAACACTTCTTAATTTCTTGGACCATACAATTCAGACAAAAAATACATAAATTCAACATATATCATAAACCCAATAACACCATTCACAATTCTTTCAACCACCCTCACCAACAAAAACTAGCCACTTACAACACCATGCCTATTAAAAACATTTATTTACAATACCATTTGGTCCTGAGGTCAATATAATTGCTATAGTTTAATTTCAAATTATTATTTAGGTTGCAGACTGTTACAAGAGTAGACCAGGACTTTGATATTCGACGTGTACAGACAGGTGTAGAAAAATATATACCAGTGTACCGGCGCAGACGTAAATCTTCTGTCCAAGTAAAAAAGGTAATGTTTCATTGTGTGTTGATTTAATGAAATATTAATGTCTGCATCTAACTGCGCAATCTTATTATTGAATTTGGTTTAATATATTCTGGAACAGATTCATCTTGATTTTCATTCTGAATCGTAATTACCTAAATAAGCAGACAAAAAAGACATTACAAGAGAGTAAAAATATTATTTCTCTCAGTACAATTTAGGTTAAAAACGTACATATCTAAGGCTCTGTACTGCCTGTAGTTTTCTGATTAGAAGAGTATAGAGATTATACTGAATTCTTGTACAATAGGAAATGTTACACTTGAAAATACTGCCATTTGGATTAAATATTTCATTAGTACCTAGGGAAATATTGCATGGCTTAAAGCAGAGGCATTAATAAATTCCTATTGTACAAACATTGTAAAGTTGTATATATTTTTTGCTTTAAAACACCAAATGTAGGACTTACATTTTTAAAACTAGAGCGAGGCAGTTTCAATTGTGTAGACCTTTAAATGTACTAAGTGCAAAGTCGTCAAAATGTGTAAAGGCATGTTTGGAAACAATCCATTAGGTCTATAAAGCTTTAGATTGTAAAATTCTACGAAAATATTAAAAACTTGAGGTAGATGCATGGGGGAGTCTGTAAGGTTTTGGATTAGCCAAATAAGAGAGTACAAGCCTGGGTTGGAAAGATGGTTGGTGAACTTTAAATGTACTAAGTGCAAAGTCGTCAAAATGTGTAAAGGCATGTTTGGAAACAATCCATTAGGTCTATAAAGCTTTAGGTTGTAAAATTCTACGAAAATATTAAAAACTTGAGGTAGATGCATGGGGGAGTCTGTAAGGTTTCGGATTAGCCAAATAAGAGAGTACAAGCCTGGGTTGGAAAGATGGTTGGTGAACTTTAAATGTACTAAGTGCAAAGTCGTCAAAATGTGTAAAGGCATGTTTGGATACAATCCATTAGGTCTATAAAGCTTTAGGTTGTAAAATTCTACGAAAATATTAAAAACTTGAGGTAGATGCATGGGGGAGTCTGTAAGGTTTCGGATTAGCCAAATAAGAGAGTACAAGCCTGGGTTGGAAAGATGGTTGGTGAACTTTAAATGTACTAAGTGCAAAGTCGTCAAAATGTGTAAAGGCATGTTTGGAAACAATCCATTAGGTCTATGAAGCTTTAGGTTGTAAAATTCTACGAAAATATTAAAAACTTGAGGTAGATGCATGGGGGAGTCTGTAAGGTTTCGGATTAGCCAAATAAGAGAGTACAAGCCTGGGTTGGAAAGATGGTTGGTGAACTTTAAATGTACTAAGTGCAAAGCCGTCAAAATGTGTAAAGGCATGTTTGGAAACAATCCATTAGGTCTATGAAGCTTTAGGTTGTAAAATTCTACGAAAATATTAAAAACTTGAGGTAGATGCATGGGGGAGTCTGTAAGGTTTCGGATTAGCCAAATAAGAGAGTACAAGCCTGGGTTGGAAAGATGGTTGGTGAACTTTAAAATGAAGAAGGTAAAGAGGAATGAGAGCAAAAAGCCAACAGAGGTAGTAAAAAGTTTGAGCCCTAGGAGTAAAGTTGAGCTTTTTATAATTCCATGAAGCAAAATTGTAGGTCATATGATTAAAATCCATTAGGTTTTTTTTATAAATGAATAAGTAAAACGTAAGATAGGTTAATATTAAAAAAAGAATGGTGTTTCTGTTAAGTATTGAATAAATGATCTTTGGAAAGTAATTTTATTATGAAGTTAGGAAAGAATTGAAAGTTAGAAAAGTATTTTTATTGAAAGGAACTGAGTGTGGTATAGACTTCTATAACCAACTAGAGAAGATAATAACTTGGAGCAACTGTTTAATTTTTAATTATAAATAAATAAAACCACTCTTAAACCACAAAAACCTTTTATGTCCTTATGGACATTTCGATTGCAAAGCAATCATCTTCAGAGTGGTAATTTCCTCTGAAGATGATTGCTTTACAATCGAAATGTACATCAGGACACAAATAAAATTTTTCGTGGTTTAGAGCTTTTATTTATTTATAATTAAACCAGAGAAGAATAATTACACTGGATCACCACAACAATTTTAGGGACTTCGTCTTTGATAGATCAAAAATAATTGGAAAAAGGTCAACAGATCTTCACACACTTAACTACCATTTAAATAATAATTGACAATTAAAATCGTTTAATAATAATTTGTATTCAAGAATTAATTAAATTAATTTCTTACGATAGATATTTACAGCTTAAAATATTTAGGCGCCAACTAAGTAAAACTTATAGGAAATAGTCATTTTTTAACTAGTAAAAGCCCTAACACAGTAATCTTATGCCTTGAGATAAATCAATTAGTAAATATTATGCTTATAAAACACAGAGTATTGTTTTCTTAGAGATCAGAATTTTCATTAATTGAATAAAGAGTTTTGTGAAGCTTCTGTACTTGTTAGCTGGTAAGGACATATTTACAAGGGAGGACCCAAAAATAACCAGAATATGTTTGTTGTTATATCTTTAATATTTAATTTTGGTCAATGCCACTTTGATCTCCTTCAAAGTACTCCCCATTAGACAAGTTGCACATATCTAGATGTTTTTTCCATTCCTAGCTCTGTAAGTCTTCTAACTTAATGCCTTTCAACGCTTCCATTGCTTTTTTTTTACTTCTATTGTAGCAAAACATTTCCCTTCGAGCTCGCATTTCATTCGGGGAAACAAAGAAGTCACATGGGAAAAGATTTGGTAAATAAGTGGGATGAGAATCATGGTTATGCTACTTTTGGCCAGAAATAAAATTTTAAGTATCAGTTTTGCTGTGAGGCCAAATGTTCAATCATTGTGCCCTTTTAAAATTAGAAAATGCAGATAAAAGTAACGTGTAGCGAGATTTCTTGTAAAGAAACCCTTTTCAGCAGTATATTTACCAACTGTGTGTTTTATATGTAAGATACCAGTGTATGCAAAGGTGTTTGTAACAGGGAGTTTGATATTTTAAAAATAAAACAAATATATTCATTAAATGTCTGACTTTCTGTAATCACAAGTGACCAGTCAAGAATTGCAAAAAAGTTTGTTTCATTGCAATACTTAGTGAACTTAGTTATATCATTTCACCAGGAACCTAAGCAAGTGTGTCAAGTCAACAACTGCAAGGAAATTTAAAACAGTATACTTCCAAATATGTTTAGAGGATTTTTATGTTTAATTTTGTTTTTTTTTTTTTAAATTTTGATGTGTTGTGTATAGTATAACATACTTTGTTCCCTAGCACCTGAATTTAATGAAGAAAAGGCACAGAAATTGGTAAAACAACGATTTAAAGGATTGAGTTTACCATGTCATAAATATAAGATATATGTATAGTTTTTGTTGTCAAATTGACTTTTAGAGGTAAAGCTGTCACTTCATTCTAAAACTCCCTGAAGCTGGTGTATTAAAGAGGTCAAGTTTGTGATAATAGCATCAGATTTGTTTGGCCTTATTAACTAATTAGCAGATTTGGTTTTATTCTTAATGTATTAATTAAGTTTTTATAACAGTTTTAAAATCAATTAAAAGAAATTACAAGTTTAATTTCTGATTTTATTATAACTTGATAGATTTTATTTGTCTTTGGTTCAAGTATGTCTCTTAATTTTTTTTTTGTTTGTTTTAATCCAGGCCTCTAATATTTTTTAACAAATATTTTTATACAATTAAAAGATGTACATAAAACTCACAAATTAATCATTTATCAATTTAGGCGCATTTCAATGACAAGGTCATCATCGTCCGTGAGTGTTGCTACTACGAACTCTAACTTACAACTAAGATGAAAGTAAGGTTACATTCTGTATTTATACCGTGGGTTTGGTTACGCCCACCAGCCAAAACAACAGTTATTAACATTAATTCAGAAATTATTACATTAAATAGAATTTTTATACCTAACTCATTAATTACAATAAAATTGCTAACCATTACTTATAAACAAAATTACTTAATTAATATTTCATTATTATAAATACCATTTCAAAACTTTAATAAAAAATTACATACAAATTTTATTGTGCCGCAATAATTACATTAATATAAAATTTATATTAGGGCCTGACTCATTATTTACAATATTATTTTTATTCCAACTTGTTATTTTTTCCAGTGGTTTTGTTATCTAATTTGATAGTAGTGGATGGTGTTATATTTACCCACTTTTTTCCTTTTTAATTCTTATAAGAAAGTGAAATATACGACTAAATTTTCATACTTAAATCATCACATTGATAGTACTTATATTTATGTAAACAAAGATTTACTTTTTATTACCAAGCAGCCTACTTACTGTTATCTAATTGGTTTTTTCCTTGAACATGTCAATTTAGTGAGTTTCTACTGTATATTATAAATATTTTGTAAAATCTTAAAAATATATTTTTCTAGGACGTTATTGCTGCCAATGAGGATGTTGAAAGTACAGTGAACCCAAAGAGAGGGTTAAAGTAGGAAGGTATGGGTGATGATGGAAACCTAAAGTTTAGGACTTACTTTCTAATCCTTTAGATATACCTGTGATTGGTACACTTAGTTGTGTATTTATGTCTAGGAAAAACCAAAAGAAGAGTCCAGTTCAGATGAAATGTCACCTGCTTCAGCCATTGAATCCAGCGATTCTGACAGCGATACTGAAAAGCCTGATTCAAAGAAAATTAAAGGTGTAAACACATCTGAAAAGTCAATGGTATGTACACCTAAAAGTTTGTAATAAACATATCTTTTCTGTTAGTTGTGATAATTATATAAGATTTGTACAAAAAGTGTTTAAAAACGTTTGCAATATCTTAGAATTCTTCAAAGTACAAATACCAGCAATACAGAAATAACTAGAAAGGACATTGTAGCTATATGGCTGAAGCCAGCTTTTATGCCCCCCCCCCTTCAAGATGGCGACCTCAAGTGATGAGTCACCCTAGAGGAGCGTCAAATTGCTTTTAGATGATGTGATATACGCTTAAAAATATAATATTAACGACTTAGTTACTAGACTGTTGGCCTAAATAATTGGCCCAATATATACAAGGTATATAATAATTATAACTGTCAATAAATTCTGATAACTAATAAGTTTTATACAGTACATCAATAACAAATATATAATATTAATGACTAAATTACTATACTGTTGCCCTATATATGTATAGAATTATTGTGGAGCAAAAAGGAAAACTTTCCTCGATTTCCCTGCAGTTTAGTCAACAGACAAATTGAATATTTTGGTTATAATCAGTATGTATAAAGTATTTTAATGTGAGGCTACATTATTATTGTAAAGGTTTTAATTCGAAGTTTAATTAATAAAAATTAGACATAATCTTTCCAAAACAATAATGTTTTTAGGGCAGTAATATATATATATATATATATATATATATATATATATATATATAGATTTTTTGGACTAGGAGACTGACAGACTTACCTTGGTAAGAGTCCACTCTGTAGTCTTGAAATAGAAACATATAAAAGCACTTAAACAATGATATATTTAAACCACACAGTGGTCTTTGCCAATCGAAGAGAAAACACAAAAAGAAATATGAGAGAATGAAATAAAATAATTATAAATTGTAATCACAGATTGTGTAGAGTAGAAATCAGATGTCACAGATGCGCAGATTAAAGATATATGTATTGTTTCCATGAGCATATGAGTGATTATAGTTTATATAAGTCTGTCAGGGGAAAAGAGATTGGAGACTTCTGATGAGGCTATTAGAAAAAAAAAAAAAAAAAAAAAAACTATAATCATTCATATGCTCATGGAAACAATACATATATCTTTAATCTGTGCATCTGTGACATCTGATTTCTACTCTACACAATCTGTGATTACAATTTATAATTATTTTATTTCATTCTCTCATATTTCTTTTTGTGTTTTCTCTTCGATTGACAAAGACCACTGTGTGGTTGAAATATATCATTGTTTAAGTGCTTTTATGTGTTTCTATTTCAAGACTACAGAGTGGACTCTTAACAAGGTAAGCCTGTCAGTCTCCTAGTCCAAAAAATCTAAATAATCTTTACCAACCAAAACTAACCTAAAAATACACACACACACACACACATATATATATAATGTATTAAAAAAAAAATATATTAATCTATATAGCAATTCTATTCTATTTTGGTTTAACTTATACAATATAGTAACTGTTACAAGTAGTTTAGTTTAGGAAGATGTTTTCTCTTAACTTTCAAGAACGTCAGTTATATTTTACCGTCTATATGGTAAATTTTGTTTTATGGTAATAAATGTTAATATTTGTTGTAAAATATAAATCTACTTCTAAAAATGTTTTTACTTCGTATTATTGTGTACTTAAGGTGTCTTTGTTTAATGTTGAAATTATCATTTAACGGGTCAATTTGTCAACAGCAGTTGTCAGACAAGTAAACGTATGTTTACATCAGGGCAAAACGGGGAAAGTGTTTTTGTCATTTGCTCTTCATCATGTACATTTTGTAAGGAAGATTAATTAAGGTAACTACATAATGCAGATTCAATAAACGAGACAAATAACTTAACATGATTAACCGCACCCAGTATGGTTACTCGTTTGCGTTAAAAAGTCATACTTTTGGACAATAACACCTAATGTTTGCGCTCAAATACTTTTTGTTACGCTCAAATATTTTTGTTAAAGAAATAAAATTTGGAATTATACCTCTAACTTTTCAGCCGGCATCATTTACCTGATCAAAAAATTTCACAGACTGATTTTTTTCTGTCTAACTGTAATTCTATTTAGAGAGATTTTAAGTTAATGTCGTTTTAAGATAAGGGAACTATTTTATACCATCGTAATCCCTGTAGTATATATCACTATCATACCAAATTTTATTATTTTCTGACAAAGGTAACAGGTTTAAAATGCTGTTGGAAAGAAGCGCTAACTTAAAGTTAGGGGCTAACCAAGTTTCGTTTTCCCGGTCAGATCCCTCACCAAGATGGAGGATCCGGCTTCATTGACGCTATGATATGTGAATACCCATGTCTCCCCTAGTTTTTTGTGTGCTTGCTGGTCAATACAGTTTTGTATTAGGCTTTTCTATAACCTAATGGCTACCTGGTAGAAGGATTCTGAAAAGTCCTTAAGGATACATTTGCAAGCTTCTTTCTGCATGTAGGCTATTTTGGAATTATAAGGAAGTTGGGAAATTATGACGCTGCGTAACATTAGACAGTTACCAGGTACCTTATCCAGGTAGTTAGTTACCTTGAAGTATAGTGCGGACCACATTACCGTGCACCTGACCTTAAGACATCACACAAGATTTCTCGTGTACCACCACTTCTGAAAACATGTTACATATTTTTTTTGAATGTTCTAGACATCAACAGCTTCTACATTTAAACACATTTAATATTATAATTAAAGAATAAAAATGTGGTACAACTCACAAATAAACAATTTTTTATTTCAAACGCGTTTCAACGACTAATTTGTCGTCATCCTCAGTGAAAATACACAAATGATATTAACTAAAATATATATATATATATATATATATATATATATATATATATATATATATTAAACATAACCTATAAAGTTTTAGCAAAAGTAAAAATAAAAGTAAAAGACTTTCACTTTTATTTTTACTTTTGCTAAAACTTTATAGGTTATGTTTAATATATATATTTTTTTTAGTTAATTTCATTTGTGTATTATCACTGAGGATGACGACAAATTAGTTGTTGAAACGCGTTTGAAATAAAAAATTGTATATTTGTGAGTTGTACCACATTTTTATTCTTTAGTTATAACTTTCACTCACAAGCCAGCTCAGATATTATTTACATTTAATATTGTTTGTTATTTTATACCAGAGGCAATTTATCATTGAATTTATCTAATATCGACCATCTCATGCAAGTGTTTCGATAGTCTTTATCATGTTTGTAGGAAAGTATTTATACTGACCATCTACCTTTTTCCTTGTCTACTATGATTTATCAAAGGGAAGTGCATTGTTACTAGATCTGCACTATAGATTTGGTTGAATGTAGCCTGAATGAAAGCTCACATCTTGAAGATTAGACCCCCCCCCCCTATCAAGAATATGTGGTGCAAACACAATTTAAAATACAGTCATGTTAAGTACAAACTGTTCTCAATTCTTTCTATACAGATTCTGTTATTTTCTTCTTTCAGAAATAGTCAAAGAGTGTTAACAGCTTGCAAAGTCACAATCTGTGAAGTAAATAAACAAACTAATATGATAGTTGGTTGTGTTGATGATCTTGATTAAATAATAAGAAATTATTTAAAGAGCTAAATGAAAATATTAACTTGGGGACATGTTTAAAAACACCGGCTTTGTCGTTTCATTGATGAAGCCTAACCTGCTACTTATTGTAAGTAGCAAGTATAATTTTTGTTATAGCAGTGTGAGTATTTTATGTGTTGTATAAATTATTTTTATTTTAGAATTGTCTATGAATTTCTATACTGAGATGTTGATGAATATGTTAATAGGAACTGATATTTCTGGTGTTTTATTATGCACACAAATAAATGGTTTAATGTAAACAATCTGTCTTGTACATCTTTTGTGATACCATAATTTCATGTTGAATGTTAGGTTACAAGCTCTTTGTTCAAACAAGAAGTGTAGGCCATAGACTATGTATTTTCATTAATACTTCATTTACCATTAAATAAAACAGTGCTGTACATAGTAGACAATTACATTATTAGTCCAAGTGATAACATTTCTTTGATAGATACAATAAAACCCCTCTTATCCAAACTTTGTTTAACTGAAACGCTCTGCCAACCGGTGTTATATTGCCAGTTGAGGAGTGTAGCTACTGTTAAGACATTAGTTACCATTAACATAAGTTCAGATGGATTGTTTTAATTTCTAATGACTGTAGTATTACTGTACAAAACTTTGTTTTTGTGCCCTGCCTACGAAAAGGAAATGTAGCGTGGAAATAAAGGAGAAATTCAAAGTTGTAAGATGCGTAGAGAGTGGGTATTTACTAAAAAGCATTGCTGCAGATTTCAATGTTGGGATATCCACTGTGTTTACGTTAACTGTAAGGACAAACTAAAGGAACATTCAACCAAAATTTTAAACCGGAAAACAATGAAGAAAGTGGAACATGAAAAAGTTAATGAAGCACTGTTTCTTTGGTTCATTTAACAGAGAGATAAAAGCGTACTATTGACCAAACCAGTTCTTCACTCAAATGTCAAATTTCTTGCTGATCTCTTAGACGAAGATCAAAGGATTTTCTTGCTAGCAATGGATGGTTGGATAGGTTCAAGAACTGTTACGGCATTCACCAACTTAGTTTGTGTAAGGAAAAGTCTGCGGATTATAATTCTGTTGATGTTGTTAAAACCAAATTTGAAGTAATGATCAATGGGTAGACTAAGGATCAAATATGTAATGCAGATACAAGAGGATTAAATTTTAAAATGTTACCAACAACAAAAATCTTTTGTATGTGTTAAGGAACATTTAGCACCTGGTCATAAAGTTCGAAATAAAAGGAATAACAGTTTTAAGAGTAGTGAACACCTCAGTCACATGTAGGCTCTCTTAATTTTCATTGGAAATGCACCAAATTTTGAAACCGAATCTCACTGTTTTCCCTCTCATGAACATTTTTGCTGAATGACGTCCAAAATAGGGCACCATTTGCTCATCTATTGGTAATTTATGGGAAAACACTTCAAACTGACAAAATTTTCTATTTAATTCATCAAAATAAGAACGAACGTTTGAAAATTTATCGGATTTATCTAGTTTATTGTTGTCTAATAAATTAATGTATTTTTTGATTTCATCAAATTTATTTCTAGACATTGTGTCTCGTACAATTGGTACACCTTTAACAAGATCTTTACTCCAATACATTTTTGATTCAGGTAGCGAATGATACCAGTGTTTTAAGAACTGCAATAAATTCTTCTGCTGTTTTACAACATTTTCGTTTAAAACTCATAGCGGATCTACTGGTCAATTGCTTTCAACATGGCCGATATATCTCAACTGCCATGGAACTCCCAACGTTGCGTCAACACAACACATGCAATCTCTGTCGAATAAAGGGGAAGTGGAGAGCTGTGGTTCAACGAACATAACTCAGCATTAAAGTAAACATGATAAGAAAGGCTGACATAGCAAAAAAATTTTTTCCAAGGATTGACAGATGTTTATATCTTACACCAAAAATGTTGATTTTCTCGACAGTTATTTTATCGTATTTCAAGTCCTTATTGACAAGGATATATTATTAAAAACAAAATAATTATTGCATGATAGAAAAATACTCTATTCTTAGAATAAATAACACACTTCAAATTGAAAATTACTCACTATATGGAGTTGTGTGCAATATAATATACTGTTGCGTTTACGCAACGTTGGGAAGAAATGGGTTAATTAAAATAATATTAGTGAAGTATTTTTCCTGAATTCAATGTCAAATTGTTAATATTTTGTTGTTTATGTTTAGGAAAAAGTTAGACAGGAATCTAGTTCAGATGAAATGTCACCCACTTCAGTAATTGAATTAAGTGATTTGGATAGTGATGCTGAAAAACTCTACTCTAAAAGAATTGAAAAAGATAATAACAAAACCGATACTGCTATATCATGATTAGGAAGTAAAGTTGAGTAATACATGCACTTAACATTGTGTGTCTTAATCATTTGTGTTTAGTACTTTAAAAGATCTGTCAGTTGTATATAATTAGATTAACATTAATTAATTGTATGTGGTAATTGTAGGAAGAATTTATTGAATAATATTTATTGTTTTTTTTTTAATTGTGCAAATCTGGTCAACCTATACACATTAATTGCATAGAGATGATTAAATGAATTAAATATATATACATGCATATATGTATGAGAAATAAACTTATTTGTTACGTTTATGTGTATGATTTTATCCTTAACCTTTTGTGCTCCATAGGCGAACTGAGTCCGACATCACTAAAAATCCCGTTCCACTCCACTGTCCGACTCAGTCTGACATATTTTGCAGCGCAACTATTACATACTTTAGAACGTCTTACTTAATGATAATGTGTACTATGTACATTTGCAGTGTTATAAGAAGGTAATCTTTATATTTATAAGGATGATTGGCCATTTTTATCATAATTTTTTCTGTAAATAAACAACTGGTTCTAGAAAGTTATTTATGATGTACTGCACAAAAAGCGTCAGCCATCTGGCTTAGTTGATAGATCGCTGTTGATGTGAACTTATCCTTATTCATAATCTCCTTTTGTTTATTTAGTGTTTTGCTTTTATTTTAGTTCTGACATATATTGTTATATGCATACAGTGGTTTCTAATAGGCTTACATCTGTGTGGTGAGGCCTATTGCGCGACTTGCCCAAATAACCCGGGATTACATACAAACAATTACTTTGAAAAGTTTCACACTGTCAAAAACTATAAACAATAAATTGAAGTAAAGGTAAAAGTCAAAGTAGTGGACTCAAACACACAAAACAAACTAGTTTCAGCGACAAAGTCGCCTTCCTCAGTGCTTGGCTACATTTTGGTCACAGTCTTTTTTTATTAGATTTAGATCATTAGTCTTTCACAGAACGAACATCAGTTTGTTGCATAACCATTGAGTGATATATTAAACAGTTGAGCAGAAAGATTTTATATTTTAATAGACCCTGGATGTCCACAAGTGGTTATTGACACTCCCTATTCCCAACATGGATTGTTGTACCTATAACGTTACAGGTATATCACATATTTGTCAACATAGAACCTTATAGTGAATGTTTACTCCCTTCTCACATGCATAATAGGATCTGTTCTTAGTCCGGCCACCAAAGAACGCATAAAAAATTGGAGTTTTCCCAAAATGGGGTGGTTATAGAGAAGTTATGGAAGGGTTTCCTTTCTTTCATATGATGTAGGGAAGAATTCACACTCACATCTCAATTACAGAATTTGTATCATAAAGACTGCAAAGGTTTTCAAGATGGTCATAGAGTTGACACAGGCTAGGACAGTGGTGAAGGAACCAATTACTACATCTGCTGTAAAAATCATGTCACATTTTTTGTTCTTTGCACATCATCACTTCCTCACTCACATCTTGAAGCTTCTTCATCTACACAGGAGCTTTTAAGGTAATTTGGGTGATTGTCTTACAACAGTAGGATTTGTCAACCTACAGCAGTCTTTTTAAGACTGTTTAAAAAATTAAATATTTTTTTCTTTAAAATGTATATTTATTTTATTCTTAAATTTCAGAATTTCTTCCTCGTGATTGTTGAATTTGATATTCATTAAAATAACTATATTGTGATGGAAAATATGAATGGAATTTCGAGACTACTGTATCTAATAATTTTATTGAGTTTATTAAAAATTGTATCCCATTTCAGTGGATACATATCCACTATGTCAGCTAATATTAAATGCGTTATAAATTTGAAACGAGTATTTTGTGCTACACCATTAATTTTTATATTCATCGTTGCACATTTTTTGATGATATTTACATTGTTCCTTATAAATTGCAATTGGTATTCAATACCGTTTTTTGTCAAGGTTTTGTATATATATTTATCTATGAAGTACAAAAGAAATATAGTTCTGTCTATGAATTCATCACAATTTTTAAAATGAAAAGTAGCTTTAATTTTTAATTAGTTACTTTTCAAAAATCTTTAACGTTAATCAGTTTTTTTAGGAGGACTATGAACTTCGACCACTTTGAATCCTGTCAGAATTTAAGTGCACTAAGCACTGCCACTTTCTCCAAGGATTACATTTTAGAAATCATGTCTAAGCTACGTCAAGAGTTTGAAAACCGCTGAAGACTTCGACCGTGTAGCAGAAGACATTCAGGCGTTTCAAAACTCTTTTAAATATGACATTGATAGAGTGCCTGCAGAAATGCAGCTTGAAGTCATCGAGCTAACAACCAATGACTCACTCAAAACTGATTTCGAGGAATGCTACAAAGAATGTAATCTACTTACATTTTACAGTTCTCTCCCAGAATAAGACTTTAAAAACATTAAAAACCATGCTTGAGTTATGTTTTCTCTTTTTGGATCTACCTACAAGTGTGAGCAGACTTATACAAAAATGAAGCTTTTTAAATCTAACTACAGATCTTCCTTGTCAGACGAGCATTTGAAATCAATCCTAATGATCGGAACTACAAAATTTTATCCTAAATGGGCTGAAATTTTGAGCGGCAAACAAATGCAATTGTCTCACTAAAAAATAATTGTTTTTTTAAAGCTTTACACGTGTTATAAACTCGTATATTGTCCAGTTTTCTTTAAAATTCAATAAAGTACATTTTGTGGTGAATTGAAAAGATTTGGTTTGGTATCATGCTGTATTTTCATTAGACCTACTTGGAAACTTCTACAGAACAATTATTACTTACAACTTTTTTTAAAAAATGTTTTAACTTGCCTATAGTAGCACTTACTTTTTTTGTTGAGGACGGCCGTTTCGGGAGATGTGTCCCTTTGTCAACTCAGACCGTAACTCACGGTCTGAGTTGACAAAGGGACACATCTCCCGAAACGGCCGTCCTCAACAAAAAAAGTAAGTGCTACTATAGGCAAGTTAAAACATTTTTAAAAAAAAGTTGTAAGTGATTACTAGTAGCTCACGCGAAGATGGAATCAACAAATGTGAACAATTATTATTTTATAGCAAATATAATTATTTGTTTGATCGCAGTTTTATTTACGAACACGTAAAGAATTTTAGTTAGCCATAACAAAGATATATAAAGAAAGATAGCAACTTAAGAAACTAAGCAAGAAAATCTCAAAAACCACCACAGAGCTCTTGATTAGAAAAAAACGTTGTGGGTGTATGGGGGAAAGTGGTTAGACTTTCTGCCCTGAAATAATGCCAAATATTTAGACCCATGAGCTAGGGAAATAGAATAAACAGTCTAATTTATTACAACCCATACCATTATTCATTATTTACCATTTCATGTCTCAACATTATGTGTGTTAGTAAATAAATATTTCAATTAGCTACTGAGCCATAAGTTTTGAGAATTGATCTAAATAATAGGCAGGAGTGCGTTTCCTAAAACTATGACAACTTCCCAGCATATGGACTCCAGACATGTATGTACAATATAGATTTCTTATAACACAGAGATGAACATTAAACTGTTACAACTACATTGTCTCTAAATAATTTGTGTTCGATCTCTCCACACCCAATGTGCTAACAGTTGCAGTTTTTGGGGGAAGATTTAATAATATTAACCATTACAAAAACATAGTTTTATGAAGTTTTAGTAAATAATAAATTAAAACTGTAATTATACTTAAAGAAGCCTAAATACTTTTTAACAAAAAACTGTTAGGATTTTGTCTTATTTTCAAAAATACTTAACTAAGTGAATACGTAGTATTTAGTCATAGTTGAGACAATGTTTTTTAGTTTGTGGCTACAATTCCTAAAAATAGTTTTCCCTATGTAAAAGCTGAAATCAAATTGAACAAATTGATCCATTCTGGGAATTTCTACATTGGCATTACTGACAATACCACAAGAAACAGTTTTGCGCCTTGATAAAAGTAATTTTAAAAAACTGTAGTAAAAGTCCTGCTTTTAAGGCCAGACTTGACAAATCACCAATCACATGTCAACGTGTTAAGGCAAATAGATAATTTTAAAGTATTAATGTATACAAAAAGCACTATTCGTACAGCACAAAATTCAACCTACAATTCTTAAATACCTGCAGTGTAGGATCCTTAAGGCTGAAGAAACCTGCCTTTATTTGTATATTTGTCCTTAACTGACATTTCCATAATTTTTATCAATAAAAATTAATAATATCAAATTTATAGATCAGTTGTCGTGAAGTTTGAACCTCATAATCTTATTCTCTTAGGGACAAGGCTTAGGTTGTCAGACTTACAAGCTACTACTGAAATATTTTATTTTATTTTAATTTCCAAGTAATTATCATAGGTGTAACCACACTGAGTGCAGAGACATGCCAATAACTTTTGAAGGGGCGTAAAAATTTTTAATTTTTAGTATAAAATAATCTGTGAATTGAGTAAATTTTAAACTAAAGAGAAATATTTATAAGTAAAAGAAATTCTAAACTAATGAGAAAGTAGAATTGTATTCACCTTGCCCACGTATTAAGCTGACTCTCACGAAAAGTCTTTTGACTCATAACTAAGACTTGTATGTGTCACAAGTGAGTGTATGATAGATGGGTTCATAAGTGAATGAATGATAAATGGGTTTGTACATAGAGGTAAAGTGATAACGTTGTATCGAGTCTTCTGTCTGATACAACAATATTTATACTGTAAATAGACACCCCAGCGACAGTAAACACGACTTTCTCAATGTAGTATTGTCTCGGTATGATAAAAAATATATTTTTTAAGTCACTAAATACTTTTAAATGTTTTAAACTTGCCTATAATAGCACTTACTTTGTTTGTTGAGGACAGCCGTTTCGGGAGATGTGTCCCATTGTCAACTCAGCCTGTAACTGATCTCAAGGTTTACGTAGGTTAGGATGGGGGTGGGATATTTTGGTGGTGTGGGTGTATTTTGTGTGTATTAGGAGTTATGATGTCAAAAAGTGCGTGTGAGTTCTAATGTAATTGTGTATTGAGAATGTGTGTAGGGTGTAGTTTGAAGTGCCTGTATATTTCGTATTGTTCGGTTGTGTAGCGTTGGTTATTTCTGTGTTGTTTATGAAGAATTTGTAGGTTAGATGTTATGTCTATGTAGTCGTGTTTTGTAGAGTTGAGATGATCGGCGAAGTTTGATTGGTAGTTATTGTTTTTTAGTGCTTTTATATGTTCTTGTTAACGTGTGTAGAAGGACCTCCCTGTCTGGCCTATGTTAAAACTGGGGCACGAACTGCAAGTTAGTTTGTAAACTCCAGTGCTGTTGTAAATATCGTCGATTTTATTGTTGGGTTTAAATTGTTTGTTGAGAGTGTTGTGTGTGGAGTAAACTATTTTGTAGTTGTATTTTCGTAGTGTGTTGGTTAGATTGTGGGTTTTGGATGATCTGTATGGTATTGATAAGTATTTTATGGGATTGTCATCTTGTGTGTTTGTATTTGGTTTATTAGGTTAATTTTTTAGGCGCTTGTATAATTTGTCAATAATTGTTGGGTTGTATCCGTTAGTTTGTGCTACATATTTTATGGTGTTTAACTCCTGGTAGAACTCCTGTTCTTCTTTGTCTAACGGTGTTTTAAGCAGGCGATATATAATGGTGTTGTAAGCAGCTAGTTTATTTTGGTGTGGGTGGTTTGAGGAGCTGTGAATGGTCGTATTGGTACTAGTGGGTTTTCAGTATATGTTGGTTTTATGTGTTTGTTTGTCTTGTTCGTTTAATTGTAAATTCGTGCCCCAGTTTTTACATAGGCCAGACAGGAAGGTCCTTCTACACACAATACCAAGAACATATAAAAGCACTAACAAACAATAACTATCAATCAAACTTCGCCGATCATCTCAACTCTACAAAACATGATTACATAGACATAGCATCTAACCTACAAATTCTTCATAAACAACACAGAAATAACCAACGCTACACAACCGAACAATACGAAATATACAGGCACTTCAAACTACACCCTGCACACATACTCAATACACAATTACATTATAACTCACACACACTTTTTGACATCATAACTCCTAATACACACAAAATACACCCACACCACCAAAATATCCCACCCCCACCCTAACCTATGTAATCCTTGAGATCAGTTACGGTCTGAGTTGACAAAGGGACACATCTCCCGAGACGGCCGTCCTCAACAAGCAAAGTAAGTGCTACTATAGGCAAGTTTAAAACGTTTAAAAGTGTTTAGTGAGTACTAGTAGCTCATGTGAAGATGGAATCAACAAATGTGAATTTTTTTAGTTAAAAGAACAATCTTTCAAGTGTAGTTATTATTATTTTCATTAACAGTCTTAGTAAACGGGTGAGTTCTAGACAATTTAACATAAAAAGTAAAAATAATTTTCTAATTTAGGTTACACCTGCACAGATTTAGTGAAACAAATAAAAGACAGTTGTTTTTTGAATCAAGTATAATATTTAATTCTACTACGGCAAAGTTTCAATAACTAGATCATTATCCTCAGGCCTATTGCTTTTTGTCTAAATGAGGACAGTCGTTCAAATTATTGTGAAATCAGATAGTAACTCAAATTAAAGCACATCTAGTCATGTTTTGTTTGTAGTTTATTTAACTATGTCATATGCTGATGTTTTTTTGGTTTATTAGTCAACAACCAGTTTATATTTTTCTTCATTGAAGTTCAAGTAAATGTACTATTTAACTCGAGAATATTCTTAAAATATGGAGTATCGGGTCAAATGCAATATATTCTCTTTAATGAAACAATTCCAGCACGCTTTAAAATGGAGTCGCTACCAAATCTCTGGAGAGTGGATTTGGTTTTTTTCCAGGTAAGCGAGCTTGTTGAGTTTTGCCCTATCTTGATTAACAACCAATCATATGTGTAACACCAACTATACAAACTTTAGTTGTCTTAGTTTTCTACTAAATGTCAAATATTTTCATCACTGACAACACATACTAAATACACACTTAAAGAAACTACATCACTGGAGTTTACAATTGTGAATAATAAAAACACCAACATAGCTTTCAGGAACATAATCTAAATGCAAGCGTTATTCAAAGCTCAAAATAAACAACTAAATCAAGAAAATTAAAATGTCTTCAGAATTTTGTTGATTGAAAATGCATTGCACCGAGGAAGAATGGCAGTCACTTTCTTAAAGTTACAAAAATGTACTTCCTTTATGTGTGTATTTATTATATGTTGTCAGTGATAAAAATATTTGACATTTAGTAGAAAACTGAGACAACTAAAGTTTGTGTATTTTGCATTGTGAATATATGTGGTTCTCAATCATGATCAGACAACTCGCTCACCTTGAAAAAAACAAATTCCACACTCCAGAGTTTTGGTAGTGACTCCATTTTCAGGCGTGCTGGAACTCGTTCAATGCAGATAATATATTGCATTTGACCTGATATTCCATAGTTTGAAAATATTGTTGAGTTAAATAGTACATTTACTTGAGGTTCAACAAAGAAAAATATAAACTGGTTGTGGACTAAAAAACTTCCGTATATGGCGTAGTCAAATAAAATACAAACACATCATGACTACATGTGCTTCAACTTGAGTTACTATTTGATTTCACAATGAGGATATCATCCGAAGGGCTGTCCTCACTTTGACAAAGAGTAAGAGCTGCTATAACGATCTAGTTATTGAAACATCGTTGTAGCAGAATAAAATAATATATACCTCACTCTCAAAACAGCTGTCTTTTATTTCTATTAACAAAAAACAATTTTATGTTATGGACAATATTTTTGTAGCAAACTGTTAAAAACACAGTACTTTTTTGTATCAACTACAGTACAAGTGTAAGATCTTATAGAAAATGTACTTTTCATCTATCAAAACAAAATAAAGAGGCAAATTTATTAGTGTGTTATTTGTATAAAAGACAAATGAAGTTGACAGATGGTGTTGAATGAAACTTGTTAGTGTGTTAAAGTAGATCCATCATTTAGAAAAAATATATGATGATAAAAATAAACCTAGCTACGTCGTCGTGGTATATTGATTATTTAAAGCAGTTATAATCTCTAGAGTTGTTTCCATTTGTCTCATTTTATCCCAGATTAGAATTAACCCAAAAGCAACAGGCATGGATAATTATGAAGTTGACATGAGACAGAGTATTAAAGATAATAAGTCATTGTTGTCAGGCACAGGTTTGAATGGGAATATTGTGAGACAATACAATGTGCAACCTATTCTAGATGCTACACCATCTGTGTTGATAAAGTGAAACATTCATTGTTACTTCATTTCTATTAGTATGTGTGAACACTAACTATGTGCTTTTTTCCTTTTACTTGAAAATGAAATAAACTAAGAAGAGAATAGGTCAAAGTTTTTTCTAAGTTTTAATATACTAAAATATAGTCTCAGATCTGATTATTAGTTTCAAATCAGATTATGATTCTATTGTTGGTAATTACTATGCTATGTTTTGTATTTACTTACTAGTTTGTAACCCTTAGATGACCTCAATATGGAAAGGTGAAATGTCACTTGATATTTGAGTGATAAACCTTGACCCTGGCCTACATTAACATTGGTGCAACTAAATTTTAGCATTATTTTCGTATTTACCTTCTATAGTCAAATAAACTTTGTGTAACAGATGTTTATGAACGGTTGAAAAAAGCTGTACTATCCCCATGAATGTAATCTGATGTACTGTAAGTACTCTTTTTCATGAGTTGTTTACTTAGTTTATTCTTTAATTCAATATATATATGTTTATATCTTGTCATTTATAAACTTATATAAATAATAATTTATTTCAGTTCTTATTATAGAATGTATAGTTATAATATTTACATATTGCATAAATTGGTCTTGTACGTGTTGTGGAAATAAAATTACTTCTTGATTTTATAATGTCAGTTTAATCTGGTTGAATTGAAAGAGAGAAACATTTTAAATCTTCAAGTCTTTAATTTCAAAACTTGAGAATTTCTATTCTTTATATGTATCAGTCATATGTTTATATATTAATATGCAATTTATGTATGTTGTATTTCTTTTAAGAATACATCATTAGTTACACCAGTTCCAGAAAAAAACTAGTTGTAATTTTTGTTTAGTTTAAATTCTTATACAATTATTATTGTTAACATCCTGCTTTTATGTTTTCAGTCTCTATTTTTTTCAAATTATTTTCATTACCAGATTCTTAAAATAAATCTATTAATGTGAAATATTCCCCATGTGTGTTGCTCTCCATAATTAAGAATTCCAGAAAGGGATTACTGTACACTGCTTGTATTTAATATTACTTTTTGTATTACTGATTACAACTCACTGCAAGTTACTCTAAATATAGTACAGTCTTTTGGATTTAATCTGGCTTCAACATTTTTGACCATATTTAGAATTTTAAAAATAATATTGTTTTATTACTATTGTAGCTTTTGTATTGGTAACAACACCTGATAAAGATTTGTACATTGTCAATCGAATTGAATTTATATTTAGTCAAACTGAATATTTAGTTTGTTGTTAGATGTCAAAAGGTTGCTTTTGTTTTATATGGTCTATGAATATTTGTTTGTATATAAGATGTAAGGCTGCAATCAAATACGCAAAATGTCTCATAACAATTTTAAGGTATTTTTTGTTTTGAATACCACAAAAGCTGATGGACAATTAAGTGCAGAAACTGAAATTAATCAAATTGTCAAAGATATAAAAGCCAAATGGGCTTGAGAATGGGTTGCAGTCAAGCAAACTTGTCCTGTTCGGCAATCTGGGGTTAGCTTTTTGTTGAATATCCCATAAATGTTCATATCTGTAAACCAATGTTCCATCATGACATGTTTCAGTAGTTTTTTTGACTTCATGTAGTCACCTCTAAGGCACCTCTATTTCCTGTTATTATCTTTCAAAAATCAATAGCTTTGGAACAGATTTTGCTATCATATATTTCATGACCAAAACATCTAAAAATACTATTATCTATGATTCTTTTTTTTATTATAATTAGGCAATTGTTCATGATTATTTCTTACAATTATGTCCTTGTTTTCATTGAAAGACTTTGACATTGATGTGCTTCACTTCTAGAATATTCATCATTTCAGTGATTTTATGGCATTTTTAAAAACTCCTACATAATTTGTAAACTTTTATTTTAATCATATCAGAGTCATCAAAAGCAATGTTCAATATTTCTAAAACTTTACTGGATTTTATTCCTTTCTTGCAGTAAAGAATTAATGCAAATTCTCAAATCCATTTTGTACACAAATAAATAACTGCTAGACCTACCAAAGCCCATGTAATATATTTGACTACTGATAATTGATTAAATATGGCTAACAATATACATAAGCTATGTTAAGCAACTCAACAAAAAAATTTCAAAAATTGGATTAATATAACTCAGAAAATTTCACATTATTACTAAAATAATAATATCACATTGTTAATTGCAAAATTTCACAATATTTTTCAAACACACCTCATATATTATTGGTTAATCAATTGTAGCTCTTTTGTCCACCACAATTAAAATTCAGTGTATCAACAATATATTGCCTAGAAGTGGGAAGTTTTTCATCAAATTCATATTTTCTTAGAAGACAAAATAAAATGGCAGCAGCGTTAAACAGCTGTTGTATTTCTCTTACCTTATGTTCTGTGAATGACTTGGAGTTGCCGATGAATGTTTATTATAATCATTAATTTTTAGAGCAGCAGATGAATTTTTCAAACTTCATAAAATTTGTCATACTAGATAACTTAGTTGTAACAATTTTATTCTTTAGTTTTTAATCACTTAAACAATAGTTTATGACTATCCGAACTTTTAATTTAGTAAATTTGTAAAAACATACTGAGTCAGAACGTTTTCAATTGCTATGTACCGAACTTCATCAGTGTCTTGCCTGGAGACGTTGGGTCAAGCGGTGACGGTTTTAAAGGTAGGTTTTCGATAGTATCAAAGAGTATGTGTGATTTTTATTGAGTTTGTTCGTTTAATATGTTTGTACTTTGTGTGTCTGTAAATTTCATATTGTTCTAGTATGTTGAGATGTGGTCCTTTTTTGTTGATGTATAGGATTTCTAAATTATGATAAATGTCTGTGTATTTGTGTCCTGTTTCTTTTAAGTGATTGTAAAATGTTGAGTTGGTGTTATGTTTGTGTTCTTCAACTCTTTGTTTAAAGCTGCGACCTGTTTGTCCAATGTAGAATTTGTTACATTTGTCGCAGTTTAGTTTGTATACGCCTGGTGCTTGTAGTTTATCTTTGTTGTTAGTGTTGTGTTGTATTGTAATTTGTTACTGGTTTTGTATGCTACTTTGTAACCTATTTTTTGAAATTTGCGGGCTATTTTGTTTGTTGTTTTGTTTATGAATGGTAATGTGATGTATTTGTTTTCCCTGTCTGTAGTGTTAATTTTAGTGTTTTTTTGTATTTTGTACCATAGCTTGTCTATTATTGTGGTGTTGTATCCATTTGTGTATGCTAAATATTTAATTGTGTTTAGTTCTTTGTTTATGCTTTCAGTGGTCATTGGGACTTCTTTAAGTCTATGGAGCATGGATCTGAAGGCAGCGTGTTTATGTTGGATAGGGTGGTTTGAGGTGTTTTGGATAAGTGTGTCTGTCGTTATGGGTTTCCTGTAAATGTTGAAGCTGTGTTTTTGTGTGTAGCTTTTTGTTATGGTTAGGTCGAGGAAGTTTAGGGATCGGTTGGTCTCAATTTCTGAAGTGAAGTGGAGTTTTGGGTGTATTTTATTAGTGTAGGTGAGGAGTTTTTTGCATTGACGGGAATTACCTCTCTATAGTGTTATGATATTGTCGACGTATCTGTGCCAGTAAATGATTTTGTGTGCGTGTGTATTGTTTGTGAGTATCTTGGTGTTTTCTATGTGTTGTAGAAACATTTCGCTTAGGACACTACTGATGGGACCTTCTATGGGTAGGCCATCTGGTTGTGAATAGAAGTTTGAGTTGTGGGTGAAGTAGTTATGTTTGGTGATGGTTTGGAGGATGTTTATGATTTCTGTAACATGGGTTTTAGGTATGTTGTTCTGTATTAATTGGGTTTCTAGGATGTTGAGCGTTTCGGGCATGGTTATGTTGGTGTACATATTTGTTATGTCGAGTGATAGTAGTGTTGAATTGTGTGGTATGCTTATGTCTTTTATTTTATTTATGAGGTTTATTCTGTTTTTTATGTGTGCTTCTGTGTTTAAATGTTTGTTTTTCAATATTTCGTTGGACTTTTTTATATAGCAATTATTCTGTACTTTATAACAGTATTTTATTCTTAAAATTAGAAAAACCAATAAACCAATAATAGTAAACCATTAATTTTTAAGTAAGTTATTAGGATATGTGGTTAAATGAAATCACAGTAATATCAATGAATACTGTTTGACAAAAAAAGTAGAACGGCCATACAAATAAATCATGCATGAATTTCAGGAGGAAAGATTGCCCTAATGACATGAACTGGTTAGAGGGTTGGAAAAGGACAATCAGAATGATAATTCACCCTAAGCAATCACATTGACACAGTTTTAGAAGTTTTCACATAGCAACGCCAATAAATATATTAAAAGCCCAAAACCTTATTACGTACATAATCACTTTATAACAAGTTACCACTGAGGAGTTGAGCAGATTTAGTAAATACAAAACACAATTGTTTCAATGAGTTTTAGAAGAGGCTGCACTGCTATATTGAACCAAAGTCGTGTTTTAATATCCTCACTAAGCATTTAATGGGTGACCAAAAACTTTGAGTGATACCTTACTTTCACAACTAACGTTTGACCCAACAGTTGAGTCACAAGTTATTTTTACCAATAACAAAAAACAATCTTTCTATTGCTGCCAACACCACTCTAGGAATTCCAAGTATTTCCTATTCTAATAGTTTTATCTTAGCTTATAAACAGTGAAGTCCATTTTTCAGAATTGTTTTCATGACAGCTTCTAAAACAGGACACAACCCCAACACTTTTTCATTAATTTACAATATTTTCTAAACATAATTGCATTTAAAATTAAAATTAATATTTTTGAAGTTTAAACTAGTATTTTATTAGTTTAAATCTCAGTCAATAATAATATACTATTAACAGAAAAACATGTGAAATGTCACAGTGTAATGATACTTATGCTAAACTGCTAAGCTGATGATAAATCGTTGACAGCATTTAGGTTTTATTTTATACCTGAATAACCCATGGTATTTTAGGGGGATTTTAAAAAGTTGGAACAATAGTTAGAAACTATTTATTAATTTTGTTTAAGTTTAAAATCACTTGACTGATCACAAATCAGGGAATAAAGTTGGTGGACTGCAAAAAGTGTTGCCAATGTTTTTTGAATAACACAATAGTTCTCAGTTTGCAGCTGTTTTGGAGTAAGTTTTTGAAATAATTTGAAATTTAATATTTGTTTGGCAAAAAAAAACATGAAAGTGTTTTTTTCATTTAGTAATAGTTATCTGATAATAAACTTGCTGGAAAAGGTCATAAAACTGGGATTTTTTAATTGTCTATAGCATGGATTCAGTCTTGGAACTAAAAGTTTATACACACCAAAAACGATTTATCTACAAATTTAATTTAATATGTATAAAACTAGAGTATAGATATATAAATGTATACTTTGACTAATTCTTTACACAACAGTTAAGTCTAATGTAATACAAAAAATATTGATTTGTGGGTTGCATACCCTACTTTTTGCTGCTTATATTCGAGGCAACTGATGAGTCATTCCATAAACTGCCAGAAAAATATAATTTTAAGTGAAGAGACCTTATTTGGTATCAGTTAAACCTAAATAACTTCAACTTTCAATTTTGAAGAAAAAAATTCAGCTGTGGGTTATATTTCGACCTGAATTTAATGTCTTAATTTCAAGTATAGCCTATGGAATACTGTGATTACATATTTTAAAAAGCATTAATATTTAAGTATCTCAGTTCCAAGATGAAGTTAATAAATTTTAAATTTGTCTATCCTAGATGGCCCCACGAGAAACTAGTTGGTCTGAATGGTCATATCCTGAATGGCGTGATAAAGAGGTTCTTCCTTCTTCAGACAAATGGCTTGAAGGAAGGAGAGCTGATGATGGGGCTGAAGGACTATGGAGAGTTCATGATGAGCTCTATGATCTTACCAATTTCATTAACAAGCATCCTGGAGGTTCTGATTGGCTAAAAATGACTAAGGTTGGTACAAATATTATTTTGAAGGAAAAATTGGTTTATTATATCTGAATATACATAAATATGAGAAGTGTATAATAGAATGTGATATTCAGAATGTTATCAGTTTATAGACTATTTTTTTGCAGAACAAACTTCCAGAATAAAATAATAAATTTTCTACCAATTAAGATGAAAATTAGCTGTAATCATCTTGATTTTACTGATTAAGTAATAATTAATCATTTAAATAAATAATGTGTGTGTGTGTGTGTTACAAGTCAATTTGAAAATGAAACACTCCTATAGAAACCACACTGAATATAATAACAATTACTTAATATAATAACTTAATAGCTTAAGTTTAAAATAGATCTTATAAAATATCAAGCATTTTAAAGTAAAACTATTTAATACTTATTTTTGCTTAAATACATGAGGTTTTAGCTTTTATTAAACTTTATACTTAAGTTATTTTTAATTGTATTATATAACGTTTTACTTGTCTGACATGAATTCATATATAAATTAAAATTCAATCAATTTGACTTCTATGCAGTGATGAAAACATTTATGTTAAGACATTATTTGATAATATTAATTACAGGAAGAAACAAAATAGGATGTTTCACATTACACCTATTTCCAAAGAAATTATAACAAAAATTTCAACAAACTATAATACGAAAAATTATACATATGACTTTAAAAAAAATCAGACACTAACTTTAATGACTTTTATACCAAGAAAAAGTGAATAAATTACTATTCACAAGTTTTAACTCACTTTGTTTTGTTTATGTATTATGTGATGATATCTATGGACCAATTGAACTCTTAATTGGCGTTTTACCACAGATTTTAAAAAGTCTCAGAACTGAACAACAAACCAGATTGAGACCTCATCAAATTAAGAGTTGGGCTCAAGACAAATTTTACATCTTCTGAATCAAGAGGGCTTTTCTAACAGTCATGCACAGTTTAAAAGCTAAAAAAAGAACAAAAACTTTTCCCCTACTCTGGTTTTAAAGTCGTTCTTCTTCAGTATTGTTGGTTTTAATGGTTTTAAAGGTTGTTTTTATTTTACTCTCTTACCTCTTTGTGTATTTTTAACTTCTGTTATTTCATGGGCAGTTTTTTTCTAATAACAGTGTATGAATAATTTGAGATAATAAATATTTCTTAATCGGGTCATGTGGTTGTTCATTTTCAGTGATTCCAATATGTAATAGAATTCGTTTCAGTAAAGTGGTTGTGTGGAGTTTTTGCAGCAAATTCTTTGGTGAATACTTGTCGGAGTGTTAAGTCATATTTATGATCTTTGAGGATATTATCTGAAATGCTACTTTAGTTTGGCAATATGACAAATATTTGTCTTGAAGTTTTGGGAAAGAGTATGCAGTTGTTTCAGTTTTGTTGTACAAATTTAGATTTATTTTCATCAGGAAAGTTGTGAAATCAGACAAATAAATTCTTAATATCATTTTCACCTAGTAATTCATCACTGTAGATCTGCAGGGTGCTCTAAATAATACTTTTCTTTAATTATTATTTGATGAATTTTAAAACTATGCTTCTACAAATATATGGACACATTTATAATAGATTATATTAGCAAACACTGTTTTTCACAGTTAAGATCATGCACTAGAAATTATTGATTTTTAAATTAAAAATTGTTTTGAAAAAAAATGGAAAAGGTTCTAAACCAAATCCTTAAAGTTTTAATTTGCTGGGTGTATTTTGAAGGATTTAATTTCAGTAGATGTGATTGTTTATAGATAGAATTCACCTAGATATTAAAAAAACATTTATCAAAAAAAAAAAAAAATTAGAAATTCCATAGGGACAGATCTTTGAACATCTTAAAGCAGTATTCTGGCTCCAGAATCTCCATTCCAGAAATAGTCCTGGTATTGAAAACTAATATGGTATGAAATCTGAACTGATTGCTATACTCCTGTTACTATAACATTGTGAAGAACTGCTGTCAGAAAAGATTTGCATTTAAAGTGATTCAAGAACTTCTTGAGAATGTAGTTGAACTTTGCTAAGCTCAACTTTTTTATTGTTTAGGATTTACAAAACCTGCTTTACAGCACTAACAGGGAAGTATTTTTGTTGAGAATAACATGATGTTATAAAGTGTTCTGAAGCGAAAAAGTGGTTAAATAGCAGATTTAGTAATATGGAAGTATTCTAAGACAACCATGTAAGAAATATATGATATATTTTGAGGACGGCTGTTTTGAGAGATGTGCTTCATTGTCAAATCAGTCCATAGTTACTTGAATTGACAATGGGACGCATCTCCCGAAACAGCTCTCCTCAATACTCAATAAAGTAAGTGCTAATACAGGCAAATTTAACAACTCATATGTTCATTTTATTGAATAACTAGTAGCTCAAGTGTAATACAACCAAATAAAATATTATATATACTTTGCAAGATCTTGAGAAGAATTCAGATGGTAATGGCTTAGTTTTTAGAACCTTATATATAAGGTTTGATGGTGCTGAGCTATAGAAGCACCTATATATCACGGTTGGATGGTGCTGAGCTATAGAAGCATTTATATATTAAGGTTGGATGGTGCTGAGCTATAGAAGCACCAATATATCACAGTTGGATGGTGCTGAGCTATAGAAGCACCAATACATCACGGTTGGATGGTGCTGAGCTATAGAAGCACCAATATATCAAGGTTTGATGGTGCTGAGCTATAGAAGCACCTATATATCACGGTTGGATGGTGCTGAGCTATAGAAGCATTTATATATCAAGGTTGGATGGTGCTGAGCTATAGAAGCACCAATATATCAGGGTTGGATGGTGCTGAGCTATAGAAGCACCAATATATCAAGGTTGGATGGTGCTGAGCTATAGAAGCACCAATGTATCAGGGTTGGATGATGCTGAGCTATAGAAGCACCTGTATACCACGGTTGGATGGTGCTGAGCTATAGAAGCACCTATATATCACGGTTGGATGGTGGTGAGCTATAGAAGCACCAATATATCACGGTTGGATGGTGCTGAGCTATAGAAGCACCAATATATCACGGTTGGATGGTGCTGAGCTATAGAAGCCCCAATATATCAGGGTTGAATGATGCCGAGCTATAGAAGCACCAATATATCAGGGTTGGATGGTGCTGAGCTATAAAAGCACCTATATATCACGGTTGGATGGTGCTGAGCTATAGAAGCACCAATATATCACGGTTGGATGGTGCTGAGCTATAGAAGCACCAATATATCAGGGTTGAATGATGCCGAGCTATAGAAGCACTAATATATCAGGGTTGGATGGTGCTGAGCTATAGAAGCACCAATATATCAGGGTTGGATGGTGCTGAGCTATAGAAGCACCAATATATCAGGGTTGGATGGTGCTGAGCTATAGAAGCACCAATATATCACGGTTGGATGGTGCTGAGCTATAGAAGCACCAATATATCAGGGTTGAATGATGCCGAGCTATAGAAGCACTAATATATCAGGGTTGGATGGTGCTGAGCTATAGAAGCACCAATATATCAGGGTTGGATGGTGCTGAGCTATAGAAGCACCAATATATCAGGGTTGGATGGTGCTGAGCTATAGAAGCACCAATATATCAGGGTTGGATGGTGCTGAGCTATAGAAGCACCAATATATCAGGGTTGGATGGTGCTGAGCTATAGAAGCACCTGTATATCACAGTTGGATGGTGCTGAGCTATAGAAGCACCAATATATCACGGTTGGATGGTACTGAGCTATAAAAGCACCAATATATCATGGTTGGATGGTGCTGAGCTATATAAGCACCAATATATCAGGGTTATATGGTGCTGAGCTATAGAAGCACCAATATATCAGGGTTGGATGGTGCTGAGCTATAGAAGCACCAATATATCACGGTTGGATGGTGCTGAGCTATAGAAGCACCAATATATCACGGTTGGATGGTGCTGAGCTATAGAAGCACCAATATATCAGGGTTGGATGGTGCTGAGCTATAGAAGCACCAATATATCACGGTTGGATGGTGCTGAGCTATAGAAGCACCAATATATCAGGGTTGGATGGTGCTGAGCTATAGAAGCACCAATATATCACGGTTGGATGGTGCTGAGCTATAGAAGCACCAATATATCACGGTTGGATGGTGCTGAGCTCACATTATACTCACAGAGTAAGTATTACAATTAACATATCAAAGTCTAAACAAATAAATTTGTATAAAATAATTGTTGCAGGGTACAGACATTACTGAAGCTTTTGAGGCTCATCACATAGGTCCAAAGCCAGAAAGCCTTTTGCCAAAGTTTCACATCCGTTCTGCTAAGACACCTCGAAACTCACCTTTTACATTTCGTAGAGATGGATTTTATTGCACTCTCAAGTCTCGAGTATATAATGTTTTAAAAGATAAAAAGAATCCCGCTCTAAAGTAAGTTTATCTAACATTATCAAGATTTTTTCTATAGTAGAACCTACATTGTTGACTGAAAATGGCTTTCAGAAGATGTGTATAATTATTAACAACAAAGTAAATCCACTTTCAGAAAGTATATTCTTTTTTCCATTGTATTCAGACCTCCATTGTTAATTTACGATTTCCTACTAGATTATAAATTTATCCCTACAAATAATGGAATTAAACCATTTTAAACATATTTCCAAAATTATGGACCTACACTTCAAAAAATACAACCACAAATAAATGTCGAACATCCTTTTGGACACTGAAACAGCTATTCAGTACACAGATCCCACACACCATGAATATATTAGACAAGACATTAAACATAAAATGCCCAACATAAACACCTTAAATAATAAACCTATCATAAATAATGAACATTCAATCCTTAAATCAATTATACAACACGCAACAAACACAACCTAAATTTTTTAGAAGCAGACAAAGGTAATTCCATCGTAATAATGCACCAACAAGACATCGATAGAAAAGTAAACAGTTTCATAACTGAAAACAAAATAACCCAACTCCGACCAGACCCCACATCTAAATTTCAAACAGAAATTAAAAATCTTTTAAATAAATGCACTGAAATCATGAAAGGAGAACAAAAGAAATATTACAAACAAATGAAACCCCAAGCCCCCACATTAAATGCTTTATCTAAAATCCACAAAGAAAACACACCCATCCGTCCACTAATCAATCACACACATGCACCATCACATAAGCTAGCCAAATACATAGACAAACTTATCAGAGACAACATAAACTTTCACAATCAGACATCCATACACAATAACATAGACCTCATTCACAAAATTCAAGACATCCACATACCACACAACTCCACCATTGCCTTATTCGACATAAAAAACCTATACACTAATGTGCCAATAGAACAAACACTCCACATACTACAAAATATGCTCACAGCAAACAACACTCTACATAAACTCACACATGAAATCATCACACTTACCAAACTTATCACATCACATAACTACTTCACATACCAACACAAATTCTACACACAGAAAGACGGCCTCCATATGGATTCCTCCATCTCAGGCATCCTAGCAGAAATATTCCTACATAATATCGAACAGCAATACATTCTACAGAACAATAATCACACACAAAATAATTTATTACCGTAGATATGTAGATGACATTTTAATATTAAACAAACAGCAAATCAAACAACTATACAATTACATTAATACTATACACCAAAACCTCACATTTACCCTAGAATTAGAAGAAAACAATAAAATAAAGTTTCTAGACCTTACCCTCACCAAACACAACACCAGACATAATTTCAAAATATACAGGAAACCAACAACTACCGATATTGTCATACATAATACATCTAATCACCTCACACAACACAAACACGCTGCATTTAATCATATGTTAGACCGCCTAATCAATATACCAATGCTACAGAAAGACTATGACGAAGAACTTAATACTGTAAAATACATCACTCAACAAAACGGCTACCAACACACACTCATAGACAACATACTCAGGAAAATTAAACATAAATACCATCAAACGGCCATGCAGACAAACCACACAAAAAACAACAAATACATATCCCTTACCTACCACAACAAAAACACACACAAAACAGCCTCCACATTCAAAAAACTCTATTACCAAATATCCTACAAAACAACAAACACTTTAAGACATCACATACAACCTTTTCAAAAAGAAACTGACAAATACAAACTCACAGATATTTATAAATTAACTTGTAACGATTATCCCAGCTATTACATAGGCCAAACCGGCAGGCCCTTCTATACACGCTTTGAAGAACACATTACCCAAAAAAACAAACAAACCCTAAATGAGGTACACAATTAAAAACCACCCAACACCCACACACACACACACACGGACATACACACTAATTTAAATGTTCTACACACATTAAAACAAAGTAAAAAATTAAGAACCTTAGAAAAAAATATGAAATATACAAACACTATACAACAGATAAAGAAAACATATTAAATGATCACACACACACACACACACACACACACACACACACACACACACACACACACACACACACACACACACACACACACACACACACACACACACACACACACACACACACACACACACACACACACACACTTTGAAGCCAACAGCCTTTTCTACTATATGACTCACAACCAAAATACACCTACAGTCAAGCCACATTCACATCCACAACCCCATTCCACAGTCATAAATCCATTTCCTTTAGAGCCTTTACACAAAACCGATGTCACCAGTAGAGGGTTAGCTTTGTAAAACAACTTTATTAGGTTATAAAAGAAATATTTTTTTATAAATGTATAAATTATTCTATACTATAATAATTTATTGTTTCTTTTAACATTCAACATAATCAGTTTTTATAGCTTTAAAATTCCTATAAAACTTGTATTACTTGAAAAAAAAATATTTTTGTAAGAAAAATATAAGTATATATATATATATATATATATATATATATATATATATATATATATATATATATATATATTTATATATATATATATATATATATGTATGTATGTATATATATATATTGATTCCATCTTCATATGAGCTACTAGCTTTCACTAAAACACTTGTAAATATTTTACAACTTGCCTATAGTTGGACTTACTTATATTTGTTGAGGACGGCCGTTTAGGGAGATGTGTCCCATTGTCATCTGAGACCGTAACTGATCTCAAGGTTTTCGTAGGTTAGGGTGGGGGTGTTAGGGGCAAAAATACAATTACAAAATATCCTACTCCACACACAACACTCTCAATAAACAATTGAAAACCCAACAACCAAATCAACGACATTTATAACAGCACTGGAGTTTACAAACGAACTTGCAGTTCATGCCCCAGTTTTTACATAGGCCAGACAGGGAGGTCTTTCTACACATGCTACCAAGAACATATAAACGCTCTAACAAACAATAATTACCAATCAAACTTCGCCGAACATCTCAAGTTCACAAAACATGACTACAAAGAGATAACATCCAACTTACTAATTCTTCATAAACAACACAGAAATAACCAACATTATACAACCGAATAATACGAAATATATAGGCACTTCAAACTACACCCTACACACATACTCAATACACAATTACATTATAACTCACACACACACACACCATTCAACATCATAACTCCTAATGCTCACAAAGTACACCCTCACCATCAACATAATATCTTACCCCACCCTAACATGAAGGGTGTTAACTCTAACCTACAAAAACCTTAAGATCAGTCACGGTCTGAGTTGACAATGGGAGACATCTCCCGCTACTATAGGAAAGTTGTAAAATATTTACAAGTGTTTAGTAAAAAATATAAACCTTAAAAATAAATCCTTTGAGTGTAATGATGAAAAATTTAATTATTTTTATACTGAATATAAAATTCAAATGTTGGTGATCAATAATTATCTTATATTGCCATTCAGTGTAAAGTGGATATTAAAATAAAAGTGGAGTGGAAAAAACATGAAACATTTGGTCTAAAGGTGAAATTTATATCATTTGTGAAAATGAAATTGGCTATAGTTTTTTATTAATAAAACTTTTTTTTTATGCAAGCAGAGCTAAGACTCAAATTTTGTTTTATTATAAAATGTAATTGATTAAAACCTTAGCAAAACCAATATTGACTGAAATTACTAGCAGATAGCTTAAACATGGTCAGTGCACTATTCAATTCTGAGTCAACATGATTATATAAGTAAGTAGGGGTTTTGCTATGTTTTATTGAATTAATTAAAATATTATGATATAAAAAGCCTCAAAATGAATAAAGCAATAACAATTTTTTCTTTTTTGTTGCACCTAAAAAATATCACTGGCCAAGCCTCAGAATATTGTTTTAAAAGAAAAAATAAGTACACAAACTTTTTTGTAAGCAATACTGTTAATTTTCATATATTTATTTGGCTCTAAAAGGTTATTGTTAGTTTTCCATTTTAGAGTACAGAATCACTTTTATTAATACCTAAAGAGCCTCAAAATCAGTAAGCACATGGTTTCATTGAATTTTTAATTTATGTGGGTTAGGTATTGGTAATTTAAATTTTTAAATATTGTAAAAATCATTATATTGCTAATTGTTGTGTGTTACACAGTTTGTTTGTAATAATAATTGAGGTTTTCATTAAAACTAATGATTATTAACTAAACAAAATAATGTTGTCCGTGATTTCAGATCAGTTGTTACTTTAGATATTCTAGCCACCCTCACTGTCAGTCTGTCTATTTATGCAGCTCTCAGTCAAAATTTTTACATCGGGATCGTTGCTGGGCTTTGCTTAACTTTTACAACAAATTGTAGTCACAACTTCTACCACCAAAGAAACACCTGGAGGATGTACTACTTTAACATGTCGCTTATGTCTCTCAGGTAAAGCTAAACAGATAAAACTGTCTTTAAACTTTTTAAATTGTTTATTCATTTTATTTAAAATAAGGACTCTCTTAGACATTAAAAAATATTTCTGTTAACATATAAGAAAATGAAATATATAATTCCATTGTCTTTGTGACATTACAGTTTAAATTATACTGAAGAGTAAAAGAGAAACCATATACATGAGTTTATAGCTGAACTGCCATTTATATATGTTCATCATGTATGTAAAGACTGCATTTCAATGAGATCCGCTTTATTAGCATCTTGAACACGACCTTTATTACATTTTTATTAAGTACGTACATATTAATACATTGGTTCCCAAACCTTTTATTACCACGCCCCCTCCTCTTGAAATGAAAGCCACCTGCGTTCCCCCCACTATACACTACAAATATATGGTGTGGGCATATGAAAAAATCAAATATTAGGCTATATATTAAAAACAATTTGTTTAATTACACATACTTTCACAAGAAACATTATATAACACTCCAAGTTTTAATTTGCAAGGTAAATTTGATAAGAGAAAAATCTGTCATTGAGATGGATTAGCTTGCTTTTTTACTGGCATGCCTATTTGAGGTTTATTATTAGGAAAACTTATATTTCTATTAAAAATGCATACATTTAATTTAAATTTTCTAAACATCATAGTCAATTAAATTTCCTATGTAACAAAAAATATAACTAAATTTAAACTACTTAACTAAGTGAATACGTAATTGGTTACTTGCTGACGCGTTTCAAAACGATCGTTCCTTTTACGAAGCTAACCTTCTACATTCGTAAAAGGAACGATAGTTTTGAAATGCGTCAGCAAGTAAGCAATTATGCATTCACTTAGTTAAGTAGTTTAAATTTAGTTTAATCAGTGAATTCAAGATGATTACATCAAGAAACTTCAAAAAATATAAGGTGTAAATTTAGTTTTAAATTTTAATAAATTGTGTACCGGTACTTAAATTTTAACTAAATTAGAATTTATTTTATTATTTTCCAACCGGCCTCGCACCCTCTGACTTGCCTTCACACCCCCAAGAGCCCTCCAATTTGGGAACCTATGTATGAATGTAATTGACATTTTTTCAGTATATTATCATTATAAAACATATATAAACATTCAAAATACAAGATGCTGTGTATTGCTTTGCCAATAACATCTGGAAAACTAATATTAAGGTTTTGAGGACCAGCTCGACAATGAGCTTGACAAGGTCAAGCACTTGGTTCTTACCGAGGTAGACAAAATTTTCATTTATTGCGACCTGCTCTTCAATTCCTCTTTCTTCTGATTTTGAATTGTTAATTCTCTTTGTTCAAAGGCATTTTCAATATATTTGTCTGAAAAATACTCAAAAGTTTTTTACCACATTACTTTAATATTTTCCTCAGAAAGAAAATTTTTTAAAAACTCAAAATCGGACAAATTATTTAAAATAAAGATGTTGCAGTTCACTCTCAGATCATCTTTGTGTGTGAATTTAAGTGCATACTAACCTATAGATAAAAACTATACAAAATGTAATGTTAGTAAGACAAGAGCAAAATTTATCTGTGGAAGCATGAAAAAGAATGTAACATGTAATACAAAAACAAAAAAGTAGAATAAAATACTGCTTACAAACACTAAGAAAAGCTATATAAACATAAGGTCCAGTGTATGAGGTCGATACAAGTTCACAATAGCATAACACATACATATGGTGATAGAGGCATAGGCAGCGGAACTTTCATAGGTAGTGGAAAGAAAACAGTAAAGTACTGTTGTGATGAGACATTACCTCCACTTATACACAAAATGCCAACAGCAAAGCAGAGATAGCACAAGTAAAAGGAAGTAATGCATCTTTTAAAATAGGCATATTTAGCAGAAATACTTCCATTGATAAATATAAACAAAGGAAAGTGATAAGAACTCCAGAGGTGTGATAAGAGAGCACAAGGTCATGTACGATACACAAAGGGCATCATATTCTATGCACAAAGATTATGACAATCTGAGAAATAAGTAAAACAGAGAAGGATAATCAAATAAAAACAGAAAATTTCCTAGTAAATTAATGTGATGGAAATTACTTATTACACTTTTGCTATTACTTGCGACCAGACATTATGTTAACTAAAGGTTGTAAAATTGTTAACTTACACTTGGAGGAAACGTTTTCATCTTACGATTTCTTCAGCCTCGTATTTTTGTCGCTTGGAATGCTGGAGTTCTGCTTCCTTGGTACCATTATTTTGAAAGTTAGAAGTTATGTGATCGAAGAGTATGTGTGATCTGTGCCGTGTTTGTTCATTTAAGATGTCATTTTTATGTGGGTTGCTATGTCTATATATTTCATACTGTTCTGGTGTGTTTAATTTATGGCCTTTGTTGCAAGTGTGGAGGATGCTCATGTTATTTTCCATACTTTTGCATGAGTGTTTAGTGTCCATGAGGTGATTTGCGAAGGTGGATTCAATAGTAGTGTGCTCTGCGCTTTTGTGTTCTTTATATCTTTCGAAAGATCTGCCCGTTTGTCCAATATAAAGTGTAATAAGTAATTAACAACTAGCTCATCATGAACAGCAACAAGATTTCGATATTTAGTGATGGAAATAAAGAAAAAAATATACAATCATGAAATAAAGGCATTTGATTAAGGAATAATATTACTAGAACAAAATATTCCTGTTATTAAGAAAGGTTATTTTAAAAAAATAAAAGCTATTTTATAAAGCAAAGTCCTGTTGAAGCTCTGTTATTTTAAATTGCAAAACAATAGAAGATATATTATATATAAATTTTGTAGTTAAAAAGTTTAAACTTTCATGACTATTGGAATGTTAGGGGCAGGCAGAACAAAATATCTATTCACAAATAAAAGTGAATATATATATATATATATATATATATATATATATAAAATCCGGCAATAAAACCTCCCGTATTTGAGGAAACCATTGTGTGAGTCATAGTGGTAGCACTGATGTGGTGGGGGTATTGTTTGAAAGCGGTATATATGCTATTTTCAGTGTGCATCATGGCTTGGCTTGGTGAGCATCGTGCGTTTGTTGTAGATGAGTTTATTAGTAAAGGTAGTTATAAACTTTAGAGCAACAGGCTCAGCAGTAAAAAAAAACCTACTGGCCGACCTCGAACTGCAACAACACCAGAAAATGTGGCGCGTGTGAGAGCGCCAGTCCAACAATCCCCAAAGCATTCAGCACTTAAAGATTCAGATGCCTTGGGATTATCCGATAAGAGTGTAAGAAGAATTCTCCATATAGAGCTTAGTATGCACCCATTCAAAATGATGGTTACCCAGCAATTAAGTGATAACGATTTTGAATTTCGCAGAGCTGTGTGTGAGGAAATTTTTCAGAACATTTCCCCTGGTGCTTTGTTAATTTCTTCGGATGAAGCCAACTTCCACTTATCAGGTACTGTAAACAAACATAATTTTTGCTAATGGGCTGCTGAGAACCCTTGGGAACTTCATCAACGACCACTACACAGCCCTCATGTGACAGTTTGGTGTGCCATTGCTGAATGTTTTGTGTGGGGACCGTATCTTTTTGAAAAAGGTGGTCAAACGGTAACGGTTAATTTATAATCGTTATTGTCATATGATAGAGACTTTCCTCCAACCTCGTCTAAACCAGTTCATCGTAAACCATGAAGAGTAAGAAGTTTGGTTCCAGCAGGACGGAGCCATATCTCACACTTCTCGGTACTATGGAAATGTTGAGGTAGTTGGTTCTTGGACGTTTTGTCTCTTTGAGAGGTAACATTACTTGGCCCCAAGGTTGTCTGATTTATCGCTTTGTGCTTTTTTCTTTGGGGATTCTTAATGGTTGAAGTGTTTAAACATCGTGCCACAAATTTGCAAGCACTTAAAGAGGGAATTGACCAGGGAGTGGCAGTCATTCCAAGAGAAATGACACAAAAAACTATGAAGAATTTATGGAAACAACTTCGTCAATGTATCAACATAGAGGATGTCATTTAGCGGATATAATTTTCAAAACGAAATAACGTAAAATGGCATAGTATTCATTGTTCACCATTAAAGGTATGTTTTCTGTATCTGTCTTATTAACTACCTTTTAAAATTAGGGAGGTTTTATTGCCGGGCCCTATATATATATATATATATATATATATATATATATATATATATATATATATATACACACACACACAAACGATCCAACATTTAAAAATTATACTTTTCTTTGCTATTTTATGATTAAAAACTTGGCTTAAAACATTCACTTACTGAAATTCCTCTTCCAAATGTTTCATATGAGTTTAGTGCAAAGTTTAATAGTTTAAGGTACTACCTGGACAGTTAAAAAATCATAAACTGGACAGTTTACCTATCATAAAAAGTGAAGAATAAACAAAGTCAATCAAATTTTTAATTATAAAAATAATGAATGATTAATAAAACTCAGGATCAACAACAAAATGATTTATTCGTTTACAGAGAATGGAGGATCCTACATGCACTGAGCCACCATCTATATACAAACACTGTACTGGACCTAGAAATATCATTACTCGAGCCAGTATTTCAATGGTTACCAAGTCCAAACAAATCGTGGATAGTTCGATACCTAGCACCAATCTATACGCCATTATTGTATCCATTTCTAGTTCATGTTCAAGCAATTAAAAGGTAATTTATTTAATCAGATGAAATAAGTGTTCATTTATGAAGCAAGATGTTTAATTAAAACAAATAAATTTTAGTTATTTTAAATTTTGAAGGAAAAGTGTGTATTTAAAAAAAATTAAAGCTTTAGCTTTTATCTTATAAATTGCAATTAATGCAATAACAATAAATGTGTTACTGAGTAGTGGGTAAACAACTCTCTTCACCTTGTTTGAAAGCAGGCCTACTTCAGGAATGAAACTTGCTCATGCAATGTTGTATTTGTAACACCAGCAGATCACTTTAGCTTTTCTTTAATCTATGCTTTTTCTTATAAGGTAGTGTAACAGCTAGAAACCCCTTATGCCTTAGATCTACTTTAAGTACACCTTTAACCCTTAACTAACACCATATTAAAACATTACTTAACAAACACCATACATCTGACAGACACCATTATGTATTAATAATTAATTAGGAATTAATAATCATTAAACACTTTTAAAAACATATTTTAATGACATAATCTTATTATATCTAGTGCGTTTTACAAAGAGATGCTTAAAATCAATTAAAAATAATGTATTATTACTAACAAAACCATTTTCTTTACTGGAAAATTATATTTTCTTTAAAATATTTATTTTGTAATCTAAACACCGTAATTTGTGATAAAGTAAAGCTATTTAAATGTCATAGAGTTCTACAAAATACTAGTAGTGCTAATAGAAAAAAAAACTCACTTATGTTCAATTATTTTTTTAGCCCTTCTTTCTAAAGCAATTTTTGCACATTCTTGAACATTCTACACAAATCGCTACTCCACATTGCTGACAAGGATATTTTGTTTGTCTCTTCAATTTTGGAGGACAGGTAGAGCACGTTTTCCTGGTTTCAAAGAATTCTGGGATATCAAGGTTTGTCTCTTGATCATCAATCTTTAAAATTCTCCGGATTGAAAAACTAAATCCCTGGGCAGATTTCTTATGGTTTCGATTCTTCGTGTCATATGAGGATGAGTTAAACTGTTGGCCAAACACTTCATAAATTCAAAGCGACTGAGTCTATTAGTGTCTTTGTAACTTTGGTGAAGTATGTAACTATTTACTCCACATCCAACATCAACAAGAGTATGTAAATAGCCATTGGCCAACGTAGAGTTCTTCGGCTGGCTGTGTAGTTGGCACATTTCTGATCAACTCCATCAACACCCCCTTTTGTCATGTTGTAAAATGCAATTATTTCTGGTTTTCCAGAGCACTCATCAACAAAAGGTGTGTAATGCATCGAAGAAACCAAAATGACAGCTTTGGATTTCTTTGGAACATGAGACAGAATAGTTATGTCTTTAGTGAAACCATACAAACTAGAATTCACTAAACGTGATTTGTTTGGTTGAAACTGAAGAGGAATTTTCGGCTTGTTCTTTTTTAGGGTACCAACATACGTCAATCCTCGATTTAACAACTCATTCACTAATTCGATTGAGCTGAAAAACTTCAATGTGCTTTGCTAGTTTTATTACAGCTTGAGAAGGAATTTGTAAATGTTTTTCATCATCTGATAAATCCTAAGTAAGTACTACTACAAGCAAGTTGTAAAATATTGACAAGTGTGTTAGTATTTTGTACTTTAAAATTATTTTTTTATTAATTTTTGATAGACAAATTAGTTTTATAAATATTATTTATGTAACATAAAAGTGTTAAATTTTAGGTTTAATTTAGATAATATTATTTTAATTAATTTTAAATATTCATTGTAATTTATTATTATTTTTTAGAACACTTCTGAAAGGAAATGAAATGCAAGATGTGATTGGTTTATTACTTCCTGTGCTGATGGTAACTATTGGCGTTTCAGTAATAAATGCACTAAAAATGTGGACTTTCATAGTTTTCTGTAGCAGTTTTTTTTTTTATTCCATTGCTGTGAATGTAGCCCACCACCATCCAGACATTTTTCATGATGGAGATACACCAAGGTATAATTAATATATATAATTCAAATTTTGTTTTATGTTCCTTTTGTTTGTAATAATTTGTTTAAGGCAGATCTTTTTTTAAAAGTTAATAATCTTTCTAACAAAGCCATTTAATTTGTTTAATATGGTGACCATATAAAACATTGGTCATGTTGGGAGATGTATATGTTAAGTAAGACCTCAGCTGTTTTATGTTGAAAATGTAGTGTGGGTCAGGAAAGTATATTAATTAGATGATTCTTTGAGAATTATGGAGTAATAATACCAAAAAACATTATGACTTTTAATGTACTTGGGTGTAATTTTATATAATTTATACTTTTTTTGTTGTGTTTTGTTAATACAGTAAAACCTCTCCTTACGGACACCTCCATTTTACGGCCTCCTCTATTTTACAGACAAATGTTCAATCCCCGGCCCCGTGACATAGGGATCTTTATTAAGTTTCTCTCAAGAACGGACACTCCAAAATACGGACACTAGGTTTGCCATTTTCAGTCACAAAATTATGTATTATATAAATTTGTCTGTACAAAATTCATTACGTTTTTCATTACAAAAAATTTTGTCTTGAGAATAGGGTAGAAAGAAATCACTTCTGTATATGTAAATGGAAACGTAGATGCGTATCCGTTTGTTATTGTAAAACATGAGAATGTGTATTTCAATGTTCAAGGAGATTGACAGCTGAAAGCTCTCTGTTTATTGTTGTTGATTTATCGCATCCAGGAAATGAGTTTACTCTACTAAAAGCACGTGCATTCCAAGAATCATAGTCTAATTTCTGTGCTGCGTTTTCAGATCTAGTTTATTCACTTCAGTTGTAGATCTATAGCGTACTGTATTGTATGTTTTAATGTGTAACTGTTTGTGGTAATGTTCATTATAGCAAAGTGAAGTGTTTTCGAATGAGATTATGTTTTTACTTTTAATACAAAATGATTGGCAAACGTAAAGCTCTTACAATAAAAGAAACAATTGAAGTTGTAAGTGTAAAAAGAAGGAAAGTTTAAGTGTGCGGCAACTGGCAGAAAAGTTCAATATTGGAAAAACCCAGATCAGTGAAATTTTAAAAAGTGAAGATCGGATAAGGGAATTGTGGTTCAGCAATGGAAATGAAAACATGAAAAACATTAAGTTTAGAAAAACAGATTCAAGTGTAGTGGACAAACTTGTTTTTGATTGGTTCTGTGTGGCTAGGTTAAAAAATCTGCCAATAAGTGGACCTCTGATCCAAGAAGAAGCTTTAAAAATTAACAAAGAATTGAATTTGGAGAGCTTTAAGGCTTCAAATGGTTGGCTACAGAAATTTAGAATTCGTCATGGCATAAATTTTAAAGCAATTTGTGGTGAGGGTGAATCTGTTGGTCCAAAGGAAGTTTGTGAATGGAATACTTGTATTATTTAATTTGTGAAAAAATGCTGTGTTTATGAGGCTATGGTTTTAAATATGAGATGTTTAAGAAATTTGAATTAAATTTTAACATTTGTGAATACTTTTATGTGTCCATGGTGTAGTGAAGGGTTGGGACATCGAAAAGAAAATATCGATATTATAAATTAAACTACCAGTGAATATTGATATCTAGATATAACGGTACAAAATAATAAAAATATTTCCCTCTTATTATAAAAAAATGTAATGTTAGTAAGGAAATTAAAATCATTAACCAAATGAAGAAAGTTTGATTTATTATTTTTTTAATTGTGTAAAAATTACATTTTAAAGAAACTAAAAATTGAAATTCACATTTATAAATCTATAATTTATTTTCCCCAAAATTCTCTTCCCAAAGAGCCTAAGAATATCAGAACATTTGCGTGATTGAGTTTTAGTCTTCTCTTTTTAGCTGATAAAATCTTCCCAGCTTTTAAGAAATGCCTCTCTGCAAGAATGTTCCAACAACTGACAGATTTTCCAGTCAATTGATGTAGGGACGAGTTTGACAGGAAAACAAATTGTAAATGTACGGCAAGGCTAATCTGAGAGAAATGGTAGAACGTACATGTACAGGAATACTCCCAGTAGTTTTGTGCGATCTCGCGTACTGGCATGTGAATGCTAATCAAAGGGTTAATAGATAAAGTTAGTTAAAATATTTATCTAAATCCCTCTAGCAGATCTCTACATTCTGTAATGTGGAATTCCTCGCCAACTTAGGACCTCGATGTGGGGTTTTATAAAATACTCTCTAAAATAATAAAGTGCTTCTAATTAATGCCCATATTGACAAATAAAACTAATAATTTATTTTTATGAAACTGCTCCAAGATCAAATGAATCGGATTTTTCTAATTGGGGGGGGGGGGGGGGGTAAAGGAAAGATGTCCTCGAGTATCACTTAAATATTACTGCACATTTAGCAATTTACAAAATTAACTAAAGAAAGCGAGGATTCCCCGCTGTGCGCATAACAGAGTGTTAAAGATGGAAGAAGACAACCATTAGCAGATATGTATCTATTTTCAACTTTGTTTTGTAGTTGAGAAGATAGAAATGAATAGATGTAACAAATTCTATATTTTATAAAAAATAAACATTTTTTGTTCCAGAGTTGATCGTGATTGGGGCTTAAACCAAATAGATGCTGTCAGAGACAGGGTTGAAATTAAAGGACACTTATTTTTTGTATTAGTTTCATATGGAGACCATACTTTACACCATCTATTTCCAACTATTGACCATACTTATTTAGATGAACTTTATCCCATATTTGTAAAAACCTGCAAAGAATTTGGATGTAACTACACAGAAAAAACAACTTTAGATCTTTTTTATGGACAGTTTTGTCAGCTCAATAGAAACAAACCTAACACTATGCCTCGAAAATAAGTTGGGATTTAGTTTTGAACTAAAAGTTCCTTAAACGAGTGAGGTCTATTTAACTTTGGTTATTGTATAATTAAATAAACATTGTAAATTTTTTTGTGTTATTATAATAAGTAATTGCATTACTCCTTTTGGCTACAGGAAAATGGAGTTTATGGTATATTATCTTTTATAAAAAGATATATATTGCTGTAGCATATTCCAAAAAAACTACATTTTACTATTATATTTTATAAATAATTATATCCTATAATATATATTATTTGTAACGTTTAAATATCTTCATACACAATACTTGCTCCAAATAACTATGTAATTAATTGAAATATTTAAATTTGTATAAAATGTTTATTGTTCTTTATAACCACTTACAAATTTCATCTATTTTATTATATTTTAAATCTGAAACTCACAACAACCCTATAACAGATTATTTCTTTTACAATTTTTTGGATTTAATCATATTTTTAAAGAGCAAAGTCATATCTACCTGAATTTAGCTATTATATAAAAAAATTGAATATTAAATATATAATATAATTCAAATTAAAGACTTTTATCTCAATTTCTAAGTGATTGAATCTGCAGTTTAATTTTTAGTTAGAGTACTAAAATTATTTGAAACTGTTAACATGTTGATGGCTCCGAGTATGGCTTTTAGAAGTTTAGTCCGATGCATTCAGTCAGAAAAGGAGGTGGTTTGATGAGCTTATCTGTTTACTATTGGCGGGGGCGTAGCCAGTGAGAGCACATGCCCCAAACCAATTATCTTTAGCAGACAAATACTAACCTATAAAAAAATGCTAAGTTTTTAGCGAAACAGCTTTCCAATAACCCAAAAACTGTGTAATTTTAAGTACCAAAATAGCATATATTAAGAGATAAATATGTTCATAATTTCCCTGGGAGGGTTCCACCCCCTGACACTTTGAGTCATACACCCTCTCCCCAATACGTTGCTCTGGCTACGCCCCTGATTATTGGGGATCTTGTAAGGATGCTACAGCTGACATTTCTTTAAGTTTTTAATTAGGATTGGATAATTTCATCATAAGATTTTAATGATGATCTCAGGGAGGAAAACGGTGTGGGAGAGGAGCTTTTGGTGGCAGTGATAGGACAAGATGGATTTAAAAAGGACTTGTGTTCAGTCAACAACAGTAGAAACACTTTGGGGAGTTTCAGGAAGTAATTGAGCGACAACGAATGTAAGAGTTTGAGATGGCAATGATGATGGAATTATCATTACCTGAAATTTTTCTGCTGGTAAAAACCGATTTTGGTCATCATCACAAATCAAGGGAAATATCTAAAACAAATTTTTAAAATAAAATTTAAAAAAATATTTTTATATTACAACAAATTAACAACAATAAGTAATTAGTAGCAAAAATGTAACAATAAATAATGATAAAACGATAATTAATAATATAATAATAAATACAAAATATATTAATCACTTAAACAATAGTTTATGACTATCCAAACTTTGAATTTAGTAAATTTGTTAAAACTTACTGAGCAAATTTACTAAATTCAAAGTTCGGATAGTCATAAACTATATTGTAAGTGATTAATAAGATTCAACCGAACCTAATGGACTATAAAATTCAAGAAAACAAAATAAATGTAAAACAATAACTGTTCAATACTTAATAAATAACAAAAAAATATATATCAATCAATGTATACAAATAAGTATTTAACAATAAATGAAACACTAAATAATTATCTATGTAAACACACACATCATACACACACACACACACACACACACTTAAATATAAATATATAGTATATTTAACAAACATGCAAATATTATTTATATATAAAGATTAAAACTATAAAATTTCAAACAATTTATAAGTAACACAAGAAAGTGATGACACAATCAATGGCTGTGGCATTGACCCCCAACGCAACTTTAAACTCCCTTGAAGATTAAAATTTACACAAACATCAGTCAGGAAAAGCCTGTACAATCGACCATTATATGCCTCATAGTGATGTTATCTCCACAGAACTCACTTAATGGTGGATACTTGTGACATATCAAACAACCATGAGTTAGAAAAGAATGACTCATGCGAAGATAGATAACCCTCACTTCCTCTATAGATTTTAAATAAATTGAAGACCTCCATGTACAGATGGTATCCTTAATTTCCTTCAGATTATAGTGATAAACACATTGTAACGGATTATTTTTTGAAATTAATTCCTTTAGAATATTTGTGCGCAATTTATGTGACTCATATTTTTAGAAAGAAACAAACAGCAGAGTCGCGCAATTTATGTAACGTTTATGATAACTTAATTCTGAAGGAATTAATTGATTTTAAATATTGCAGCAATTCATTTGTGAGGTGTGCTTGTCTTATTCGTTGTCCAATTGATTTACTGTTTGCATTTCTTTATTTTGTAGTTCTTTAGCGACTTTGAACCCTCTATAGTTGGATGAGTGCTGGCTATTACAATGTATACGGTTTGACATAAACTGTCTGCTAACCATACAATTCTTTGTGAAGTGTTTACCAGAAGTGAGGCAAACATAAAAATAAAATGACAGTTTGAAAAAGCTAGATGTAAATAACTTTTTTTTCAAACTTAAGTATAACTTAATTTTGAATATCATGGTGCAATAAATAGACAGCAATGTAAACCACCACGCAACTTTGCTAACAATTCATTGGAAGCGTTGAAGCTTGGAACTTGTCCAATTCATGTTGTGTGTTTAACACAATTATGATTATATGTAATTGATAATCCATTGTTGCGTCATGTTGCTCACTGTGTGTTAATGCTTATAGCCTTACAGAATGGGTGCACATGAGATTGCATTTGTGAAGTGCGGCTGATGAAATCTTCTCACAAGCACTAACATACCACACAATTTCTCCCTGGTTTTAACAATTCAAGAGATACTTTGAAAAATGAAATAATTTAAAATGGTGAGTTAAAAAATTAATGGAACTTACAGTATGGGAAACAAAGAATACATTTTGAATAAAAAGATGAGTACAATATGTGTTAATGGCAGATTACCAAAAAAAAGCCTTGAAAAGAGCACTTACCAACAAGTATATATAGCGCCATGTGGGTGGGTGAGCCAATTGAGCTAAAGGGTCTCTTATTGCAGAACCTATTATTTCTGAATCAATTTTTTGAAATACTGGCTTTGGAAGTTCAATTTGACATACCGTCAGGTTGGTTGGTGATGTATAGATGTCATGGAATGAATTAAATCTAATTTTATTGTGTCCAAATTAAGTAGCAACCAACAGCAGCTGAAAATATCACCAATGATTTTAAGCAGCTTCTTCAGTCATATTTTTTTATGAACACAATTACGATGCTGGTGAGTCTAGTCTAGTGTAAAAATGTTTTCTGATATAAACACTGGTCATTAAGAAGGAGTACAAGCTTCGAACATAAATTCAGTAAAGAGCACTTAGCTTCATGCAACAGGATCTCCCATTGTAAAAAGGTTAGAGATTGGAAAATTTAAAAAAAGGCTTTTGAAGAATTCCTTCAACCATATTATTATCTTGATTGACCAATAAATATTTGGAGTAGTTTGAAGTAATGTTCATTCCTTATCACTTAATTTTCTAGTTAAATTTGTTGTTTTGTCGTTGGTCTCTTGGATTACTATTATAAAAAACTAGAATTTTTATTTTTAGTCATAAATTCTTTTGAAAGTAAATGTTTACTAAATGGAAACCTTAATGTAAATTTTTACTATAGATGTTTAAATTAATAATTCTCACAAATATTATTAGTTAATTTAAATATAATATAACAGTAAAATTATTTCAGAGCTGAAGAGTGTAACAAAGGAGATTAAATTTTATTTTGTCACAGCTCAAACCCCTGTTATTGATAACGAAACACACAAGCACACTAACTTTCTACAAACAGCATGATATCTTATTCATTGCACTGACAAAAAATTTAATAAATGCAATTATAAAAAGCTACATAAACAATAAATCTACTGGTTTTGATAGTATTTAACATTTTTCTAAGTAAACAAATTTCTCATGATATTGCTCTTTTTTAAACACATATTATCAGTTTGAGCTTTTTGAATGGTATATTACCTGAAAAATAAAGCTTAGTATTGAGTACAAATTCATAAAAAAAAAACTTCATTAAAAGTGAAGAATCTAAAATCTTTTAGTCTGCTGTATATTTTTTCAAAATTATATAAAAAAATAATGAAACTCCAACTTATTAAATACTATAATTAATAAATTTGAGGGTTGTCCAAAAACAGTTTGAATTTTACTGCCTCACCGGTAAAATATTCCGCTAGGTGGCAGCACTACCTTGTAGCTTCGCCTCTCCCCTCTAAAATGAGGCTTCACGCACATCTGTACCTTTATTAGTATGTCTTTGGCAGTCGTTAGCGATGGATGTTCCAGTACCGAATCACGCCAGTTGTGAAGTTCGCTCCGTCATCCGATTCCTTCATGCGGAAAAATTGTCAAGTTCACAAAGAAAATCTCGTGGAAAATGCCCAAAAGTTTTTGTATCGTTTCAACAGGGAGGGGGAGGAGTTTTTGGACTCAATTGTGACTGACGATGAAACGTGGACGTACCACCACAAACGTGAGTCCAAACAGCAATCCACGACATGGCGTCACTCCACATCACCTCGCGTAACAAAAAATCGCCAAACAATCTCTACAAAAAAAATCATGGCAACCGTCTTTTGGGACCGTCAAGGAGTTCTTCTTGTTGAATTTTTACCTAATGGCACCGCAATTAAAGCTGCTCGGTATTGTGAAACCTTAAAAAAGCTTCGAAGAGCGATCCAAAACAAGCGCCGAGGGAGATTGAGCAAGGGAGTCTGTTTGTTGCACGACAATGCTCGGCCCCACACTGCGGCGGTCACCACCGCGCTCCTGGATTCCTTTAAAAGGGACGTTCTTAGCCATCCTGCTTACAGCCCTGATCTGACACTGAGCGAATTCCATCTTTTCCTTTACCTGAAGCAACATTTGGCTGAAAAACGCTTCGAGACTGATGAAGAAGTCCAAGAAGAGGTGGAGAAATGGTTGCGGTCACAGGCGGGAGACTTCTACGACCAAGGCATTAAGAAGCTCATCCCCCGGCTAAGCAAGTGCGTAAATGTTGCCGGGTCTAGGTTGAAAAATAGTTTTTATATGTACTTATAACTCCATGTACTTTTTTTGTTAAAATAAAATTTTCCTGCTTTTTAAAATGAAAACGGTTTTTAATTTTTGGACAACCCTCGTATGTAACTTAGTAAATACTCAAGAGCTTACTTGCTGAAGCATTTCTAAACAATCGTTTCTTTTATGAAGCTAAGCCTCTACAATCGTAAAAGAAACTATTGTTTTGAAGCACGTCAGCAAGTAAGCTCTAAAGTATTCAATTAGCTACATATTAATTAACTATAATTTAATCAGTGAATTCAAGATGACTACAACAAGCAACGTTATTAAATACTTTGACAATATATAATTTTTAAGAAACAGGTACCAATATTACTCTAGAGTTTGATAATCAACTGAGGACACCATAATAAAAGTAACAAACAAGATATTTAACAGTTTAAATAAAGGCAATATGATATTCAGCTTATTCATAGGCTTTAAGAAGGCATTTAGTAAAGTAAATAATTTTATTGTTGTAGTAAAATTAGAAAATTAGATTAAGAGAAACAGAACTCAATTGGTACAAGTAAAAATTAAAGATTCATTTTGCTTGCTACTTCCCATTAGTGCAGGAGTTCTTCAAGCTCAGTTTTGTTTGCTTTTGCTTAATTTTTATAAATGATTTACTCGAGGAAAGATTTTTAGGTATTCCAATGGCTTATTACACTTTTTCCAATTGTATTTGTAGATAGCTTAACAATTTTTTTAATGTGTACGAAACTTTCATTCCTTCTCTGGAGAAAAATTTCATAGAAATTTAAACGTTTTAAGAACCTGGTGTCATTGTAACAGAAATACAGTTAATGTTGTAATTTTGTGTTCAATAGTTTGTGTTGTTGAATCAGATTTGAAGTATTGAAACTGGAGTTGCTATGCTAGTAATATTTTTTTTTGTATGTTAAATTTATATAGTAGAAATATACTACATTTTTATATAAGAAATAAAAATCATGTATAGGAACTTTTTAACAACACTTGTGATGAACAATTAACAAGAAATTTATATTATGCATCAGTGCATTCTAGAATACACTATTCAACGTTGGTCTAATATTTTCAAGAATAGTACAAAGAAATTGTGAACCACTTAAAATTATTGTCAGAATTATTTTAAAGCAGAATAGAGAAGAGACCATGTTTCCATTGTATTAAAAATAGTTTCAATTCAATACTTTTTTGTTTTTCAAGGTTTAACAATTTCTTAGAAAAGAAGATGCAACGCAGGAATACTTGACCTAGCTTACAAAACTAAGTTTTTGAAACTCCTAAAAATAACAAATATTGTCTTTGACATTCTTACAAATATATTGGAGCAAAATATTTTCTTCAGTTACCTGAGAAAATAAAAAAAACTGTAAAAAAACAATTAAACACTGTAGCAATATAACCGTGTAACAATATTTGAGGAGAAATTATAAATTTGGTAATTTTAAATGAAGGTTTGAATTTTTTTAAAATAATGTTTTATATAAAATAGTCTGATAGTAAGATTGTATGTTGTTTAGTTCGGTTTTGTGGTAATAAGCTAAAATAACTAGAGGACATCAATGCAACTGGAGTTACAAGGGTTGTCCTCTCAAAAACTTTATTTATATATTACCAATTACAACTGTACTTGCAATTAAGTAACAGTGTGAGATGAGAGTTTTTTTTGTTTTATTGTATGTTTCTTATTGTGTAATAAAATTATTATTTCATATTTCATGTTTATTCAAAACCCAATTAATATGAAAATAAAGTAAGCATCTTAATTCTGCAAGGGGCCTTGGTGTCGGGCCAGTTCTCTGATGCTAACAGTCTTTGTACTTTCACTGTATCATTCAGTATATTCTACAGAATTTTGTGTAATTAGGTAATTCAGTTAGTTTTTTTTTAACTAGAATTTATAGTCTACAATATGATAAGGGAAGAAGTGTTTCCGAGTGCTTGAAAACGTAGACCTGCTAGATGTCGCTTTATGGATCGCTACAACATAGAATAAAATCAAACCGATAACACTAGTTATATCATTGAAAAAACTATTCGATCATGAAATGAAAAATGGGGAGATTTAAAACCTATTACAAACGGAAAATATTTTTAGAGAAACAAATGAAGAGATCATTAACCTTCTCCAAAACGTTCCTGGTTATAAGGGCATGAACAGTGTTGGTGTAAATGAATGAATGAAAGAGGATGAACTTAATGAGTTTACTACTAGTGATATCATAGACTTAGTAAGAACACAGCCAGCGCCTGCCGAAGATAATGAAAGAAATCAAACCATGACACATAGCAAAGCTTTCCAGGCATTTGATCAGCTGATGGAGTTCTTTTGAACAACAAGACAAAGCAACAGCAGTCGATTGTCTATATTTCATTGGTGGAGGGATATTTCAACCAAACAAGCAAGCTTCCATTAGATCTTTTTTTACTGAAGCTGATAATAAACGTACAGTATAGTATTAAGGAAGTCTACATATAAGTATGTAACTATCATACATCCCCTTCCAAATGGAATGATTGTGATTATGTTGTACAGACGTACATCATTACATAACTCCCATATCCGGATCTTGCTGTCGCCACATCCAAACATGAGAGGTTTTACTGTACTTTATATTATTGAAAAATTAAAAGTTATAAATGATTTTTGCTTATAATAAAAAAAGCAATATAGAAATTCTGTGAACAAATATCATGACCTCAGTTTCGATTATGTTTGGAAAAGTTAGTGGTTTATATAATTTCATCAACTTAAATTAGCTTCATCTTTTTAACTGACTTCAAAAAAGGAGAAGGTTATGTATTTGATCTGTATGTTTCTTTTCTGTTTTTTCCACGATAGCTTTGAAGTATTTAACCGATGAAAGTATTTTAATTGCAAATGAAAGAGGAAACCTTCCCGGTGGTCCCATTATAGTTACATCCCAATCCGTTTGATTTGGAGATAGTAATACATTGTTTTAAAATTAACTTGAAATTTGTTAGGAGGAAAAATTAAAAAAAAGTTTAATACCGATTATGAGTAATAAGATAATTATTAAGCAAAATAAACAATCACAGCATTTATTTTAGGTAGCATTCTACCACACATAAAAATGTCAGAAAAAAATAAGTATAAAACAAATATGTTTTTTAAAATTTTTTGCACAACAACAAGCACCATTGGATACTAATAAATGAATTTTCCTCATGAAAGCGCCTTTTGGATGTTCTACCCATATTGATATATAACGATATAACTCGAATGAGATGAACGAAAATAAATACACTGAAAATCCGATTTAGTTCACTTTACATAATCAAGATATTAAACATCCTCGGGTGAAAACTTCATTACTTCACAAAATATCAAGAGATAAATTCATTAAATAAAACTTTACTATCAGTTTTCACTTTATTTTTTTGTTAATATTTTATGAGTACAAAATGTTTTCCTTAATAATTATTAGAAAGCATCATTGTGTATTTATCTGAGATATTGCATTACATGATTATTAACAGGTTTTTAAACAGAAATGAAAATGAAAAATTGCAAGATAAATAATATTTAGGACTTTAGGAAAATTCGCCAACAGCATTTTAAATATAAATTACACAATCTATTCATCTGGCAAACTGATATGTTTATCATATTCTTCAAGGACATGCCAATTATTTGAAAAACGATCAAGCAATATAATTAGAGAGATATATACACACAGAAATATCTGTGGTTAAATAATGACAATTTTGTCAACATAATCAATGCCATGAAATAAAACTCAATTATAATGTAAATAGAAATTAAAGATCATACTTTAAAAAATGAAGAATTAAAAATTAAAAAAAAACAGAACCAACTTAATCAAAAGAACCCAAATGTATAATTTCTATTTACTAAAAAGTCAAAAATAATTTTCCAATAACGAAAGCAATTTATTATAAGATTATTACCCACACAATTTTGAATTCGGCGTTGCAATCATGCAGATAGAACCTATTTGCTAATCCATCAAATCTATTCGAAAGATTTCCTGAACTTTTTGATTGCTGGTTTCCCATGATTAATCATACCGAACCATAGAGTCTTCTCACGAAACAAAAATTTCATCTGTTTAATATGATGATAGAATGAGAGACGATAATTGATATTTTTTCTTGACAAAGATTACAATATAAAATTTTGTCCGATAGAAAATATGTGCTTGCATATTTTCGGTCAAATAAACAAATTGTGGACAATTCAACCTTCTTTGAATGATTTACACAGAATGTGATTACTGTAGATGCTTATAAATATAAGAGATCATATCCCCTTATTCCTTTTGTATCATAAATTTAATAAATTTCTTACACTGTACCTATAAATAAGTGTAAGGAAGAAATGATTGAACAGCCTATGTCTAAAAATTATATTTTTGAGTTTTTTTTTAAAGTTGGTTCTATTTTTTAATCAAAATTTTAACAATCACTTAATGGTAACTATAAATATAATGTTATAGTAAAATATTTTCAAGTGAAAATATCTATATTCATTTTACCATTTCTGGTTGTCTTGAATGGAAGTCTCTTGTGTAGGGTTTATTGAAGATATTAGCTTAAAATAATGGAATTTGTAAGTTCAATATTGACAAAATTATTGTAAAATTTTGTGATTACATATTCATGAGTTTTGTCTTATTTTGTAATAATGCCAAAGTATATAATTTAAATAATCATATCAATTATCTTATTGAAGGTAAGATTTAGCTATTAATGGATAAAACAATTATAACACACATTCAGGTCAAAAACATTTGTTAGTTAGGTAACTGATTATGCAGGCTTTTGATATTGTAGGTTTTTTCCTAATGGTGGTACTTGAGAAACAGTTTATTTTTAGAATATATATTATTTAATTACCATAAATTTACATGCAATTAACTAATTACTGAAAAAGCAATTTGTCATTTGGTTCTAGTTCTTTAATATTTTGTTCAAATATATCATAGACCTACTTTATAACAGTTTACCCATTTCTAAGAATTTACAACTAAATTGAACTGAGCTTACTAATTGAATTTTAGTCTAAGACTAATATTCAACAAAACTATAATATACATAATGCTAACTATTTTATTAGTTGATAATCATTTAGGTCTATTATCTACACTCCCTGATGATTATTTTGTCATTGAAACGTGTAGAGGGAAAAATTATTGATTGGGAGTTAGTGCTAATTATTATATTTGTTGAGTCCATCTTCACTAAACAATTATAACTATTTATAAACTTGCCTATAGTAGCACTTACTTATATTTGTTGAGGAAGGTTGTTTCGGGAGATGTGTCACATTGTCAACTCAGACTGTAACTGATCTCAAGATTTACGTAGGTTAGGGTGTTAGGGTGGGGGTGGGATATTATGGTGGTGTGGGTGTATTTTGTGAGTATTCGGAGTTATGATGTCAACTGGGTTGTTATTTTTTTTTTAATATGTATTTTGGCGTAATTAGGTGTGATTTTTATTTTAGGCACTGTTTATTGAAGGAGATATGAAGGGAAAGTTTTGTTATTGGGCTTGAATTATATGGAAGCTTGATATATCGGGACTTGGATTTTCAAGACTTTACTGTATATTTGAAAATTTGCTCCACTAAGGAAAGTTGTTATTGATATCTACTCATAATGTTATGTAAAAAATAGACTTATCTAGAAACCAACCCTAAAGGATGCCTTTTAGGTCAAGTGAGTGTATCCAAGAATAGGGTTTGATGATCTGTTTGCTTAATACAGTCACGGATAAAGTCTGACTGATACGTCGTAACAACAAAGTTTGTGTGTAAAAATTATGTATATCATTGCAGGGCTGAAAATTAATGTCTTGAGAGGTTTTAAAATAAAATTACTTAAAGTTTCAAGTTAATAATGTCTTTAAGATATACAAAGATTTCAGATTAATACAATTTCCTTTCTTTTGTTGCTTAGAAGGTTTTGTTCAAGCCAAATATTGTTTTTTCACCAAGTAATCTAAACGCGGTTTACATGATTTTACTACCATATGTCCATTTAACCTGAAAATGATGGATTTTATAGCAAATGATTATTAAACAATTTTAAATGTTTTAAACTTGCCTATAGTAGCACTTACTTTGTTGAGGAAAGCCGTTTCGGGAGATATGTCCCATTGTCAACTCAGACCGTCAACAAACAAAGTAAGTGCTACTATAGGCAAGTTTAAAACATTTAAAAGTGTTACATGATTACTAGTAGCTCACGTGAAGATGGAATCAACAAATGTCAAATGATTATGTTAATCTATTACTAAAAATTTACCAAAATTGATCCTTTTAATCTAAACAGTTGTGTAAAAACTACAATAACATTAAAAATTCTTAACAATCCTTAAGGCAGAAAGTTTTTGACTAAAACACTGAAACATTTAGTGATTTATTACACTGGCCTTTAGTAGCTCTTAGACTTTTTTTTATTGAGGACAAATTCAGACAGTGTTTGTTTGTGTTAGAAAATTATTGGCAGTATTCTATGATGGAAGTGTCTTACAAGTGAACCTTAGGGTATATTTTATTTATTTGATAGAGAAATATTTGTATTTATGAGTAATACCCATGATAATACCCATGTATAACATGATAATGTTGCATTCCATTCCACTATAGACTATATATAGTTATAATTATACATACTTTGTTAACCTACTCAATTCAATATAATCATATTTGTTTTAAATCAATGTTTTTGTTTTAAAAGTACGAATAAAGACAAATAGCTAGCACTCAGATATGAATACAGTATTATAATAACCGATAACTTATTACATAAAATACAATTCAAATCAAAACCAATATAATAAGGAAAAGAAAGTAATCACAACTGTTATATGTAACCAATTAGGATGTTAAATAAGATAAATCCAATATTAAACCTAAATACATCATACAATCAAACAATACCATAGAAGAAAACTTCAAGTACCAGTCAAGTACTAAACAGAACGGATTTAAAAAATTTACATTGGGCAAAAACTTGTAGTTTTACAAATAAATACACAGGCTACAGTTACACAAACATCAAACTCAATATAAAAATTCTTGACATAAAAAAAGACTCTTTGAGATCACACTAGAGAATAATAAAATTTCACAGACACAATACCCTTAAAAACAAATACCAAATGAACTCAATATAAATGACATATACGGTCAACAAGATTATTGGAAACTTCTGAATAAATCTGGTGTGGTCATCCTAGTCACTAATAATGATTACTAATGTAATCAAAAACATTATTTCAGTAGGCTTGTAAAACTTACTTCAATTTTAAATTAATACCAATTGTTTAGATGTAAAAGTTTCATTTTTAAAGATTTGTGAATATAAAATTGGGACATTTTTATATTTTAATTTAGTCAAAGCTTCTTAATGTTCTTCATATGGTTTTCTCACCTATATGAAGTATTATTTCAATGTTTGTAATTGAAGAAGATTGAATAAGGGTGATTATCCAATTAAAGGTATAATAATAATAAAGTGACTCATGGATTTATTGTCCATGCAAACTACTGAACTTAACTGTTGTATTAAACTACTTGCCAAATTTATAAAAAATATTAAGCGAATTTTGGTTGTCAGTATTTAACATACTGTGATCAAAAACGTTTTTTCAGTAAGTTTTTCATAAATTTACTTAGAATTATAAGTTTGGCAAGTCTGTAATTAGTTTAATATATCTGTTGAAAATAGCAAATTAACCCTTAACTAACACCATGTTAAAACATTACTTAACAAACACCATACGTCTGACAGACACCATTATGTATTTTGGATTTAGTAATCATTAAACACTTTTAAAAACATATTTTAATGACATAATCTTAATATGTTAGTGCGTTTTACAAAGTGATGCTTAAAATCGATTAAAAATAATTTAATATTACTAACAAAAAACTTTCTTTACCGGAAAATTGTTTTTTCTTTAAAATATTTATTTTGTAATCTAAACATCGTAATTTGTGATAATGTAAAGCTATTTCAATGTCGTAGAGCTATACAACATAATAGTAGTGCTAGTATAGTAAGATAGAAAAAAAACTCACTTATGTTCAATTCTTTTTTAGTCCTTCTTTCTAAAGCAATTTTTGCACACTTTCCTTGAACATTCTACACAAATCGCTACTCCACATTGCTGACAAAGATATTTTGTTCGTCTCTTTAATTTTGGGGGACAGGTAGAGCATGTTTTTCTGGTTTCAAAAAATTCTGGGATATCAAAGTTTGTCTCTTGATCATCAATCTTTAAAATTCTCCGGATTGAAAAAACTAAATCCCTGGGCAGATTCCTTATGGTTTCGATTCTTCGTCTCATATGAGGATGAGTTAAACTGTTGGCCAAACACTTCATAAATTTAAAGCGACTGAGTCTATTGGTGTCTTTGTAACTTTGGTGAAGTATGTAACTATTTACTCCACATCCAACATCAACAAGAGTATAGAAAATAGCCATTGGCCAACGTCTAGTTCTTCGGCTGGCTGTATAGTTGGCACATTTCTGATCAACTCCATCAACACCCCCTTTTGTCATGTTGTAAAATGCAATTATTTCTGGTTTTCCAGAGCACTCATCAACAAAAGGTGTGTAATGCATCGAAGAAACCAAAATGACAGCTTTGGATTTCTTTGGAACATGAGACAGAATAGTAATGTCTTTATTGAAACCATACAAACTAGAATTCACTAAACGTGATTTGTTTGGTTGAAACTGAAGAGGAATTTCCGGCTTGTTCTTTTTTAGGGTACCAACATACGTCAATCCTCGATTTAACAACTCATTCACTAGTTCGATTGAGCTGAACCAATTATCAGCTGTAATATTGCGACGTGACCCTTCAATGGGCTTTGCTAGTTTTATTACAGCTTGAGAAGGAATTAGTAAATGTTTTTCATCATCTGATAAATCCTTTGCACAACTTCCTTTTCCACTATATATACCAGTTGTACACATAGTGTGTCCTAGCATCTGTCATGCACAAAATCTTCAAGTCATATTTGGCAGGCTTCCTTGGCATGTACATTCTGAACTTACAGCGTCCTCGGAAAGGGACCAGCATTTCATCAACGCACATCGTTGGACCACGAGAATAAAGGAGTCGGGAGTTCTCAGAAAATTTATTAAATATTTTGGAAACTGCAGCTGTAGGGTCCTCATCTTTCCTTCCCTCACGATCAACAGGGTTGTCAAATCGTAATGCCAACAATAAAAATAAAAATCTATTTCAGGACATTGTACAACGAAATATGTCTCGACCTGTTCCATCAGTACAATAAAAACTGTCAATTGACTCGTTGCTAGATTTGAAAAGAGCTGTATATATCAAAAGTGAAACCTTTCAACTCTATCATCTCCAAATCAGATGAGTAAGATTGAGGTTTTGAAAAATTACTCCTGATCGAAGTAATCTTTTTGTTTGTCCACATAATAATTTTATTCAAAATGTCATTAGAAAACAAAAGTCCCCACACGTCCTCAACAGTAGAGTTAGTTCCCAATTTTTTTGCAGGAGCTTTTAGACCTGGTAACTGCACAATTATATTATGTCTTCTTGTTCTAACATTTAGAGGCTGGTGCACTTTACTCCATTTAAATTGTGTTCTGTTACGTATTTTTTTTCCATAGAAAAAACCATCTTCTAGAAGCAGGGGTTCAATACTAGAAGAATCTAACACACCTGGATGCTCGTTAGACGACTCTTGGTACACATCATCATTTCCTTCACCCTCCTGTTCTGATTCGGAATCGTGTTCGCTATCATATTGATAATCTGGATCTCTATCGCTGTCGTATGGATCAGGTTCTGAAGGTCCTTCCAAAACATCATACACCAAATTCTCAAGATCGTTATTGAACCCATCACTATTCACAGTTACTAAATTCATAACTGGTCTTCCATGTGATGGACCAGGTTTATCAGGGTTTTGTTAATCCATATTTATTAAAAAAGAAACGTAAAAAAGCACACACTTACACTAAAAACACTATATACAAAGTTTGGAATGAACGAATAATGTTACTTAACAGACACGATACGTCTGAGAAACGGGAGAATGGGACGCACTACACTAAAATGGCTTTGGAAAAGGCAAACGCAGACAAAAACAAACAGGACCTTCACTACACAAACTATACCACTCAACTAAAACGTAGACGGGTGGGGGACGCACAAAAAATTCATAGGCGGAAGATACACAGGTTTTTAAATTCGCGACCGTCTCTGAGACGTATGGTGTCAGTTAAGGGTTAAATATAGTACTGTGGTAAAGATTCAATAGGCCTAGTAGATTAATCCACGTTGGATTTAATTTCAGTTTAATTAGAATTAAAATGTATTTTTTAATGAATTTAAATTATAACTTAAAAAACTATAATTATTTTCTAAAATTAATTTTTGGTATTATTTGTAGGAATCAAAAATCCACTTCGTCAGTTTGTCACCATGGTAAAAAAATTATGTAAATAGATTTGTATGAAATTATTTGTTAAACTTGCAGGTTTTGTGTTGTACATCTTGAGGCTTTTTGTGTAAATTACACTTTTTTATACAACAAAAAAGTGTAATTTATCTGTTAAATTCTTAATCTAATATTATCCACAAATATAATCAAAATGTTTTAAATAAACTGAATTTAAGAACTTGTATATTTCTTAGTAATTAATAAAGTTTTATGATACATTAAAAAAAAGGCAGAAGACACTGATGAAGATCGCCAACTAGAGATCGAAAACATTCTGTCTCAGTAAGTTTTAACAAATTTACTAAATTTAAAGTTCGGATAAACTATTGTTTAAGTGATTAATAAGATTCGCCGAACTTAATGGACTACAAAATTGAAGAATTAAAAAAAAGATTCCTCTGTCTATTGATTGTTTTTTTTTTATTTAGATGTCAAGAATAAAATTTTCTGAACGCTTTGTATCAATGTATTAAATACACAAAGTAAACAAGGTTGAAATTGTTAACTCATTCAAAATATCTGTAAGGAATGCAAATTTCACAAATATTTCATTGCCAGTTTATTCCAATTTAGGAATAATTATTTAGTAATTGAAGTTATATGCAATGACCTCTTTCAAGGATACTAATACTATCTAACTGTAAGGAAGCTTATTCATTAGACTATATTTAACACTGCAATATTAAACAACTCAAGTGTTTTTAAAGTTACTTGTAATATTAAACACTTTAAGGTAAGTAAACTTTTAACTTGGCATAGTTTACTGAAATGTTTTTGAGCTTATAAGCAAGATTATTTAAAAAAACACGAATATATTTTTTTGAACAATGAGCTGAAACTTCTTGCCAAATCACAATTTTAATAAAAGTAATTTATATAAGTAATCATATGTTATTAGTTTAAAAGTTTAAAACTTTGTTCATACTGAATATTTTTAAAGTTTCTTTTAGGTAAATTGATCAAGCTGTGAAAAGGGTTTTGATTGACGGCAAACATTTTTTTATAACTAATGTATGTATCACTATACAGTAAAACTATGAATGTTTTAAACTTGCTTGATGTAATCATCTTGATTTTACTGATTAAACTATAGTTAACACGTTCATTGCTAAGCTGGAAATTGGAATTTTGTTTGGTGGCCAAATTTTTTTTATTGTTTCATTTAGTTACATAGTACTTAAAATAAGTAAATATAATATTTACTAACTTTTATTACTATTAGGAATTATGGTCTCTAATATCCCTCACGTGATAAAGCGTGATTGGCCGTACATAATGTGATTTTTGTCCATATGGTCAAAAAACATGATATCGCGTTATACATAATTCGGCCAAAAAGAGTACATAGTTTACAAATAAAAGCCATTTAAATGTAATAATTGTAATGACTTTAATTAGGTGACATTCATAATCAGGCAAAATTTGCAAAACTCACTCTAGATTGTAATTTAGTTATCCTACATTAAAAGTTTACAAAATGGTTTCAAAATATAAAACTATTTAGCATGGCAATCATGCAATTAAAAAAAAACAGTCAAAACATAATATGGAGCACCTGGACAGTTTTTACACTCAGTTGTGGTGTTTATCCTCTTTTTATTTTTATAGAAATTTCTGCATTGGTTTCTAGAAGTTGCATTTACTGTTTTGCCGGTGCTGAGACATCGTGGTTTGGCTTTTTCAATTTTAGTTAGCTCGTGTTGGACTCGGTCTCCTTGTGTCTTCTGTGTTGTTTGTGTGGATCCTGTGTGGGTTGTTTCTGTGTGGGTCAGATGTGGATCAGAATCTAGTAATAACTCTTCACCTCTGTAATTTAAAAAATGTTTTTTTGGACGATCTGGCATTTCACTGAGCCTTTTTGAAGGTCCTGGTTGATCACTAATAGTTAAAAAATCAAAATCAACACTCAAATAAATAAAAACCGAACTTCAAAACGCTAAATTAAGGAATAACTAAACAAAATTATTAGGATATTACCTTATCCGAACGTTACCATTTCGTGTACTGGCTGATGAATAAAACAAAATGGCTGGTAGCCATTCACACTACAAAAAGGTCAATCCCTTCCCTAGTGGCCAATATAAGTATTCAATTTCGATGTGGCCGCTATAATAATTCACATAGAATTTGGATAGCAACGGCCATGTGATAACGCGTGATCGGCCGTCCGGTAAGAACTGACATCACACGATATCCCGTGATTGGCAATGGACATGTTAAAAGATACTTAACTATGTAAATACGTAAGGGCTTACTTACTGACACATTTTGAAACAATCGTTCCTTTTGCGAAGCAAATTTTCTACCTACTTGTAGAAGCTCCACAGTACAGAACGATTGTTTCGAAACGCATCAGCAAGTAAGCCCATACATATTCACTTCTTAAGTATCTTTTAATTAAAGTATGAATGTTTTGTTTTAAAAAACCTCTGGAAGAAAGAAGTATAAAGTTTTTCAGTTGCAGATTGACAAAAATAATGCTTTACAATATATTTCTATATAATAATAACTATTGGAATGATTTGAAAAAAAATTAATTATAACTTTATAAAATGTAATTTGGACAACAATTGTCAGATTGTAGATTTAACAAATTATACAAGTTTTTTAATGCAGTATAAAAAAGGGCGGTATTTAATTGTGTGTATAAAAATTTACTTTTCAATAAACATAATAGAAGTGCATAAAAGTACTGTTTATATCATATGCTATGCTGGGACTAATATTGGTATATGTATGTTACAATACATAATTATATATGAGCAAAACATTTAAATAACTTGCATAACCTTCCTATACTAATGCCTGAAAATATTTTATATAAAAGTACATCTTATACAATTATTTATAATTCCTGAGTTAGATTCCTAATGTTATTGAGATAGATAAATAAACTAAATACACAAAAAAGGAATGCCATTTAGAAAGTATTTAATAATAATATAATTTATTATTACATAACTAAGTAAATACTTAAGAGTTTACTTGCTGCCACATTTTGGAACAATAATTTGTTTTACGAAGCTTTATTGCATGAAGTTAACAGTAGTGGCTTAGCTTTGTAAAAGAAACGATTGTTTCAAAATGTGTCAGCAAGAAAGCTCTTAAGAATTCACTTAGTTATGGATTAATTAATTATAGTTTAATCAGTGAATTCAAGATTATTTCAAGAACCAAATTTAATAATATTTTAACTGTCATAAATTTAATGATTTTGTCTCATTTCATCATAATGGTTACGCTTATTCTATTTACATAATTTTACAGCGTATCAAAGGTTTTTTAAATAATGTTTTACCCTATCTTTAATTATATAAATTCATGTTTGTACTTATTTAACAATTGTGTTTTTAAGTAATGACAATAAATAAATAATAATAATTTAGATTTTCATATGTTCAAAATATTCAATTTTACATTCTAAAAAATATGCCTAATTCATTATTATTATATATTTTAAGCTTTAAATTGAAATGTTTATTTCCAAAATAAATGACTTTTTACCTCTATTTTAACTTTTTCATTCATAGTTTAATATTAAACTTTTTTCATGTTTATTATTTTATATTGTTTGCATTAATACTTACTTAGATAACTGGTTTAGTTAACAAAACCTATTTAAGAAAATTTATCATTTATTTTTCCTTTTCTAGCTCACTGAACTGAAATTTATAAAATTATCAATGTTAATCCTACATTAAAATTTGAATATAATAATTTCATTATTATTTGTCATTGTTTTCCATTTAACCCTCAAATCATGGCATGACAAGTATAAATATCTTCTTAAGTATAACTTACATACTTAAAGCTAACATATTTATAAATTTAAAAAATTAATGCTTTTCTCTCAAAAAGCAAAATATTAATTAAAAAATAGTCTTATTTTATCATATATTTCATAGTATAAATAAAATTAAAAGAAATTTGTGCATGCATTATAATGTTGAAAGTTGTAACTTTAATATTTCATTATTAAAAATAATTACACTACATACAAAAATATTTAAAAATGTTTTTTTTTAACTGCGCAATATTAAAAAAAACTGTCTTATGCTTTATATTCATTTAATTGTAAACAGCTGATGCTAGATCGTATGATCTTCACTTCATAAATTACACTTAAAAACAATTTTAGCCTTTATTTAATGATTTATAAAATTTAATTATAAATCTTATTATTTAACTACAATGCATATATTTTTAATTTTCTGGTAAAGCCAAAAGTGATACTGAGATTGTTTTAATTTAAAACAAATTTATTAATTTGGAAAAACGGGGGTTTTCTAAAAAATTTTGATTTGACTTTATCTTGATATATTCAATTCAAATTTTGTTTGTTGACTGCATCCTGGGTCTGTCTGCTTCAACCCTGGATTTCTCTGAGCTACTATGACAAGCTAGATATTTCCCCAATGGCACTCTATTTTCCTTCTTCCTAAAGACATAACTCATTTTAACTATCATATTTTAATCCATTTATATGTTTAAATCTATATAGTCCATCTTCTTGTAACTGGATTGTCCATGATGAAAAAAGCCTCTAACTAATTTTTTGCAACCTTGTTTTTTCTTCGTGTTCCTAACGGTTTGCAATCTTCAATAAAACTTATTTTGATGTCCACTCTCTTGTGTGACCGGTCAACTAGCCTCCTGGCTGATTAATACCACCTTATTAATAACAAGTTACAATACAAAATACAACACAACACCAACAACAAAGATAAACTACAAGCACCAGGTATATACAAACAGAACACCAACTCAACATTTTACAATCACATAAAAGAAACAGCACTCAAATACACAGACATTTACCATAGCCTAGAAATCCTACACATCAACAAAAAAGGACCATATCTCAACACGCTAGAACAATATGAAATTTACAGACACACAAAAACACAAAGTATAAAAATTTTAAATGAACTAACACAATACAAATACACATACTCTTTGATAATATCGAAAACCTACCTTTAAAACCGTCACCGCTTGACCCAACATCTCCAATCACTGATGAAGATCGGCACATAGCGATCGAAAACGTTCTGTCTCAGTAAGTTTTAACAAATTTACTAAATTAAAGTTCGCATAGTCATAAACAATTTTTGATATTATCATCATTGTTAAAGTTTTAGGACATCCAGGTCAGTCACTATTTTCAAAACTTTTATGGCCATCTTTGAAATGTCTGTAACACTCAAAACTTTTTATTTTACTCATAGTAAATACATTAGTATCTACTGTCAACATTATTGAATGTCAAGGTATTTTTTCTTGCAAAATATAAAACAGATTCTTTGATCTATTGTTTGCATAGATAGCAGTTATTCGAATATAATCAAGTATGTTTATTCTTTATAACTACCAAAATAAAACCTATACATTCAAAATAACTACAACAGTAAACTGAGTTGAGAACGCATATAAGAAATCACATTTTAACAATCAGTTTACAAAGCTTGTAAAATTTCAAAATTCCGGTATTTTTTTTTATCAAGCCTCATGTTTACTTCCATGTAAGAATTACAATAAGTTGTTTTTATGAATGAGTTATATCTGTAAACCATCCTGAATTTGTTTAATACTCTGTTGACTGCTGATGGTTCAATGTTTTAAATGCCTTTTGGTAATCATTAAACATCAAATAAAGTATTTGATTGTATTCTATATTTTTTCAATAAACCTGCAGATAATCTGGATGTATTAACATGAAATAAATTCATTTCTAAATTTTGCTTATTCTTATTGATTAATTCAACTCAAATTTATTTTGTAATTTGTTTCTAATAATTTGGATAAATAATATCTATACCTGTAATAGCAGTGAAATTGGTTTTCAGTTGTTTATCATGGTATAGCTGTCATATTCGAAAATTAGGTTATGTTTGAGATGTTCTATATTTCACTTTCCTTTTGACATCTATTTAGTAATAATGTTGAAACTTTTATCCCTATTTTTGAAGTATAAACCTATTTTTCTGAAGGTTAGTAATTTTTAAAACAGGAATGAAATTATAGAAATATAACATCATAAGGCGACCATCTTATGCACAGTAGATATCATGGTCACATAAGGTGACCATTTTCCTCTAGATCATAGGTGCACAAAAGGTTTTAAGGACTTCAATAAGCCAAATATGGGATTAAGTTAAAGCTAACAGCTCTTTTCATCTTCACAAAGAAGTTATTTGATGATTATTTTTAAATCATTTTCAAATGTAATTAATAATACATTCAGATATATTTATTTGATTAAATTAACTGATAAAATATAATTCTATGCAACAGCTGTTTTTATTACTCATGGGTTAAGCCACTTTCTGCATTTTTCATTACTATTAGGTCACTAAAAGTTATGATAACCTACCAATAAAATAAAACTTATTTTCAAACTGGATCAGCCCTCATGGAGGGGGAAAGAACTACAAGGGATAGGAGGGAAATATTGATCCACTGCAGAAAATATTGAAGTTTTACCACTCTAAAACTCATGATTAAGTATTTCCAGCACTAAAAAAGTCTCAAATTATGAATAAATCTGTGGTTTTTAGGTCATAGTATTGTGGGGTATTTAATATTTTTCGATGAGTACCTTGGGAACTTTTATATTTTGATTCCTGTACCATTGTCATTTATTTAAGTTGTCTTATTGTTTTTTTGTTCCTCACAAAATGATAATAATCAAACAACATTTTCTAATTACGGTCTAAATTCTAAGAGAATGTACAGCAAAAAAAAAATTAACCTTTGACAGTTAAATAGGAAATTTATAAGTTGATGTGGTTTTTATAATAATTTTTTAATGCTGGCGCGACACATGCATACTTTTCTTGACCCAACGAAGGATAGCGCATTTAAAAGAAATATATTACAGTCCATTTACTAGAGGAGGTACTGATGTGGGGAATTCAATTTAAAAATTGGCTGACTAATATTTTCTACTGTTTTTTGTATTACCCTACACCTAAATTTCAGTTGAAACATAAAATCTTTTTTAATGAAACTTTTAATTTATTTATAAATTTTGATTTTTTGGTCAGGGTAAGGGGGGTCTTTGCTCCTCCCTTCAGTGAACTTCTGATTTAGATTTATTCTGTTTTATAGTAGGCCTATATAGTAAATTACTGGTTGAAAACTTCAAAATTTAGTAAAAGTAGAAGAAAAATTAAATGATAAATTACACAATTTAAAGTCATAATAATAGAAGAGATTATGTTACATTCTTTGTCTATAATAGTTTAATGAAATTTTTATAGAATGTTAGAATATACAGTAAATAATCATAAAAATTAAGCTATTAGAGACATAATAGTGTTATGTCACATGATGAATGTGACATAGAAACAGTACATTGAAAATTTATAATGTTATTAAATTATATTTGATCTTTAATTAAATAGTGCTTAAATAAGTGAATACGTAAGGGCTTACTTGCTGACGCGTTTCAAAACAATCGTTCCTTTTATGAAGCAAGGCCTAGTAAAAGGAAAGATTATTTCAAAACGCGTCAGAAAGTAAGCCCTTAGGTATTCACTTAGTTAACACTTACAGTGCCGACCAAATTGCCGGCAGCCATTCCCTGTATGCCTGCCATTTTCCTAACTTTTTAAAATTATGATACAAAATAACCAATTTACTTATGAAAATGTTTTTTACCTCATTTTGAAGCTCCTTCCTTTATCTTCCCAACCATATGACTTCCAAATTGACCGTAATTTGAACTAAATGAACTACGCTACAATCTAAGATATTTAAACTCCGTCAATTGATGGAACAACGCATTAGAATCACATTGAAACGAGCATCACGTCAAATGACGTGGTAAGCATTCTTGCATGTGTCGCCGCGTTCAGTCAATTGATGTGGTTGGCACGGTAAGTGTTAAGCATCATTTAATTAAAGTTTAATCAGTGAATTCATGATGATTACAACAAGCAGCTTTATATTTATTCAATATAGAATTATTATTTTCTTCAATATAATAATTAGTAATAATATTACTAAATTAATTACTTTTACATTAGTTTATGACTTAATTAAAGTTTGGATAGTCATACACTAATATAAAAGTGATTAATTAAGTTTCAACAAACATAATGTACTACAAAATTCAAGAATATTACTCATTTATAACATTATTAATAAGGAGTAATCATTTTTGTTTTAATTACTGATATTTTAAATACTGATATATTTTATCAGTTCTGTTAAAATACTTTTCCCCCAGAAGTTTTGCTACTTTTTATTCAGTTGCATACTTAGTATTTATTTTTTCAATACTCATAATATTTAATCTGAATCTACATTACTTATTCTCTTGAGTTGTTCCTTTTAGATTTCTGAAGGGAGTTTTTTAATTCAAATAACTCTTGATAACAATTTTTTACTATGTGTTTTTTTGCTCCTAGTCTTTTACTTCTTCTTCGTGTTTGTCTTGAAAGTTTCTTGTTTGTGCCTTAAGCATTGAACAATGCACTGACTCAGTGTGAAAAGTGTCTATTGAGAGATATCACACAGAATAAGTAGTAGTTTTTAGCCTATTAAATTAATAAATAAATCAATATTAAAAAAATTTCAAAATGAACAACTGAAATTGCAAGTTTTTTCTATTTTAAAAAGTGTAAAATGGGAACAAAAAATATAATAAATGTTTATTCTAGATGGCGCCACGAGAAACTAGTTGGTCTGAATGGTCATATCCTGAATGGCGTGATAAAGAGATTCCTTCTTCAGACAAATGGCTTGAAGGAAGGAGAGCTGATGATGGGGCTGAAGGACTGTGGAGAGTTCATGATGAGCTCTACGATCTAACAAATTTCATTAACAAGCATCCTGGAGGTTCTGATTGGCTAATAATGACTAAGGTTGGTACAAATGTTATTTAGTTAAAACGATTTTTAAAAATATTTCTGCAACCACTAAATTTTAGTGATAAATAAAAAAACATCGAAAATTTAATTTGTAATTGTACTCTGAAGTTACAAACATTTTTTTATTTGATAAAAGAAAACGTTTAATGAATTAATCAGTGCTCACAAACTCAAAAGGAAGGTTTGTAGAATTAATTCATTATTTTAAAAGTAAATATTTTCGAAACATTTATTCTTTAAAAATTGTTAATCTCTATTTTTCTTTCTATGTATTTATTTGTCACCCTCTCTGATACATTCGGATTATTTAGCAATTAACTTCAGAATTATTGAATAATCCGGTTGAATATCTAGTCAAAAGTTTATTTATTTAGCAAAATGTTTCGGCAACTAATTCGTTGCCCTCACCAAGCCTGGAAACAATATTTCATTGCTTATAAATTAGCATCTAAAATACAAGTACACTCACAACAATAATTTAAAGCTTTTAAACAAAAACTCAATAAAATTGTAGTTAAAAACTTAATAAATTAACCCACCAAAGTGGTGAGAGTCATAAATTATTCTAAAATTTAATTTAAAACAGTAACAAAACTGAGAGAATAACAATATACACATATAAAAAACATACACACACAAAAATTAACTATACATAAATCATTACACAACAAAAGGTTCAACCATACAAACCGACCCCAACTAATTATTGGAGGTTTTTAGTTTATAAAACAATGACTTAAACATACTACATAACTTATCAAAAACATTTTTAATATTGATACCATTTTTTTATAAGTTAATATGGATAATTTCAGAATAAGTCCTTTTCCTCCAGTCGGACTCATTATCCATTAAATAAAATCTTCAAAATCAAATTTATGTCCAAACCTTTCAAAGAAAAAATGAGAGGAAGAGTGTTTATCCTTCATACTATTATTTTCATGTTCACGTACACAAACCCCAACCTGTATCTTAGTCTCACCCACATAAGAGGCATCACACTTAAACAGTTAATTTTATTCCACATTATTTAACTGTAATCTATCAGTACTGTCTTTTCTTCTTTTGATAAGAATGCTAAAATTATCAGAACCATTTTAATGTTAAACTGTCTTAATCTATTAGTAATTTTCTCCCAAATACCTTTTATATAAGGTAAACATGAAAAATTACTCCCCCTACACTTATTAGCAGTCAAATCCCCAGAATTATTGCTAGTATTATTATATTTTGTAAGTATTTGACCCTAGTTTAAAATACCCAGCTTTTTAATATGAAAATTAAGAAATTCCAATGGATAATCATTACGTAGCAAAAAAGTTTATATGAATTAAATATTTTTTTTCATAAAAAGAAGGGTGAGACAAAAGCAAGACTTTATCGACTAAAGAATATCACACCTTTTGAAATCTAGGAGGGTCAGATTTAAAATTTTAAAAACACCCTGAAAACGTTTTTTATGGCACCAAACTGTCATAATATTCCCATTGTCCCTAATAACATTCAAAAAAAAAAAAAAAATATGGTATTCACCTCTACCTCATGTGTAAAGTCAACCTATCATTTAAACTCGTTGAAAACATCTGACTTGCATCACTTTGGTGGGTTATTTTATTAAAGTTTTGACTAAAACTTCATTGAGTTTTTGTTTAATAGTTTTGAATTATTGTCCTGAATATACTTTTATTTTATATGTTTATACTGTTTTCAGGCTTGATAAGTGCAAAAAATTAATTGCCAAAATGTTACACTAAATAAATAAATTTTGGACTCGATATTTAACCAATTTATTGTTTATTCAATAGTTATTTTGAGTGTTCAAATAAACTTGAATTTTAACTTCAGAATTAGTTAAATAGAAACAACAAACAATATTCAATTATTTTTTATTGAATTTTTAGAACATTTTATCAGATGAGATGCTATCTTCCTAATTCTGAAGTTTTAACAGAACATCATAAAACATAGCCTTATTAAAATTACTTTCTAAATATCATATGAAACATTTGAAATGTCAAAATCTTTACTCAGTCAATTCATGCAAACTTTCTAATGACTCTTTCTCACATAACAAGCCATGAGAACCATTATGTCTTCAATGGGTATTTCTCATTATGACAAAACCAATGCACTTACCACGAAAGAGTTCCACAATCATTCCTTTTCAAATTATACATATTAAAAACACTCCTGTTACTCCCATTTTATTGTGACCTTCAGGGTTGAGAGGAAAAAAAAGTTGTGAGGTGTGTGATCATCTATAGATGCACTAATAACTAGTCAAATTTTTTAAAGTTGAAAACTATTTATTTCATAAGTACAAGAATAAACTCATAAGACATACAAAATCGGCATTAATTTGTAGACAGAAATACGCGAATTACCCACGACTAATCAGTGAATTCCCTATTGTCAGCACATCTATTTCAATGCTACTGCTGTTTTTACTACACAAACCCGTTTTCACTCCCACCACAAATGTGGTCATATTCTCAAAGTGTTGACCATGCATGTCATCTCTTTGATTATCACATCTATTGTATGCTCAACTCTTTATATATTTTTTTTGGCAGTCAGCATCACTTACACCAAATAGCATCTGGTGGAAAAATATTAAAAAATAACTTATAACTTTAATGTCATTTAAAAAGATGCTTCTCGTAGTCTGCAGGCTTGTGTTTTTATAGTGTTGTGTAATAGTATTGTTGAGTAATAGTAATGTAAGTACAACATTCATTACATTACATACCAAATTATGTATTTTTGTGCTGTGTTTTCTCACAACTACATGTTAATTTTACAATTTATGTAATTCGTTGTTTTCTTGAATTCATAACCCCTTCAGTCCCGAATGTGAACAATTAGAGAGAATCTACTGTATCACTGATTTGCATGATCCTATAGTTCATGACAATTGTTAACACTTACTGAGAGAAAAACATCCAAGAAACTGTTGGTGGTTGCTTGCTAAGGTCAAACACATTTTTGTTTCAGTAAGTTTAAAAAAATCCACTTTAGTTGTAAGACCATGACAAATATCAGTATAATTTTAGGTTTATATAGGTTTCAGTATATTTAGGTTTTATCAAAAATAATCAATGACATTTTCTTATTTCCATTTTATTATCTTGAATTCAATGCCTATAATAAATATTATTAGCAATGTTTTAACTTAATAAATTGAAAATTTGCTAAACTTAAAGTTAAAGTAAATTTATAAAAGAAATAAAAAGACGTTCCTGATTCAACAAATTATACTCATCAGTGTCTGTTTAGTCATTTAAATCATAAGTTTGGCCAGCCATTAATTTATTGAATTCAAATGTAAAAGTTTTGCCAATTGTCATGGGCATAAAAATCTATTTATTGTTATTGATAGTAATATAAGTTTTTTACTATACTAATTTTTTGTGTCAATTTTTAATTAAATTTATTAGTACATACTTACTTCTTTCTAATGAGGAAATCAATATTAGGAAATGTATTTGTTTTAAAACCCTAACCGTAAATGATTCCCTGTTTCATGGATAGTGAAGGAGTATGGAAACTATATTTGATAAAATCTATGATAATTTATTTTTATTTATGACAAAAAATATGAGAATTGTTCTTATTGTAATTGGATGTATAATTTAACCTTAGATTTCAAAAAACCCAAAACAAATTTACCAATTTCATTTCTAAATATAATTCTATATGAATATAAGTTTTTAGAGTTATTACAAAAAACTTTGTCACATAACATCTAATTTTAATGAATTCAAAAAATTTTTTTGGCTAGACTACTTTGAATGTACTTTAAATAAATATTTTAACAAATAACTGTTATAAAGCTTATAATCCATTTTCAATTTGGTGAGACTTAATTTAGGAGCCAGTCGTGAATATTGTCAAATAATAATAATTTAACTTAACTTAGTGTGTATAAAACTATTACAGTAATAATTTACTTTTTGCTTTGATTTTATTCACATAAATTATTTTATACTTGTATTTATACTATAGGCAACCTATAAAAATTTAATTTTTATAAACAAATTTTTACAGGGTACAGACATTACAGAAGCCTTTGAGGCTCACCACATAGGTCCTAAAGCAGAATGTCTCTTGGAAAAGTTTCATGTTCGTTCTGCTAAAACACCTAGAAATTCACCTTTTACGTTTCATAAAGATGGATTTTATCGCACACTCAAGCGTCGGGCTTATGAGGTTATAAAAGATAAAAGGAATCCTGCTCTAAAGTAAGTTCATCTGTCATTAAAAAGAAATTGTTTTAAGGCAGAAATGAATAATGTACAAACCTGATAAGGTCTCTGTCAAAATGGTAATGAAGTCATATTCCTTGATTATGATAAGACCAATTATTATAATTACCTAACAAGTCAAGATCTATGCTAAAAACACTTGAACATATGTTAGTATGTGACACTTGCCATTTATAGTAGCACTTACTTTTTTTATTATTGAGGATCGCTTTTTTGGGAGATTTATTCCATTGTGAACTCAGACTGTAAATCCCCCACCATTGTTACATTCTAAGTTGATCGTGAGACGTATCTGCCGAAATGGCCATTCTCAATAATTAAAAAATCAAGTTCTACTACGTGCTTTTCAGCCCCCAGAACTTAGCCTGTGAAAGAAGTATAAGGTATTGGCAAATATAGTTACACTGTGTTAAGAATATTATTTAATTATATTAAATTATTGGCAAAAGTGTTTATCATGATCGTCCGTTTTTAATTATTTCCTTTAGTTTACTATCGCTAATGGCTAGTGTTTAATGGTTGCCAGTGTCAGTTCTACCAGGTATTATGAACCTATGGCATGACAAATATGATCAGTGTTATTTCAATAACCCTAGAAAGCTAATGTGTTGTATACCAGACTTTAAAGCTAATCAGCAATCTCTCAGACTACGGGTACTTTCCAATGAGATAGAACTTTAAAAAATTACAAAATTGTTTTATTACTTACATACTTAAAGGTTGATACAAATATAATGTCTTTTTATCACTCTACATGCTTTGAGGGCACTGGTAACAGTACTTTGATTAGTGTTCTCCACACATTGCTCTGGAGCGTCTTGATACTGACATTTCTTGTTTATTTAATTTATTTTCCATATATATTATGTGTGTATTGACCAATATGACATATATGATACCAAAGAAAATACACAGTGGCCATCTTCTTGTTTTATGACTACAAGACATGTTATTACACATCTGGTCAGCGAGTCGATAGCACCCTTTGTTTAGTTGTAGAATTCTACCATATCGAGCTTCTTGCTGTGTTCATCAATCCTAGGCATTTCATGACACGTTGACAGTAATAACACAATTCGATTTTTATCAGTGTTGTATGACACTAATGTTTTTGCACCATCAAAACAAAACATAGATGTACCAACAGCTCTACTTTTTGCGGTCAACATCTCAGGCGGAATTTCTGGTTTGTCTTTGTGTAGTGTTGTCGAAATTGCGAGCTTGTACTCTGACCAACGGCGTTTTGCACAGCTGTTGAAGGGCCAAAAGATATTGTATTACTCAGAGGAGCAGCAGTTCAACGTTGTTTATTTCTGATAGTAGGGCGTTCCTCTTAATCAGAACTGGAGCTTTCTGCAGGTTCTGGTTTCAAAATAAAATCTGGGTCTTTATCAGAGTCATCAATATCTTCAACGTTTTCAGTCTCTGCATTATTCCATTCATTTAAAATAAATATTTATGCTTGTATTTACACAATAAGAGAGTCGTCTAAACTCACACACAGCCAGGTCAGGCAAATATTTGGTCTATGGAACTGCGAGAAAGTCAAGTTAAAGGTACCGTTAAAACTAATGTTTCGTCTGTGAGATGACGCGAGAACTATAACACACTGATGAAACGTACAGAACCATGTCTAACCAACTCTCCATACCTATTTCAAGGCTAACTGAAGGTAGAAGGAATGTGAAAGTACAGCGAAGACTGATGTGGGAGGGGGAAGCAAATGACAAAAAAACATATTGTCTGGCAGACTTCACATTAGCTTTCTAGGGTTAAATTTCCGATAAATTATGTCGGTTGAAACAGTAAAATAGCAGAATTTGAAGAATGTTTGATAATAGAAAATTACTTAGTTAATACTATAGCAATTTTATACTCATAAACAAGTAATATAGCTTGTACACCTATATTTATTTAACAATACTATTGTACACATTGTTATTATTTCCTGAAATTCGTATACTTTTCTCAAATAATTTTAATTAGTTACATTTTTATAGCTTCAATCATGTGACAAACATAATTTAATTTGGCCATCGATTGTAAGTACAATTATAATAACACAAGATGGATCATCTTTCTGAAAATGTAAGAATATCTTTTTGCATGGATTTATAAACACTGGAGGAGTGTAATTTCCTGCTTTGCTTGCTGAAGAAATTACAGTGACTGTTTTCCTTCATTCCTGGTTTTTGATCCTACCCTTCTGTTTCTTTGCTTTAACACTACTTTCCCACGGTCTGGACTGTTTTCACCTTGGAAGTTTTATTCTTGCTGTAAATCTGAGTATTGTTCCTTGGACATTGTTTTTCTAACATTATTAAAATACCGTGACACATAACTGTGTCAAGTCATAAAGTTTATATATGACTATTTTGTTAAACATAATTATGGTAATTGAAATTTGGTAAACATTAAATTGTAATAAACATTTTACAAAACAATAGTCATAAATAATTAAATAAAATTACTAAACACTTTTAAATGTTTTAACTTGCCTATAGTAGTACTTACTTTGCTTGTTGAGGACGGCCGTTTCGGGAGATATGTCCCTTTGTCAACTCAGACCGTAACTGATCTCAAGGTTTACGTAGGTTAGGGTGGGGGTGGGATATTTTGGTGGTGTGGGTGTATTTTGTGTGTGTTAGGAGTTATGATGTCAAAAAGTGCGTGTGAGTTGTAACGTAATTGTGTATTGAGTATGTGTGTAGGGTGTAGTTTGAAGTGTCTGTATATTTCGTATTGTTTGGTTGTGTAGCGTTGGTTATTTTTGTGTTGTTTATGAAGAATTTGTAGGTTAGATGTTATGTCTATGTAGTCATGTTTTGTGGAGTTGAGATGATCGGCGAAGTTTGATTGGTAGTTATTGTGTTTTAGTGCTTTTATACAGGCACTTCAAACTACATCTTAAACACATACTCAATACACAATTACATTACAACTCACACACACTTTTTGACATCATAACTCCTAATACACACAAAATACACCCACACCGCCAAAATATCCCACCCCCCACCCTAACCTACGTAAACCTTGAGATCAGTTACGGCCTGAGCTGACAAAAGGACACATCTCTCGAAACGGCCGTCCTCAACAAGCAAAGTAAGTGCTACTAGAGACAAGTTAAAACATTTAAAAGTGTTTAGTGATTACTAGTAGCTCACGTGAAGATGGAATTAACAAATGTAAATAAAATTACATAAATAATATTGCATTTGAGTGAAAATTGCCCACTGACCAAGTGTAAAATGCGTCGTTGAGAAATATCAACAAAAGGTGGTTTTTCTCAAGTAAATTGATAAACAAATGTAAATAATAGTTTATACTTTCATAAAAATTTTAAATCTTCAATGGCATAAGATTAAGGCATATATTTCATCATTTCAGATCAGTCGTTACCTTGGACATTTTAGCAATCCTTGCTGTCAGTCTGTCTATTTATGCTGGTCTCAGACAAAATTTTCATATTGGAATCATTGCTGGACTCTGCTTGACTTTTATGGCGAATTGTAGTCACAACTTCTTCCATCAAAGGAACAGCTGGAGGATGTATTATTTCAATATGTCATTAATGTCTCTCAGGTAAAACTAGGAAGTTTAAAATTACTCACATTAAACAAAACATCAAACACTGTTCAAATCTAAAGAGGAGTAACCAATTTATCAACTTCACTATTAGACATGATATAACTCTGCAAATTGGTAAACAAATAGGCAACAAATAATAATTAAAAATGCATACTACAAAAACTAATCACTCAAGTAAAAAATAATACAACACAATGACAAACCACACATAAATTCTACGCTATTCAATTAATCTCACTATCACTACATTCAGAAAACAAGAAATGATCCAACACACTACAGTAAACTCCCGATTATCCGTGGAATAGGGTGGCCCGGCAACGCCAGATAACCGAATTCTCCGGATAATCCGCTATGAACAAAGAATACGCAAAACGATCGATAATCGTTTATTATACCATAAGTTAGACAAATAATGACCCCGGTTAATGCAATTCACAAATAATCTTTAGAGGACAAAATAAATACAGAAAATAATTTAAAATGTCGATGTATTTGACGGATTATAACATGTACATTTATATGTCTAACTAATTACAATACGTACATAAGTATATGTCAAAAGTAAGTATGTATGTACATATGTAATTTCCTTTACACATAATACTTTCACTTTTTAACAAAACAATCTGTCACTATCGTCTGTTTTTTTTGCGAGCATTGATTTAGCTTTAATTTATGATCTAAGTTTCTTGAGAACCATTTTGTCGCACAGTGTCTACTTGTGTCATGTGTGTCACAAAGCCATAAAGATCGATAATGTATATGTCAGACATGGATAATGCGTATGTCACGTCCTAGACTATTTATACCCAAGATTAGCTGACATTTGTTTACAATCTTATGATACACATTAGGTTCTCGGCTTCCAATCATTTTGTCATTGTCTCTTATATACAGTAATCTGTTCCCCCCCTCGAGTCGGTTCATTCACTCTAACAGGACAGTTATCGTTTATCCTTGCGTTATTTGAGAAAGCTTAGTTTATTTTTATGATCGTTGTTTTTACTGGATATTGTGCCGCGCTGAGTGGTTAAAAAAAACAATAAAGAATCTGATTGGAATAAACATTGGATATTTGTAAAACAATGGCAGACCCTGGATAACTCGCAAACCGATTAATCCGCCCACGGATAATCGGGAGTTTACTGTAAGTCCGGATTTGGAACTTACAATACAAATTTAACAACACAACCTATAAAAATGTGTAATTTGTAATTTACAACCAGCTCGTCATGAACAGCAACAAGATTTCGATATTTATAAAAATGTCATTTTTAAAACTTAAACAGCTTTCCTAAAGCCAACACCATGGACCAAAACTCACTCTAACATAACACAAAAAACGTTAGTAAAACAAAAAATAATCGTTAAAACTATCATAACAATGAAATTAAAACAACCACCAATATCAAGCCGGAAACACAACATAATAGCATTACACCCAACAAAGTAGATGAAAGCATCTCCATGGCATTCAATAACACCAGTTCCCTAAGTTATTAAACAAATGAGTAAACTGGTAACAACAATAATATAATTAACAATAGATCTAACAAAACTTATATACAACGTCTAAATAAGTCATAAACAGCTTAAAACACATCAGTAATAGATGAAAAATGTTACCTGAAACAAATCTATCTAGCAAAACTCATGAACAAAATAATCAGACAACTCATTAATCTCAACTTAGACAGATACATAAAAGACAGGACAGATACGAACAAAATAAGAGCAATAAATATACTACACCTGGACCACTACAAACTACTCTTATTCGATAACAAATCTACATATTCAATATAACCGTAATGAAACACTTAACATCTTAAACTTCCAACTAGTGCAGAATAATCTACCACAATCCCACATCATTAATATTCTTGACATCCTACAAATTACTGAGAAATTATTTGTTGAATTTCTACTTTTGTTATACTGTTGTTGCAATTGTAAAATCTAATCCCATGTTAATCCTAGGTGATACCTCCAAATTTATCATACCTAAAAATATTTTAAATCTTAAATCTTAAAAAAATCTTAAAAATCTTATGTAAACTACTGAAAATAATTTTTTATCCTTGTGTTACCAATAATACTCAATTTTATATGCATCACACTAAGGGCTAGGATGTTCAAAATAAGCATATTTATGGGACAAAAGATGACAGTAGATCGTCTTAGTATCATTTAATATTTTGAAAAATATAATATCATACTCAAAAAATATTTTGAGCTTAGGCCATGGAAAAAAATATAAAGTACTGGAAAAAAATGTGTTAAACTTTTTTCATCCTCACATACATGTAGGATAGAGCTTTAAACAAATGAAAAATTATTTTTTAAAAGCTAATTTCTTGCTACCAAATAATACCCTGTATAATATGTAGCTATTTTATAATGGTTAGGATTCTCAAAATAAGCATCTTCATGAGGCAAAAATGGCAGTGAAATTTCTTAATACAATTTAATATTTCATTTTAAACTGGACAGAAAATGAAACTTAACTCTTGCTATAGCTTAACGCCTGATATAGCAGGTTTTCTGATGCAAGTGTAACTGAAATAAAATATTTTCTTTTTAGCTTATTTTTGTACCCAGTGTCTTTGATTGCTCTTTCTCCTCTTCTTTACAGATTTATCAGCAATGTAAGTCTCACCCCCAAATGAAACTACTTGATCACTAATTTTACTACTACTGACTAATTTTATCTATTTAACTCTTGCATTATTTGTTCATGGCGATTAGCTAAGCTTTTATCTCTGAAATTAAAATATCAAGTTTTTTGATGTAATCATCTTGAATTTTCTGACTAAACTATAATTAAAAATGACATAACTAAGTGAATACTTAGGGCTTACTTGCTGACGCATTTAAAAACAATTGTTCCTTTTACAAAAAGAGAGTAGAGGCTTTGTTTCGTAAAAGGAACGATTGTTTTGAATCACGTCAGCAAGCCCTATATTCCCTTAGTTAAGCAATATTTTACTACAGAATAAAAAATAATTGAATTGCTGAGTATATGGGTAAATTATATAATTGTATTATAAGTTTGGCAAGTTATTGATTTGTTATATTCAAGCATTAAAATAACATTTTTATTTAACATAGAAAGCATATAGGTAAACACGGATTCGTACTAGTAACAGATTTTTTTTTAGCTATTACCAGTTCAAATCTTATAGTAAAAGAATTTATATATATATATATATATATATATATGTATGCTGATACGAATTCCTTCACGGATGGAAAAATATGATGAATAGTTATTATCTGGAGTACATCTGTTCATTCTGCAGTGCATAAATTCGCAGTTCCAACATTTCACTAGAATCTCATCTAGCATTGACGAGGTGAACCCAACAACAGCTGAAGAGCGAGTGAAGAGCGCAGATAAGTCTGCTCCTATATATAGAGGAATGAAGCCACGCCCATTAACGTCAATCCACACACACCTGATCCAAACAATTACTCACATTCCTTTGCCTTTGTTCACCTTTCTGCCGATAAAATCTATCGATGACACATTTCCGCCCTGTGGGCAAATTCAAAGTATCATGACGTTTGTTAAGACTCCCTTGCTTCTCTATTTCGACAGCCTCACGAATAATTCTAGTCCTGAAGTTTTCCACTTGAGCAATCTGTCGGCAAGACTGGAAATCAATGGTATGCCCAGAATCGCAGTAGTGCCTGTACAGAGCCGACGTTTTCTGCTTGTTTTAAGGATCAGTTTGTACTCCTCAAGCCTAGCTGAGATACGTCTGTTTGTTTGGCCAATGTATGATTTCTTACAAACTCCACAAGAAACGCTGTAAACGCCATGGTTTTTCAAGAAGATCTTATCTTTGGCGCTACCAACAAGCTTGTCGATGGTGATGTTAGGTTTGTAAAGAGAACGTATACCATGCCTCCTAAAGAGTCTGCCAATTCTATCAGTGGTTCCTTTAATTATATATATATATATATATATATATATATATATATATATATATATATATATATATATATATATATATATTTCAACTTCATTTAAAACTGGCAAAATAATGTGAACTTGGTTTTCTTTTGCTGTCACACTGCCCCTTGTAACACACAAAACTGAATGATATCCTAAATTCTATTACAAAGAAATTATATTACGAATAAATTTAGATTATTCATTACTACAAAAAGCTCATTTATGCAGACATTTTTCTTTCATATAAATGTAAACATTATGCTAGAAAAAGCATAAATAGTAGAAAGTTATGGTCTGTAGGGAAGTATGCATACTTACTTGGTGTATAAATGCTTGCTGTGTAGTAGTAAGATATTTTGTTAACTACACTTTATTTTTCACAGGGAATGGAGGATTGTACATGCACTAAGTCACCATCTGTTTACAAACACTGTATTTGATCTAGAAATATCATTATTTGAACCATTATTTCAATGGCTTCCCAGTCCAAACAAACCATGGATAGTTCGATACCTAGCAGGAATTTATACACCCCTTTTATATCCATTTCTTGTTCATTTACATGCTTTTAGAAGGTAAGTTGTCATTTAATTAGACCATTATATGATTGTTTTATAACCAAGGTTATTATCATAGTCTATTAAAAATTTAATTTTTTATAGAGTTTAATATATAACATGTATTATATGTTACATACTATGTAATGCTCATATAGGAATATCTCATATATATTTAATCTCATTGTTTAGAATTTCAACATTAAAATGTTATTACAATTTATTTACAAATGTTTAATATTTAACAAGAATATAACCGAACTATAAATAATATTAGTTGATTCCATTTTCATGTGATCTACTAGTTTTTAACTCAAAACACTTGTAAATATTACACATTTGCCTATAGTAGCACTTACTTTTATAATTGTTGAGGACAACCGTTTCAGGAAATGTGTCCCATTGTCGACTCACAGTTATAATCTCAACAATTATAAAAGTAAGTGTTACCTACTATAGGCAAGTGCAATATATTTGCAAGTGTTTTTAGTCTATAATTAATATTTTTAAAATTCACTGATTTAGTAAATTTATAATATATTATTTTTAAGTGAAATATATATTGTAAATGTAAAAGTACAACTATAAAAACTATTAACCTTTCCTAAAATATAAAGAAATTTACTAAATTACAAATAAAATGATAAAAATACAAATAGTTTTACTTAATTATTAACGACTTGAATAATTATTCAAATAAAAACTGTTTTAATTTTCAAAAAGATTAGAAAAAACTAATTAGCTTAATAAGCAAAATTAATTATAAAAAAAGTAACCTTATACAAAGACAATGAATTTTTAGTCTTAAATCTTGTAAACAATATTATTATTATCATTTATTTTTAACATTACTATGTTTTAGATTACTTACAAAATCAAATGAGATTCAAGATATTATTGGTTTATTACTTCCGGTGCTGATGGTTATTATTGGGATTTCAGTAATAGATGCACTAAAAATGTGGACTTTCATTATTTTCTGCAACAGTTTCTTTTTTCACGTTATTACTCTGAATGTAGCCCACCATCATCCAGAGATTTTTCATGATGGAGATACACCAAGGTAGAGTATAGCAAGTATCCACGACAGATAATCGAAGAAATTGAATGAATACAGTATAAGTTTATAAAATAAGTAATTATTTAAAGAATTAACTAAAATCTATTAACTTACTTGCTGGTGCGTTTTGAAATTGTCGTTTTAGTGATGGAGTCTGACTGAGTAGCAGGTTGGGCTTTGTCAATAAAACAAATTTTCAAAACGAGTCAGCAAGTAAGTTAATAGTTTTCACATAGTTTTTTTTAAATAATTATGTATTATTTAGTTAATTAGAGCTTAGCTAGTGAGAACTGTTCATAAAGGTAAAAACAAAATAGTCAACTCAAATCCTTACCAAAACTTAGTTTTTAATAAACAAACCCACAAGTTCACAACAGACTAGTTTCACCTTCATCAGTGCTTGGCTACTACTAACATATTTTGTCAAATTATCGTACAACAATAAAACAAACAAGATAAAACATAAAAAGTCAAGCAATAAAAAATCCAAATGTTCAAAAATTCATGGATTTGTAAAACTCTTAAATAGTCAAGTTATATTTATTGTATCTATTTTAAAATCATTGGTGCTTTCTTTCAAAAGTAGAAACCTTTTTTAACCAGATAGTCCAGTACTTCATTTACAAATATAAAAATGAAATATCGTTGTTTTGTACAAATAAAACATTGTTTGGTTTCAGAATTGACCGTGACTGGGGCTTAAACCAAATAGATGCAGTCAGAGATAGGGTTGAAATTAAAGGCCATTTGTTTTTTATATTAATTACATTTGGAGATCACACTTTACACCATCTTTTCCCTACTATTGATCATTCATATCTGCATGAACTTTATCCTGCTTTTTTGAAAACATGCGCAGAATTTGGATGTAATTATTCCGAAAAAACTACATTGGACCTTATATATGGGCAATTTCGCCAGCTCTACAGAAACCGACCAAATACTACTCCTAGAAAATGATTTGAATTTCAAATTAAAATATGAATTTGAGTGAGTTTGATTACATTTTTTGATAAAATATGAACTGAATATACATCCTACAATCCTTATTGCTATAAGGAACTAGTGTATGGAATTGTATAAATTTGTTCAGAGCAAAAGGTAATATTTTATTATTATATGTTTCTATTGTAAATAAATATTTAATATAACAGAAATTATTACAAAGTATTGTCTAAAAGTTTAAATTGGTACCTTCCTCATCCATTTTGTTATTTTAATTTAATTCTAGCAATGTACTCAAGTCGCTGTGAACATCTATTACAATTCTTAGCTTGAGTAGGATACCTTCTGAGCAATTTCTTTCTATTAAGATAATATATAAATTCATTCCATTTTAAACATGAATAGAATATTAACAAAATAACCTTTAGAATCAAAGGTAATTGTAAATTAAATCTTGATCATTGTTTTTTTATAGTAATTATTTCATAGCGTAATACAGTAATTTAAATTAATTAAAAAATTGGCATAGAACAATGTTTTTAAATTTGAATTTCAAATTTATTTAAAATTATAAAATTCATGATTAGTATATATGCAGTGTATCAATTGGTCTACTTCCATAATATCATATTATAGGTAACATATATATTATGATGAATTGAAATTAGTAGCCTACAATTTAAAATGGATTTTTTAAATGTGTTTTTTCTCAAAAACATTTTAATAATTTGTTTTATTTAAGTACACATTGTTTAGTCTAGAAGAAATTCTACTAAAATTTCTTATATTTCTTTTCAATATAGTTTTATATTCTACTAAATTAAAAATCAAGCTTTAATAATAAAATATTCATTTTAGACAAAAACATAAATTTTCAATAATCATGCGTGCGAAATTTCAAAATATGAACAAAAAGAGTAGTAATTTCATAATGCTGATAAATTTTATTGGAATCAGCTTAATAAACTAAGAAGTATTTGTAAAAAAAATGAAATACCTATTTACCTAGTTTATTCCTACCATGTAAACTTTCATCTAGCACAAATAGTAGATAACCTTGTACAGTATGAATGCAGTATGGGAGGAAACATTATGCAATTCAATTGACTTTTAAATTATGAGTTACTTCAATGATTGAATCCACTGTAGTTGCTAAGTGCTCATCCAGGTGGTTAATAATGTGTGTGGAAGTGGCTATTTTAGTTTTCATAAAATATTTATAGAAATTGAAGAACGGAAACATTTAATTCAAGGTAAAGCATTTGAGATTATTGATTCAATTTTAGTGAGACAGCAAATTTTTGTTTAAGTGTGTTGTTTATTTTATTTAATGGTTGTTTATATTTTGTAGTTGAAAGACAAGAATTTAAAATGTTAATCAAAATAAGTTATTTAGTAGGTTCTCATTAAATAATTTAAAAAATGAACTTTGTTCATTTGAACAAAACATAAATATATTTAGATGAACTAATAACCTTTGTCCTGTATTATTTTAACAGTCTGTTTGTGTTGATAATCTGCTCAACTATTGCATAGAGTTTGTGTTAATAATAAGAGTTTAATATTGAATATTAATTTATAGATATTCTTGAAATGTAAATATTTTTATTATTTGATTCTATCTTCATGTGAGCTACTATGTTTACAAGTGTTTTCAGTTAAATATTGTTTATGTTTTTATGAAACATCATGAACAAATAAATCCATGAGAGTATATATAATATAATATATTTTTATTAATTTTTTTAAATAGGTAACTTATATACGTAAGAAACCTCAGTAAGGTTATTATGTTAAAATTATAAAATAATATAATGAATATCTGTGATTAATCACTCAAGAATAGTTGTAAGTCAATTTTCTAATTCATATAAAATTCAAATTATGCTGTTACTAAATGGAATAAATTAGAGACATTTTGCGTAACACCCCTACCGTAATTTATTTTACATTACAAAACTTTGAAATGGCCTGTAGACATGCACAAAATATTTTTGAGTAATTTACTTTAATCATAAGTTGTATACGTACTGGAAAAAAATATTTTTGAGTAATTTACTTTAATCATAAGTTGTATACGTACTGGAATATATAATATTATTAATCTTTTGGGTTAACAGTTTTACAGTCCCTTAAAACTTAGTGGGTCATTGCTATAAGAATTAAAACAACACGTTCATAAATAATTTCAAGAAGTACTTGAATTACTTTTAGGAATTAAAAAATTGTTGTAACCACAGTCCTGATTACTTAACCAATTTATTTGATCTCTTAAAAGGACCGAAATAAAAACATATATCGTATTATTCTTTATACTAAATATAAAATTGTTTAAAATGTATCGTATATCGTTTTTCCATACTATCATTGCAGAAGTAGATGTAAATATTTTTAAATTTATATAGCCCTAATAATTTTTTAAAAGTTCAAGGTTGCGTCTTTTAGTTAGGAAGTTTTTAGGTTTCAAAACCTAGAGGAATAGTGTGATAACATTTTAAAAAAATTGTATGAAAACCAGGTATAAGTATATTTTTTTTTAAAAATGATTTTTAACTTGTTTGAATGTATATAAAATATTATTATATAATTTGCGTTTTTGTTGTTATTTGGTTTTAACAATAAAAGAGGAAAAGAAGTAAATTATTCTGTTAAATTTGTAAAGCTGACATAAATCTGTGGTGTTATTTGACTTTATACAGAAATATTTAAAAGAATAACCTTTAAATCTATAAACAATCCTTAATTAAATATTTTTTTATATAAAGCAAATAATATAAAAAACTTTACTAAATATTTTAATAAAAATTTTGTTTTAAAAACTTTAAATATTTTAAAATGTTTTTCTATTTTAAAAAATAAATAAATCCATTGTTCATAAAAATAGAATAATGAAAAACATTGTTCCATTGTTTATTTATTATGAAAAATTATTTAATATCTGTGTTGAAATTAACATTGATATCTTTTGGAAATGATAAGTAAAAAAAGTATATAGAAATTTTATACTTTTTAAATTTTCATGCTAAACGTAATATTCAAAATATGTTTTATAATTTAAAAAATGTAACACACTTCCTGTAAAATTGCTAGGATTATTTTTTAAGTAAATGCTTCTATGGACTTAAATAATTATGATTTCATCATAATCCAATTAAACATATAACATACTTTCTTGTAATACATTCAAATCTATTACAACACAATGAAACAACACATGTGAAACTGAAAAAGAAAATCAGGATGCAACAATAAACTAAGTCAGTGACTTCAAATATAAAGATTGTCTACTTCACTAGTCATGCAAGTGAGAGTGTGTAATCTGGTTAAAAGAGGACATGTTTTTTCTAGGAGAAACAAACTGATTTAAGTTAGATGTAGGTACTGCCATCTGGATTATTTAATGGTAACTTCAACTTTTATGAGATTGATTAAATAAAGCATCAATCGGAATAATGAGATTATTAGGTACATCATGAGATTTTATTAAACATGATGAACAAAGTTAAATGAAGAATTCATCAAGTATATGTTATATTGAATTATCATAACATATCTCTAATAATATATTTTAAAGGTTATAAGTGTGTAAATTTACGTTTCTGTACCTTTATTATATTACTGGCAGAATTGTAACGTAGTTATCTAATATTCTAATTAAAAATTAGTCTTCAGAATAAAGAATAGTTGTAATATTGAAGACGGCAAAACTTAGTTGTAATATTGAAGATAAAAGAATTAACAAAACTTCACTTTTTCTAATGTCAGTGGTTTCAGGCACAATCTGAAGGTCATTTAGTGAACTACCATACCATGGAATCAAAACCACAAACACGAACAGCGTCCATTCAAGAAGCATTTATGTACATTCTAAAAGTAAATATGATCAAGTAATCACTACAGCAACTCTTGACTGATTACAATCCCAATGGCTGACTGAACCCCTCTTTGTTTCTTTATAGACTATGTCTATTCTCAGTATTCTGTCCCTTGTGCTGATGTTACTTATTTTCTCTCGTAAATTTGTGTTTTCCAGTTAAAAATGCAAAATAAAGATAGTTCTGATGTAGAATAAGTCTAGTTTAATGAATCGGTAATTAATTTTGAGACCATTTTAGACATGTGTATAAACCATTCCTAAACATGTCCTGAAGTTATATTGACAATAATTATTTTTCTATTGCCAAGGAATGTTAATTTTGTTATCACATTATATTTGGGACTACTTTTTTGGGAGCGCAGTAGTAACTGCACATTGCATTGCTACATATAGACATGAGAGGAGTGAAAAATGTTCAATGCAATATTTTCTGTTTTGTGCATTAAATAATGTCTTTAAGTATTTGTTTCATCAGCACTTTGGCATTATAGCTACCTCACACGAATATGGAGTGTAGGACATTATTTGCAATATTGTATACAACATTACTATATACCAATATTAAAATATACCTATGAAGCATTGGCGGCTGGTGTCTAAGACATATAAAGGGTTGCAAATTGTAAAAGTGATAGTTTTTTTAAGGCAAAGAAATCGAATTCATAAAAATTGAAAGACTGTTATAAGGAAAATAGATAGACACTGCTTAATACTTCGTGATTTATTATGTTGAAGGAAATATTTTGGAATTGTTTATTTTATTTTTACTTATTTAAGACATCGGATCTCAAGAAATGGGTTAATTTATCAACAAACCAATCTGAATTCATTCTTAACTGTGATTGTTAACAAACTTGGAGTGGAGATCCATCTCTTTGGATGGAGCCGATCTTAACCGATCACTCCTGAGGTTGCAGCCCGTGTGCAGCCTAATGAGCTGTCTGGCTGTTTTAGTCTGTCTGGACCTTTCAATGCTTTTCTCCAATAGGAGTGACGTCACTGGGTGTTGCACATTTCCCTGCATCCAAGCCGAACGGGATTGTCTGAGACTGAATAAATGGTCACACGGTCGCTGTGGTTCTGTGACGTTTTTATTATTTACAATTATGGATCAGTTATATCATATATAGTCGCTGGTAAGAATGTACATAAATCTTACGCAATAAATTTATTTATTTTCTTTTTGCTTATTTACCTGTGGTTTGGGGATTGCGCAGTTGTGCAACCTGCTCACTAGCCGCTGCTATGAAAAATCCACTTAGGATAAATTTGGTTGTAATTTTACATAACATGTAGCCAAACAAATCTACACATGTAATGAAAGAGTAGAGATCACTGGCAAAAAGTATTGCTCCGAAGAAGCAGACATCTAAACAGATTCCTAATGTATATAATTACCACTAAATCGAAATGAAAAAGTTATGGATATTATGAAAACGGGTTAAAGTATATTTGGAATCACAATTATGAGTCTTGTGTGCTGTGTAAGCATCATAAAGACTATTTTCATTATTACTGAACAACAAATATTCTAAATCAATCTAATCGAATTACTGATAGAAATTAACAAAACAGTTACTAAGCAGCATGGGCAGAGTTTAGGTGGGGCAAGGAAGAGCATTGCCCCCCCCCCCCCAACTCTCTGGACAAAAGTATTATTTTTTTATAATAAAAAACTGACAATGAACTCATTAAATTATTTAAATAATGTAAACAAGAAATATGACTAAAGACCACAACCAATCAATTACAAACATGATGAGGATTGCAAATTGAGATTTTTAAGACTTTTCTTTGCTTTCCATTTCAAAGTCTTTTAAAATTTACACAGACAAAGACAAATATAATTTTTTTATATAGATATTTATGTGTAGTATATTTTTATAATGTATTTATCTTACCTAGTGTAGACGAGCCAATTCAAAAACAATTAACATCCATGTAGGTGTTTTGTCAGCCATAAAAAATTGACTAACACCACTAATTATTATTTTCTTTGAACTTTATTTATTTAAATTTCAATTAAATTTTAGTATTATACATTACAAAAATAATTAGGTCTACAATGTTTAGTTTATCATGGTAATAGAAAAAATAATTTGAAAGTTTATATTTCCAAGGTTTTGTACAGCTATTTTTTAAGTATGAGACAAAGACTCACAATATTGTTGATTTAGTTCAGGAAAACTTTCAGGTCTTGTAGATCACGATCCCTTTCTTTGCTGATAGGCAACAGTGTAGATGGTATCAGATGGTTCTTCATTTGCAGCCAGCAGCTCACACAATTTGTTTTTTACAGCAACAATCCAGTTGATGAACAGCCCATTTATGAATTCCTAATATTTATTGTATGACCGTGCTTGACAGAAACTTCAATCTCTTTCACAAGTCTTAGTTGAAAGGTAGCTTTACATAAAATTTCTTCAGGAATTCCATCTAGTGAAAAACCAAATATTAACTGACTTCAATCATGATACATAGTGAATGCTTTTGTCTGGCAGCACCAAATGCTATAGCCGAACCACTTGGTAATTTTGTTCAATTAATTCAAAATTTGTATCATACTCATTTTTTTGAATTTTATTTGCCGTTTTTTATATTTGTCGGTGTTTTTTGATATTTTTTGTATTTTACCTGGATTTACATTATTTTTTAAATCATGCACTATAGCAGATACCTTAGCTTTGTATACATCATATTATCTGAACAAGAATAACCGAATTTAATAATAAAATTATACACAAATACTTAGTATCATAGACTTATAGAAAACAGATTAGACTTTGTTTCAACAAATTGCTCTATTCAGTGTTTAGGCAGTCTGGGCATACATACTGTGAATGGCCTAAACATATACATTTTTTGCAGTACCTACAACTATACTTGGCTTTGCAGTCCTTTTTACAAAAAAACAGACTGTTCTGCAGTTTTTGAAGTGCCAGCAACCCCTTGTCTTCTTAGGCAGATATCAAGATTGATGTTAGTCAGCAAAGATTTCCATTGAAGCTCTTCAGATCTTAATTTCAATGCCAGCTTTTTCAAATACCCCCTTCTACTTGTAGTTGTAGTTGGATTGTTTGTAATGTAAATTATTTGGGTGTTAATGCCTGCCACATTCAATATAGAGTAGAATATAACCATTGTCCACCTTCTTGTGCTTCTAACCACGTTTTATGTAGCAAACAACTGATCCAGAGTATCAACTTCCACCTTTGGTTGAATAATAAAACGTGATTATTTCTGGCTTCATGGTATCACCAGTACAATCCTTAATACGATCCTCCTCATCTTCTTCTGGGCTGTCATCAAGGTCAGAATAAAAACCTTCACTTAGAAGTTGGCGAATGTAGTCTTTTTGAAGAACACTAACCATTGTTCAAAGAGTTTATAAAAACCTATTTATATAACCAATAATATAACCACATTATTCAAAAAAATCATGCGTAAATTCTAAGAATAACCTTTTTTTATTTATTTTAAATCATAAAATTCAGTAACAGAAGCCGGGGCTCCAAGTCTGTCAGACCCGAATCACAGTAACACAAGCCAGGGCATCAAGACAAAGCTTTAGGTTTCTGTAGCATTTCTATTAACCGTGGCAACAAAATTTTCTTCGGGTCTGTAAGACCTGGCGTTCCGGCTCCAGGGTTAATAAAAAAAGTAGTTTAAAACATGTACTTTATAATTTAAGCTTTTGGATGCTGGCTCAATGTCAACAAGCATAATATTCTCTATTTCTAAGGGGGGAATACCCCTGGACCCATTTGATACACCCCAGGGTAATGTTATGGCCTCCAGAACAAAACTTATAACTCCGCTCATGCTTAGCAGGGTTAATTGCAGTTAGACCAGTTGCTTCAAAGAAAACCTACAAAAGATGAAATGCATGCCAACCTCCATCATAATTCTTATGTTTACATAACATGAGTTGAAAATTTTAAAGGAAATTTTGAAGATGTTACATTTTTCCGTAAAGCATTTATGACTGTATATGGAATAACGGATGTTTTTCTCAAACAACAGCTTATTGAGAATAGTGCTGTGCAGAATGATGATAGAGGTAAACACTTCAATAGACGCAATAAACTACAAGATGATGTATAACAAACAACTTTAGATAATTTTTTATCATCTGATGGGACTTAGTTCCATTATAGTTAAAAAAATCAGAACTGACATATTTACATGAAACCCTTAACTTAACAAAAATGTACGTATTGTTTATAGAAAAATATTAAGGCATCAAGAAATATAAATATATTTAAGAACTACTTAACTAAGTGAATACATAATTGCTTACTTGCTGACTCGTTTCAAAACATTCGTTCCTTTTACGAAGCTAACCGTCTACTCAGGGGTGTAAAGGGTTAGCATTGTAAAAGGAACAAATGTTTTGAAACGCGTCAGCAAGTAAGCAATTACGTATGCTCTTAGTTAAGTACTTCTTAAATATAGTTTAGTTAGTGAATTCAAAATGACTACATCAAGCAACTTCAAGAAATATAAGTTTGAAAGAAACTTACATAAAAGTATTTGTGTATAATTTTATTATTAAATTCGGTTATCCTTGTTCAGATAATATGATGTATACGAAGCTAAGGTATCTGCTATAGGGCATGATTTAAAAAATAATGTAAATCTAGGTGAAATACAGAAATATCAAAAAACACCGACAAATATAAAAAACGGCAAATAAAATTCAAAAAAATGAGTATGATACAAATTTTGAATTAATTGAACAAAATTACCAAGTGGTTCGGCTATAGTATTTGGTGCTGCCAGACAAAAGCATTCACTATGTATCATGATTGAAGTCAGTTAATATTTGGTTTTTCACTAGATGGAATTCCTGAAGAAATTTTACGTAAAGCTACCTTTCAACTAAGACTTGTGAAAGAGATTGAAGTTTTTGTTAAGCACGGTCATACAATAAATATTAGGAATTCATAAATGGGCTGTTCATCAACTGGATTGTTGCTGTAAAAAAAAAATTGTGTGAGCTGCTGGCTGCAAATGAAGAAAGGGATCGTGATCTACAACACCTGAAAGTTTATCTGAACTAAATCAACAATATTGTGAGTCTTTGTCTCATACTTAAAAAATAGCTGTACAAAACCTTGGAAGTATAAACTTTCAAATTATTTTTTCTATTACCATGATAAACTAAACATTGTAGACCTAATTATTTTTGTAATGTATAATACTGAAATTTAATTGAAATTTAAATAAATAAAGTTCAAAGAAAATAATAATTAGTGGTGTTAATGGATGTTAATTGTTTTGAATTGGCTCGTCTACACTAGGTAAGATAAATACATTATAAAAATATACTACACATAAATATCTATATAAAAAAATTATATTTGTCTTTGTCTGTGTAAATTTTAAAAGACTTTGAAATGGAAAGCAAAGAAAAGTCTTAAAAATCTCAATTTGCAATCCTCATCATGTTTGTAATTGATTGGTTTTTGATTGTGGTCTTTAGTCATATTTCTTGTTTACATTATTTAAATAATGATTTCACAAAATAAGAACATTCACACACAAAAATAATAATATCATTAATAATGAAGAAGCAGTATCCTTTACATTATTATTTTTACTTTAAAATCATTAAAAGTTTTAAGTTTGTTTCAAAATGTCAGGGAGAGGGTGGTTTTAATCTTCTGAACCCACTGCTGGAAATGCCCTGATTAACACGTGACATTAAAATGTTAACTTTAAATTTGGTATTAAAATTGTAATGTGAAAATTTATGACAGAGATTTTTATTAGGAGAGGTGAAAAACTCCCTTCAATTTTGGTCGAGAGCAACTCTAACTTGGGTATCATATGATCCAAAATTTTCATTTACTTCCAGAAGCAGGGGATTTTTATGTCCCTTAGTTCTAACTTTATTCCATTAGATGTAATTAGTTCTTACTGACCTTAATAGAAAGTCTACCTTAGGTTTGTGACCTTTTACTTGTGAAATAATGATCTTACCCTATATCTCAGACCGGGAGTTTTATACACTAATTATATTAATATATGCCTATATATATATATATATATATATATATATATATATATATATATATTGCGAACAAGTGGTAGCTTGAATAATAATTATTATAGTAGGATTAGACAAGTCATAAAACCATTTTATACTGCTGAGAAGGCTGAAAAATAACATAGTTAGCTGTTCCATCTATGCAAACCTACAAGTAATTGTAGAATCAGTGTAATTTATCTGAAAACACTAGCAAAAAGGTGTTTGAAAAGTCACTTACAAACACTAAAGTTTATGAACAAAGGTGTAATTTAAGAGTCTCTAAGATTATGTAAAACATTAATTGGAGAACAATGACAATGAAATGTTCTAGAAATACTTTTGATTGTATGAACTTCAAACAAGCTTTATGAGGTTTAACAGACATGAAGAAATTGGTCGTACTTTGCATTGAAAAGCTACACATCTGTAGCTCTATAAGTCTGAGAAAAAACTGAAGAGAGTGTGGGCAACAAATTCAAAAATGTACAAAGAAAAACTGTCAGTAAATGATTGATCATAGATGAAGATTAAATCATCTGTTGAAGAGAAAGAGAGCAAATGTCAATAATGAATGCTTAAGGAAGGAATTTTCTAAAGTGAATATAATATATGTGAACAGGATTAAGTTTTTATGAATAAGTTTACTTATAACTGTATGAAACAACTGTGGCGTAATGTTTATTTTTAAATAAATAAAACCTCTAAACCACAAATAACTTTTATTTTAAACCTTATGTACATTTCAATTGCCCAGCAATCATCTTTAGTTGTATTTTTTAAATACCTCTGAAGATGATAGCTGGGCAATTGAAATGTACATAAGGTTTAAAATAAAAGTTATTTGTGGTTTAGAGGTTTTATTTATTTAAAAATAAAGTTTACTTATGTTTACCTAATAATAATTAAAACTAACAAGTAATATGTTTACTAATAAGTAAAATTCGTGTAGAATATCAAAATATAAAAGAAGGTCCTTTAGGTGAAACAATATTACAGAGTAAACATAAATTTACTCATGAGCCAAAATGCTTGTATTTAAATACCTGTGAAATTTATATATCTAGATTTTAATATATATATGATTTCAAGGCTACACACATTATAAAGGTAATGTAGCTACAATGTACGTATTTGACCTAGAAAGTCCTCAATAAAATTATTTATAAAAGTTTATTCACCTTCCTATTAAGTTACAGCTGATATTTAAATACATTTTACAATATCTTGCTCTGTCTTAAACTTCAGAGATGACTTTACCACAATAATAATAATATTAATAATAATAATTATTATTATTATTGTGGTAAAGTCATCTCTGAAGTATAAGACAGAGCAAGACTTAAATAGATGATAAAAGTTTATCCCCACTCTTGAACTCAGTATTTTACTGTTCAAAGAAGAAACTGTCATTACTAGGCTAACATATCATTTTATATTCGTTGATTCCATCTTCACGTGAGCTACTAGTTATCACTAAACACTTGTAAATGTTTGTAAACTTGCCTATAGTAGCACTTACTTATATTTGTTGTTTCCATCTTCACGTGAGCTACTAGTTATCACTAAACACTTGTAAATGTTTGTAAACTTGCCTATAGTAGCACTTACTTATATTTGTTGTTTCCATCTTCACGTGAGCTACTAGTTATCACTAAACACTTGTAAATGTTTGTAAACTTGCCTATAGTAGCACTTACTTATATTTGTTGTTTCCATCTTTACGTGAGCTACTAGTTATCACTAAACACTTGTAAATGTTTGTAAACTTGCCTATAGTAGCACTTACTTATATTTGTTGTTTCCATCTTCACGTGAGCTACTAGTTATCACTAAACACTTGTAAATGTTTGTAAGCTTGCCTATAGTAGCACTTACTTATATTTGTTGTTTCCATTTTCACGTGAGCTACTAGTTATCACTAAACACTTGTAAATGTTTGAAAGCTTGCCTATAGCAGCACTTACTTATATTTGTTGTTTCCATCTTCACGTGAGCTACTAGTTATCACTAAACACTTGTAAATGTTTGTAAACTTGCCTATAGTAGCACTTACTTATATTTGTTGTTTCCATCTTCACGTGAGCTACTAGTTATCACTAAACACTTGTAAATGTTTGTAAACTTGCCTATAGTAGCACTTACTTATGTTTGTTGTTTCCATCTTCACGTGAGCTACTAGTTATCACTAAACACTTGTAAATGTTTGTAAACTTGCCTATAGTAGCACTTACTTATGTTTGTTGTTTCCATCTTCACGTGAGCTACTAGTTATCACTAAACACTTGTAAATGTTTGTAAACTTGCCTATAGTAGCACTTACTTTGCTTGTTGTTTCCATCTTCACGTGAGCTACTAGTTATCACTAAACACATGTAAATGTTTGTAAACTTGCCTATAGTAGCACTTACTTATATTTGTTGATTCCATCTTCACGTGAGCTACTAGTTATCACTAAACACTTGTAAATGTTTGTAAGCTTGCCTATAGTTGCACTTACTTTGCTTGTTGTTTCCATCTTCACGTGAGCTACTAGTTATCACTAAACACATGTAAATGTTTGTAAACTTGCCTATAGTAGCACTTACTTATATTTGTTGATTCCATCTTCACATGAGCTACTAGTTATCACTAAACACATGTAAATGTTTGTAAACTTGCCTATAGTAGCACTTACTTATATTTGTTGTTTCCATCTTCACGTGAGCTACTAGTTATCACTAAACACTTGTAAATGTTTGTAAACTTGCCTATAGTAGCACTTACATATATTTGTTGTTTCCATCTTCACGTGAGCTACTAGTTATCACTAAACACATGTAAATGTTTGTAAACTTGCCTATAGTAGCACTTACTTATATTTGTTGATTCCATCTTCACATGAGCTACTAGTTATCACTAAACACTTGTAAATGTTTGAAAGCTTGCCTATAGCAGCACTTACTTATATTTGTTGTTTCCATCTTCACGTGAGCTACTAGTTATCACTAAACACTTGTAAATGTTTGTAAACTTGCCTATAGTAGCACTTACTTATATTTGTTGTTTCCATTTTCACGTCAGCTACTAGTTATCACTAAACACTTGTAAATGTTTGTAAACTTGCCTATAGTAGCACTTACTTATATTTTTTGAGGAGTTACGGTCTGAGTTGACAATGAGACACATCTCCTGAAACAGCCGTCCTCAACAAATATAAGTAAGTGCTACTATAGGCAAGTTTGTAAATATTTACAAGTGTTTAGTGATATCATTTTAATTACCTTCAGATGTTTAAATAAATATTTCTAGTGAAAGTCCATTATAAAGCAAAAGGTTCTAACAAATGGTTAAAATGAAAAAAAAACAAAGAAAAAACTATTAAAAAGTTAATAAAAAGAAATAAACTAACTTAAAACATGCGAAAATTTATTTACATTGACTACAAAAAATTAGACAACTTATTTCCTGCAGCAACATACAACATACTGACAATGCTAAACAAATTTTATTTATTCATTACCAAGGTGTGAGTTATTTTAATCAATGGAAGTCATGTCAGCCCACTGACTTTTTTGGGTAGAGCAGATATTTGTTAACAAAATATTGGTCAACAGTGGATAAGTCAATATTATAAATATTATTAATGTGTCTATACTATTTGAAGCTCTATTTAAGTTTCATTTAAAGTTGATTGATGAAATCATCTTGATTTCACTAATTAAACTATATTTAAAAAGTACTTAACTAAGTGAATACGTAATGGCTTACTTGCTGACACGTTTCATAACATTTGATTCTTTTACAAAGCTAGAGTAAGGGACGAATGTTTTGAAACACGTCAGCTAGTAAGCCATTACATATTCACTTAGTTAAGTACTTTTTAAATAAAGTTTTATTTAAAGTTGTAAAGTTCTATTTTTCGGGTAATACCATTTGACAGAAGTGACTATCAGTAACAAGTTAGGGATAGCGCCAATTACAAATATGTGGCCCCTTTTTGACATTGCTGGGGAAGGGGGTGATATATCTTGATAGTTCATTATAAGGGTTGTCTGGTTTGATTAAGACTATTTTAACAAAATTTTACTGTAATAAATTGTTATTAATAGTTGCTTTACTTGGGTTTCTGTAGATACTTAGGGTCAAATTATAATGCTAAATACATTTCTATCAATAACCTTTGTACATTCACTCAGAAATCTGCAGAGCAGATGTACAAAAGATGTGCTAATTAGTTAAGCTAGCTGTTGAGTGAGTATTTTACAAACTGCTGTAAGGTGTCTCCCTCTATTTAATCATATTAATAATTTTATTATTAAAACACTTGTAAATGTTTACAAACTTGCTTATAATAGCACTTAATTATATTTGTTGAGGAATTACGGTCTGAGTTGACAATGGGACATATCTCCCGAAACAGCCGTCCTTAACAAATATAAGTAAGAGATACTATAGGCAAGTTTGTAAATATTTACAAGTGTTTTAGTAAAAACTAGTAGCTCCATGAAGATGGTGTCAACAAATATGAATTTTAATATAATAATAAATTAACCATCACATGTATCTGTAAGGAGTTATTGATAATTCCAATACAATTATTTGGTGAAACGCTTCAAAATTCAACAAGTTATTATTTTTCAAATTACACTTTTGCTATTACTTGCGACCAGACATTTGTTAACTAAAAGTTGTTGATTGTTAACTTACACTTGGAGGAAACGTTTTCGTCTTACGACTTCTTCATAGATCACACATAATTTTCGATCACATCACTTCTAACTTTCAAAGAAATGGTACCGAGGAAGCACAACAGCAGCATTCCTAGCGGCTGAAGAAGTTGTAAGATGAAAACGTTTCCTCCAAGTGTAAGTTAAAAATTAACAACTTTTAGTTAACAAATGTCTGGTCGCAAGTAATAGCAAAAGTGTAATTTGTAATTTACAACCAGCTCGTCATGAACAGCAAGAAGATTTCGATATTTATTACTTTTGTTCAATAAACTTTATTGTACTTGAACGAGTCGACTTTCAAGAATTACAATTACGGGTCCTCATTTTATGACATTCTGTCTTAGACGATGCTCAAACATGATAACACGTAATTAATGTTTTTGAAAGTCAACTGGCCTGTATACCAAGTACGATTCTTGTTTAACTAAAATATATATATATATATATATACATATTATATACTGTTTGCCAACGAAAAGCTTTGAATTGTACATTCAATAAAATATTCTTATATTTGTAAATTGCCTTATTTCTTTAATAATACACAAGAATACATATTATAATATATATATATTCGTGTTCCTTCACCTATGGAAAAATATGACGAATAGTAACTATCTGGAGTACATCCGATCATTCTGCAGTGGATTTTGCTAAAACCTCATCAATCATTGAGGAGGTGAACCCAACAAAAGTTGAAGAGTGAAAACTCACTATATATATATATATATATATATATATATATATATATATATATATATATACATATATGTGTGTGTGAGTGAGTAATTTAACAAGTAAAATACTTTATAGAAAATGATATATTATATAATCTCAAAAAATTATATAGTCCAATTCAATAATACTTTATTTCAGATGACTTCTACCAACAATACTAGCTGGCCAGATTGGCCCTATCCTAAATGGAGAGATAATAACATTCTTGCTCCAATTACCTGGTTGAAAGGTAGACAATCCGACAATGGGGCTGAAGATTTGTGGAGAATTCATGACGATCTGTATGATCTCACTGATTTCATTAATCGCCATCCTGGAGGCTCTGAGTGGTTAGTTCTTACAAAGGTAATATTTGTAAGCATAAGTTGCAAATACAACTATAAATTAGATATATTATAACTTTAATATATTTTTTAATCCTAAATAAACATGTCTCACTACAATAAATCTAAAAAGGTAACATAGTTATGCATCCAGGTTTAGTTTTAAGTTTAACTAATTTTCTTAACAAGGTATTTGTAATAAGCTTATATATTTATTTCCATCTGAAACTGGAGGCACTATACTTTACATATGTGTAAATACATGAATTTTTCCAATCAGTAGAAGTTACATATAATTACATGATACCGAGAAAATTTATACGCTGTTATAATATAAGTTGTTTATTGTAGAACAATTTTAAAAAAATTGGTCAAAACGTTACCATAGATGTAATAGAAATTGTTATTAGTTGATTCTATCTTCATGTGAGCTACTAGTTTTCAACTAAAAACACTTGTAAATATGTTACACTTGTCTATAGTAGCTCTTACGTTTATAATTGTTGAGAATGGCCGTTTTGGAAGATATGTCCCATTGTTAATTCAGACAGTAACTTAAGAGTTATGGGACAATAACTCAGGGCAATGGGAAACATCTCCCAAAATGGCCGTCCTCAACAATTATAAAAGTAGGTGCTACTATAGGCAAGTGAAACATATTTACACGTAATTTTTGTTAATAAAAACTAGTATTCTAAAAAAATTAAATAATACAGAATAGTTTGTGGTTTAAAGTTAAACCTAGTTTTCAACTATGATATTAAGAGTGAAAAATGTTTTAGGGTACCGATATTACAGAGGCATTTGAAGTGCATCATATTGGACCACAAGCAGAAAGTCTGGTAGCAAAATTTTATGTTCGCTCTGCCAAGTTACCTCGAAACTCCCCATATACATTTCACAAGAATGGATTCTATAACACACTTAAAGCTCGTGTTTTTGAGATAGTAAAAAATAAAAGGACACCAGCTTTAAAGTGAGTTTGGAAACTGTAAGTCAATGCAAATTAGGGAGTTGTAAGAAGTATTAAATTGTTTACACTAATTCAATAATGTACTTGAGGGTAAAAAAAAAATTGAAAACAACTGTTATCGTTAAATAGATAATAAACATTTATTTTTTAATCATACAAATATCATAAATTCAGTATTTTAACTAATAAAAATCTGTAACAATAAACTTACAGTTCTTAAATGGTTATTGATAATATTTTGTTGTTGCTTCAAATTTAAAAAGAGTACCAACAAAGAACAGAGAGTGGAAATAAAGTATGGGAATAAAAATTAAAGATAATTGTTACTATATCGTAACTAAGTGAATACCTTAAGACTCACTTGCTGACGCGTTTCAAAACAATTGTTTCGTTTACGAAACTAACCATCTACTCAGTACTTCACTTAGGTACGCCATAGTTACTTATAATTTAATCATAGATTTCAGGGTGATTACAACAAGCAAATTTAATTGAAGATAAGATATAGTCTGTTAATAATATATAGTGACGGTTTTTACTTTTTTGCTAATAGAGGTAACAATGTAGATTTAAGTTTCTCTAAATAAAAGATTTTTCAAGTTACCTGTGCATTGCTTTATATGATATTTATTTAAACTATAACTATTATTATAATGAAAATATTGAAAAGAACCCCAATACCACAAAAATAATAAAAAATAACAAATAAAACAAGTTACTTAAGATTAAACCCTTATGTACATTTCAATGACCATGTCATCATCATCAGAGGGTCTTATTACAAAATTACAATCTATCAAACAAGAAGTTACAAACGAGAGTGATCACCTTAAGTAATAAGACCCTCTGATGATGATGACATGGTCATCGAAATGTACATAAGGGTTTAATCTTAAGTAACTTGTTTTATTTGTTATTTTTTATTATTTTTGTGGTATTGGGGTTCTTTCCAATATTTGCATTGTAATATATTGTACTACTGTGCTCTTGATATTGTGTATAACTATTATTCATAAAACACTTGATTGTAGTGTTCTTATGCTTTCTTGTTGAGCAATGTTGAGACTCAGCATATTGCAATATGTTGCAGGTTAGTTTCAAAGGTTTTTGGAATTGGAAAGGTAAGTAATTGAGTTGAACCAACTCCATCATGAATTTAATTCTAAGAACAGTGTTACTGGTTTTTGATGTTACTGGTTGTTAATTAGGATTGTGTAAGTAAAGTTATCTGGCTTACCCCGCTTATACCATGCAATTACATAATGTTGATAATCAAAATAAACCTCCCATTTCATGCGATTGTTCGTGGTGGTAGATCAAATTCAGTGCTTATTTCTATGCTACTGCTGGTGTTCCTCTGTTAAAATGAATTACAAGACTTTATGCAGAGTGTTTATATGCTGTGAGAGTATACTGTAAACATGTTGAGAATCTTGACTCACTAAGTTTAGAATTCTTTCTTACCGGAGTTGAGCTTCAGCCTTCCATTTTACACACATCTTCACATGGGTAACTAATTGCTCTAGGGTATTCTAAACTCCTAAGGAAGAGGTTTCACCATGCCATAAAAGAGTCCAGACTCAGAGTCTGTTAGTGAACTCCTGTTCTCTTTCCTGGGTTAATGTTTTAAGACTGACTTAATTTGTTTTTACAGAAGAAATATTATTAGAAAATATAAACCTCTGTAAGTATAAAAGTAGTTGCTAAAATTACAGCATATTTTTTTTGTTCATCAATGGAATGTTTGTTCACAGATCAACGCTTATTTTAGATACTCTAGCAGGTTTTACAGTTATATTGTCAATTTTTGCTGCCATATGGCAAAACATTTTTGTTGCCATTGGTGTTGCAATCATCGCCGGTCTGTGTTTATGTCTCACAACTAATTGCAGTCATAACTTTATTCACCAAAGGAATCACTGGAGGATGTACTATTTTAATATGTCACTAATGTCTGTCAGGTAAGATCAGTTATTTATTGGTATAATTGGTATTTGTAAATAAATGTCCAAATTTATATAATTAGTAAATTCATTTCTATGTTTTATTAGTATTGTCACTGCAATTTGCAGATTCGCATATATTTCTCATTCATGATTTTTTCACAAACACAATAACTAAAAGTAATATGATAATAATATATATGAGATATAATATGAAATAAATATATTTTCATATATTTACAGAGATTCTGGCAAAGACTTAGAATGTTAAAAAAAACCACTTAATATATTCAAAGTAATGAATTGTCTTAACATCCAAACTTTTTGGCACTGTGTTTTCAATCAAATACAGCTTAACAAAATTGCTACCTACAGTAGAGACATTTTGCAATTAGTCCCAGCATCATCCAATACTGCAAGTATTTTGCAGCTTTCGATGTATTCAATGTTCTGTGTAGTATTATTATATATGTTATTTATAAGCTCTTAACAAAAGAGATGGATTTGTCAATGTATTTATTAGTAGAAATTTTTGCTTGTTTTTTTTAAAGGAAAATAGGATATAAAAACACACACATTCTATTTTCAAAGAGTACTTAAAAATCAGTCACCTTGAATCTGTATAATGATCCGTGAAACTTTCAAATAATATATAATCATCAATTTGTATATACTTACCAAATATCTATTGTTTGGAGGTTTCCAATGTTCAGAGAAGTTAATAAAAAATAGTACAAAACTATAGCTTTAAATTGTCTGTAAAAATATTTGAGGCAATGAATGAAAGTACCAATCATTTATTGAAATTCAAAGATGTTTATTGGAACTAAACATGGAAAATTTGTGAATTAAAATTTTGTAAGTTCAATTAGTGATGTAAATTTTGAGTTTTAACACATTGACTGTTGCTCACCTAAACTATGAAATTGCCTAAGAGGCTGACATAAATTTTTCTTTATTACACACACCTAATCACAATGGGTGATTATCTGTGACAAAACCATACGTACTAAAAAGGATACGTGAAAGAAACAAATTACAACTGCTGTGATATTTTCTCTGTACTAAAACAAATGTAATTTTCTTTTAATGTATATCAATAGTTTATAATGCTGTATGTCGTATAGAGAGTGGAGAATCGTACATGCCCTTAGTCACCATTTGTATGCAAACACAGTACTAGATCTGGAAATGGCTCTGTTCGAACCTTGGTTGCAATGGCTACCAGTAAAAAACAAATCATGGATATTAAGATATTTTTCTGCAATTTATTCACCACTTTTGTATCCATTTATTTTCCATGGACAAGCAGTTAAAAGGTATTTCAAAGATTTTCTTAGGTATTATTTTTACAAATTCAATAAATGTTTTTTTTTAATAGTTATCTAACTGGAATGATCAATAAATTAATATTTAATTTTTAGTATTAACATGGAATATTTCTAGAATTAAGGAGTAAATAAAGTAAAACACACATACACTTTAGCTGTCAATACTTCAAGCTGGTTGAAATTTCCTTCCACTGAGCCATACTTTCGTAGCTTACATTATACTACTCTGTCTCTCCTGACTTGTAGTCATTGACTATTATTTAATGTTATTGTTAAAGAGATAAGAACATAAAAGTGTTTAGTTTTGAAATTATCTTTCTATTTTTACCTTTTAATACTTTCAATTTCCCAGGATTCCTTTAGGGCAAGGTTTTAATTAGTTAATATCATCTTAATATGTAACCATTTATTTATAACCTCTTTTTACTTTCTATAATTCTTGTTACCATGCCATTTTTTTACTGACATGTTTTTTTTTATATGATTCTTCTCATGTTGTCTTTTGAACCTTATTTTGGGAAATCAAAATAAAGTCAATGAACATGTATTTATAATTGTATACTAAATTAAGTAATAATATATTAAAGTAAATGATAAACATTTTTGTTTTATTGTAATTAAATGTATACTGCCTTACGATAATATAAAAATATAATTAGAAACAACTAAATTCAAGAGTAATTATTATTCACTAAAAGTTTTCAGTAATTTTGTAAAATATCATTGTTTAATAACATTTTCAAAAGTATGTAGACTAATAACATACTGGTAACTGATATTGTTAAAGACATTATTATTTTAATAAGTAGTTAGAATTGGATGTTCAGTGTCTTTATTTTGCAAAATATTTAATAAAGTTAATGACAACAGATTAGAGCATAAAATAATGTGAATAAGACATGTATTCTAAAGATACAAAATACATTACTTCACAACAAATGTTGTGCCTATATATAGAGCATTTGGTTATCACAAATAGTTTAAAAAACAGTGATTATTGAAATAATAAGATATTTATTTAGTAAAATCATGAAAAAATAAGCGTAGGAGAAAATTCCTGCATATAGCCTTACTCAAAGAAGTCCTTTTTTCCCATTACTAACATCACATTATTTACAGTTTCCACTTTTATACTTGTAAATTGAAAAATCTGGATGAATTTTCATTTACCTATTAAACTGGTTCTTCAATGTTGTAAACTATTTATTGTACTTTTTAGATCTAAATACACTATGTGACTTCCTTACCCCTAATTCTGCAAAGTCACACTACACATTTACAAAAAGTACCATTATAACTGCTCCAAAACATAACTCAAAAGTGAAATTAGAGAAAACTATGGAAAAGGCTATTATGATAACAGGCCTAGCCACTGAAAAATAAGGAGATAGGCCTAATCACAGAAATTTAAAAATGATTAAGTATAATCACAAATAAAATAACTTCAAAATAATGCCAAAAAAGAACACGTCTTCAAAAATAAATCCCTTTCAAAAACATTTTTAAAGTCACAGTTATGCACTCAAAAGAATGGACAGGTTGATGGTTACTGGCTGCAGTCTTTCCTGCTCAAGTCCAACACCCCATCATGAAGGAGGCAACTACTGAGGGTGGATGTAGATATGGCTGTACAACCTAACTGAATTAATCAGAGGGGTATTCTGATGATACAGAAAACCAAGCTGTTTGAGGGGGATTTCTAATTTGGTAATTCTGGGAGAGTGGGCAAAGCTTTAATTAGTTATTAAATGCTGACCAACCAGCCAAGCAGTGAACAGCCCTTTTGTATCCTCAGCATCTGAGTTCACTACAATCTTCCAAGTCCCTGATAAAGATGAAAAAAACATTAGAATCGAGCTAGATTGCGGAAACTCTGGAGGAAAAGTGGGAAAGCCTGCCTCAATGGAACTAGTTGACCATAACTTGTCCCTAGCTATTAGCATTCCAGCATTCAGATTAAAGACTGGTCATAACAACTGTGTTGTACACCTCCACTGCATTCATGTGCTGCCGACGCTGAAGTGTCTGTTGTGTACTAGAGAAGTCATAAATGCCGAACACATTCAAGGTTGCCTGAAAAGGGCTCAGGATCAGGACAGTCCCATCTTTAAGGAAGCCTGTCTCTACTGGTCAGCGTGTCACCAAATGTCTCAACTGCAAAGGGTGGGCATTCCCTAGTAAGTAAAGCTCCTTAATCATAGAAACAATCTAGAACATAAATGGTAAAGAAAATGTGTAACTTTTAAACTGTTCAAACTTTTAACTTTAGTCTGCCAAACAATTATGGAAATGAAATTGATGTATGATGAGTACACTCATTCTCTGCTCATCCTAACATTTTATCTTCCATCAAACAGTTGACTCATTTTGGAATAGCCTCCTTATCTTATCAAGCACTCAAAGTTCTTGATAATTTCCGATAAATAGAAGTTACCCTGAGTCGCATCAAGTGTTTGATGAGAGATAAAATGTTAGCATGGGCAGAGAATGATTGTACTGTATATACGTACATCATGTTATCCTCAATATGAATGTTATCGAAATGACCAATTAAAACATTAGAATAATAAAATCACATAATAGAAACAGGATACAAATACACATACATTTACCATAACCTAAAAATCGTACACTTCAACAAAATAGAACCACATCACAACACACTAGAACAATATGAAATTTACAGACACACAAAAACACAAACTACAAACATATTACATGAACAAATCCAATACAAATCACACATACTCTTTGATACTATTGAAAACCTGTCTTTAAAACCATCTCCGCTTAACCCAACAACTCCAAGCAGACGACACTGATGAAGATCGCAACATAGAAATCAAAAACGTTGTGTCTCAGTGTGCTTTTAAAAATTTACAAAATTTAAAGTTCGGACAGTCCTAAACAAATGTGAAAGTGATTAAATAATAAAATGTATTTGTTATATGATGTCTTGTTGCTTAGTAGATTTAACCTCAATTAGTCCTACTCACACTATTTAAAGTAAATTAGGAGTTGAATAGTAAAATATTTTAATATAAAAAAACTAAAATAAATTGTAACAGTACGTTATCTCCAGTGAAAAGGTTCACGTGCTAGTTGGAATGTATTATGAAACTGTGTAAACGAAATCAATATTAAAAAAATATATATAAGCTATGCAAACTTTAGACATCTTGGCCTTTTAAAGGTAGGGGTTAAGTATAACAGGGCTGATTGAAACAACAAGTGAATAATGTACCACTGTCTTTTCTGATTATCTGTAATTACAGTTGTCTCTAAATTTTAAGGTCCAACATTTCAATTGATTTATTACGAATAAATTATCTATAAATAAGCAACAGATGTCTCACATTTCAGCATACTCACCAATGGGTGTCAACTTCAAGACTTGGTTGGACTAGTGCTTCCTATTTTGATGACGACTTTTGGATATATTGCCGGAACTCCAGTTGTAATTGCTTTGGCAATATGGACTTTCATTATTTTAAGTGGGAGCTTCTTTTTTGGCTTAATAGGTGTTAATGCAGCACATCACCATCCAGATATTTTCCATGATGGTGACGCACCAAGGTAAATCATTGTAATTTTATGTCTTCTACTTTTTTAATTAATAATAGTAAAGTTACTTTTTATTAAACACTTTTAAATGTTTTAAACTTGCCTATAATAGCACTTACTTTGCTTGTTGAGGACAGCCATTTCGGGAGATGTGTCCCTTTGTCAACTCAGACCGTAACTGATTTCAAGGTTTACGTAGGTTAGGGTGGGGGTGGGATATTTTGGGGGTGTGGGTGTATTTTGTGTGTATTAGGAGGTATTATGTCAAAAAGTACGTGTGAGTTGTAATGTAATTGTGAATTGAGTATGTGTGTAGGGTGTAGTTTGAAGTGCCTGCATATTTCATATTGTTCGGTTGTGTAGCGTTGATTATTTCTGTGTTTATGAAGAATTTGTAGGTTAGATGTTATGTCTATGTAGTCATGTTTGTGGAAATGAGATGATCGGCAATGTTTGATTGGTAGTTATTGTTTGTTAGTGCTTTTATATACTCTTGGTAACGTGTGTAGAAAGACCTCCCTGTCTGGCCTATGTAAAAACTGGGGCACGAACTGCAAGTTAGTTTGTAAACTCCAGTGGCATTTTTAATGTCGCCGATTTTGTTGTTGGGTTTAATTTGTTTATTGAGAGTGTTGTGTGTGGAGTAAGCTATTTTGTAGTTGTATTTTTGTAGTGTGTTGGTTAGATTGTGGGTTTTGGATGATCTGTATGGTATTGATAAGAATTTTATGGGATTGTCATCTTGTGTGTTTGTATTTGGATTATTATGTTTTCCAAAAGTCAAAAATTTTCTAACTTAGTCTTTAGGTTCTTCCTGTGTTCCTGCACTAGCATGACAAAAACCATTATTGTGGAACAAAGCTACCTCTAAAGACTTTCGTATCCTTTTAAAACCTCTTAAAATAATTTGTATGGTTTGTTTTGAATAGCAAATCACAGCTGTTGTAAAATTTCAAAGCTCCTGAGTTTATTGTCTCTTTCTTTGACATAATACTCCACTTGGATTATACCATTTTGGTGTTAACAATCTTTGTCTACAATTTTCTGGTGTTCAGATTTGGTTTTTATGTCCTGGGCTTTCAGGAAGAATTCAGTGATGCCATTCCACAGATTAGAGTTTTGGCCTTAGATAAGACTTAGACCTTAGATAAAGATAGGCCTAACTTCTTGAGCATACAAAAAGCAAATGACACTACTCACTCCACATATGAGTTAATTTTCTATTAGTATCACCCTTTTCATATCCATAAAACACCAACAAGACTATACTCAAACTGAGGCAGAAGACTGAGCTAGATGCCAGGGGGGGGGGGCTTTGTGTAACAAGTGATGTGCAAACATTCTTTACACTCTATTCAGGTAATTTGGTTACAAAGTACATTGAAATTTATTACTCTTGCATTCCGAGCAAGAGCTCTATGAAGGAAGAATTAATTTTTTGTTATATCCCTAATTTTGTTTATTAAAAAAACGAAAAAGTACTACATATTGTTTCTTTTCAAGTTGTTACTTATATATTTGTTGAAAAATGCAATGAGTAATTTGTTGATTTTTTTGTATGAAATTGAAAACACCAGATTTCGTATTTAAGGCCTTTGTTAGTTATCTGACTCAAAAAATAGTATTTAATACAAGCAATACATTTTAAGTAAGACTTCATAGGATTAAATGTTTCCAATTTATTTCTTTAATGTACTTCTTTTGTTGAACTGCAACTAAAGAGTCATTTCTGTCTGATTATTATCACCCATAAGTAAATATAAATATATAACACTTGTGAAAATTTTACAAACCTGCCTATAGGAGCACTTACTTATATTAGTTGAGGATGGCCGTTTCCGGAGATGTGTCCCATTTTCAACTCAGACCGTAATCAGTTATGGTCTGAGTTGAAAATGGGACAAATCTTCTGAAACGACCGCACTCAACAAATATAAGTAAGTGCTACTATAGGCAAGTTTGTAAAATATTTACAAGTGTTTTAGTGGAAATTAGTAGCTCACGTGAAGTTGGAATCAACAAATATAAGTAACATTATTAGATTCCATCTTCAGCATGACTTACTAGTTTATACTTGAAGATTTACACATATATTTATATGAGACACTTGCCTATAGTGATTACTTAAGTAGCACTTACTTTTTTGTTTATTGAGGATGATATTTCAGCAAACATTGAACATTTTGTTTAAAAATGGACAGAACCCCAAAATCAGTGGTCCTCAGTAAACAAAAGTAAATGCTACTATAACCAAGAGTCAAATATTAATACATGTTCAAGTATAATAAACATTTAAATTATTTTAGTATTAATACCATTTACCTAACTAAAGTTATTTGAAAAACAAAAATCATAATAACGTCAAGGCAAAATCTTTTTCAAATACAAAATGTATTTTAGAAAATTGAAATCTTGGTGTTTAATAAAAGTATTCATAATTATTCTACCAATAAAATTACAGCTAATATTTCACTTTGAAATATTGAAAAAAAAATTCATTACTCCTATATACTATCAAGTTATAGTATATGCTCAGCTAACTTAAACTGCTGAACAGAAAAACTATGGTATTTTTCATGTAATCATCTATTCAGAATCACAGTCCCTTTTTCTTATTCCTACTGGTACATAATACTTAAATTTTTTGTTTGTTTCACCCTTCTTCAGTTTTTTGAAGATGCCTTCTAATCAGAGACATAGGGGGGTCTACTACCCCACCCCAGTAAGCTATAGATTTTGCTTTCAGTTATATCAGCTAATATTTCAAGAGTTACAAAAAATTTACTGGCTTTGTGATAGTTTTGTCTAAATATTCATAGAAGGAGATAAGTCTCAACTAGTTTTTAATAGCTGTAATTTTGTTCAATCATAAACCGGTTTTTCAATTCTCAGAATTAGTTATTTACGTCTTGCATTACAACTCAGGGAATACTGGTTTCCTGACTAGATAACTAATTCAGTACACCATAATTATTTTCAATATCCAGGGAAACAACTTTTACTTTAATTTTCAATGGTTTAATGCAATTTTGAAACATTTGTAGTATATGCCATGTTTTCACTATTTTGCTACACTATATGATCGAGTGTATAATTTATAAACCAGTGTAGGGATACTTCTTTACTGAATAGTTAGGGATTGTTGAAAACAGCGGTAATATATATACAAGAGTCTTAGTACTTTTAAAAATAATGCTAGTAATAATTTTCTTAAACTGTATCCTTTTACAATAAAAATATTGAAAAGAACCCCAATACCACAAAAATAATCAAAAATAACAAATAAAACAAGTTACTTAAGATTAAACCCTTATGTACATTTCGATGACCATGTCATCATCATCAGAGGGTCTTGTTACAAAACACAATCTAGCACACAAGAAGTTACAAACTAGAATGATCACTGTTTGAGTCTGTGATTGACTTAATTCTGTTTTCTTAATCTGTTGTGTTCTCAAATTAATAGATCATATTGATTTCAAATGAACATTTTTTAATGAAAGTAGTTAACTAATCTAAATTTATAATTGTTGGACCGTTGCTAATTACTATTAAAAATTTTCAAGTATTCTTTAAAGGAGTAAGTTTAAAGTATAAAAAATAACGTGTGCATACAGGCATGTCTCTGCAAATTAGGTTAAGTTCTTTTATGAGAAGTGCTACAAATATGTTTGGACAGCAGTCCTTAACATTAGACAATTTATTTAAACGTAGTGTTTCGCTCTCTTTTCCCAAACAAAAGTCAACCACGAGTGTTAATGAAGATCGAATAGTTATTACAGATGATGGATCTACAATTGTTTGTTGGCATCCAGAAAAACCTTTTCCCTATGAATGTTCTAAACCTATTCCTGTAAATTCAGTTGTTGAACACTCTGTTTTGAAAGTTCAGAACAATGCTAGTATTTACGAAGTTTTCAAGACAACAAAGGAGGACGAAGTTAGAGAAGAATTAATGAAAATAACACATACAACAAAACATAGATGGTTTCCAAACAAAAAGCTTTTTAGGAGGAGAAAGTATTACAAAGATCGAGAATATCTGTAGTTTTTCAAGTAATATTTCCTGTTTAGTCAAGTAAATTTGGCATTTAGGAGTTATGCATTACAGTGAGCATTATAAAGATGATGACATGGTCATCGAAATGTACATAAGGGTTTAATCTTAAGTAACTTGTTTTATTTGTTATTTTTGATTATTTTTGTGGTATTGGGGTTCTTTTCAATATTTTTATTGTAATATATTGTACCACTGTGCTCTTGATATTGTGTTGTATCCTTTTAAATAATTTAAATTCTTTGATTAAAAGTAACACCAGTAACAATAACAGAATCACAAGAACAATGAATATAATGAAAAATAACTTTAAGGTTTACATATATAGCCACTTGTTATAATAAAATGAAGCATTAAAACAGTTTTTCTAATAGGCACCTGTTTTAATAACAACACCTGTTTGTAAACTGAGAATATGTATAAAAAAAACAAAAGTACTTTAACACATTTACTGCATCAGCTGGATTAGTGCTAATTGGACCTGTTAAGGTAATTTTGTCCTTGACATGGTGTCTATTTAGTGTTTGTCTTAGATTTGGCTTGAAGTGTTTATGTTGTAGGGTATTAGCAGTAACTAAATAAATCTGTTGGTAAAACAGTTTCTTGTGCCTGTTGCTTTTTAACAATATGTCATTAAATAATAACTTTATATTAGTTTACGACTGTACGAAATTAGTAAAAACTTAGTGAGACATAATGTTTTCAATTGCTCGTGGTGATCTTCATCAGTGTCTAAATGTTTTGTTTAGAGTTCTTGTTGGGTTAAGCGGTGACGGTTTTAAAATTAGGTTTTCTAGTACCTACAAATAGGTACCGGGTTTTCGATTGTGTCAAAGAGTGTATGTGAATTGTATTGGGTCTGTTAATTTATTATGTTTGTGTTTTGTGTGTTTGTAAATTTCATACTGCTGTAGTGTGTTAAGGTGTGTTCCTTTTTGTTGATGTGCAAGATTTCTAGGTTATGGAATGTCTATGTATCTGTGTCATGTTTCATTTAAGTGATTATCGTAAACTATAAATTTAGTCGTAAACTAAAAATTTAACTTACACTTTTAAAATGTTTTAAACTTGCCTATAGTAGCACTTACTTTGCTTGTTGAGGACGGCCGTTTCGGGAGATGTGTCCAAGTTTAAAACATTTTAAAAGTGTAAGTGATTACTAGTAGTTCACGCGAAGATGGAATCAACAAATGTAAAAATTTAAGTTTGGATAGTTGTACACTAATTTTGAGTTATTAATTGAGTTTCATCAAACTTAATAAACTTAAAAAATTCAAGAGATATCATCAATGTTTTAGAATATATCAATAGTATTTTGTCCTTGTTTTGTGGGGAAAATTAATTTTAACCATTCGTTAATATTCGGCAATAAAAATCAAGCGGAAGTGATACATATCTGGATACAGAAGTAAAATTGAATGAATTAGATGGTTTTGAAGAATGCAGTGCAAATAAAAATGGAACCAGACATTTTATCTTGTTGAGTGATGAAGTCAATTGTTTTTATACTCGATGGCTACACCATAAATGATGATTCTAAAATATTATCTTTTTTAATGAGAATAAACTTTGACTATTTTTTCGGAGGTAAGACCACACTTTCAGTGATTGACAACTTTCAGCCACCATGTTACCTTTAGCTCAAACATTTATATGGGGACTAGATTCAAAAGGAAACAGTTTACATAGTTTTAATTTGTGCACAGTATCATAGAGAAAATATGTTGTAACATATTTCGAGATGTGGGATACATCGTCAAAAGTACACAGCCTATTAAGCTTATAAAACCTGTATGAAACCTAAAGGAAACCTACTGTCATAAAACAATAGGAAAGCATTTATTTAAAAATAAATAACCAGTAATAAAATTAATATTATTTTCACAAGAGAAAAATAAATTAAAATTAGGGTTAAGGAGAAATGAAATCACAAGACATTTGGTGCAAAGCTTATTAAATAATAAAATACTGGTAAAGTTCAGTAATAGGTGTGTTCAGTAAATAATTATATGTGTTCGAAAGTTATATCACAGATATAAGTACTCATATACATAGTTACAGTGAATTGTGTTAGTTTCATTTGAAAATAATGACAGTTATTAATTAGTTATTGGAAAAATCTACTTGTAAAAAGGCTTTTACTGTTTTCATCCTAGACATAGTTTAAGCAGAAAAATCAATTCAGCTTAACGTGACAATACTATCAGTGGGTTTAAATAATCAAGTTCTAAAATTAAAGATACTCAACTAAGTGAATACGTAATGGGTTTACTTGCTGACAATTGTTCCTTTTACAAAGCAAAGCCCCTACATGATCGTCTCGAAATACATCAGCAAGTAAGCCCATTACGTATTCACTTAGTTGAGTATCTTTTAATTATAGTTTAATCAGTGAATTCAAGATGATTAGATCAAGCAACTTCAATCAAGTTCTATTTCTGACCAAAGACATGTTTTAATCTTAAAGATTGTTTTTAGTAAACAAGTGAAGACATCCGCACCCATAAATAATATTCTCAAAGCAATATTTTAGTTTGGGTTAATCATCTGAAATAATTTTTACCATTGAGATAGTAAAGTCCCATGGTGATAAAAACTCACTTTTTTGTTGATTACAACTGAAAGGACATCGGATTTACACTAGTTTTATATATTTTATTTTTCATTTCTCTTGCAAAGTGGATTTGAAATCTATAATTTTATTCAGGAACAGCTTTTTGTAAATAATTTACATATTTTCAAACAAGGTTCTGATTTGTCTTGATTATGTAGATAACAATGGATGTATTGAGTCTCAGGCTTTCCCAATGAGTGATCTGAACCTTCTCTTTTACTTCAATTCATTAATTTTTTCCAAATATTCTCAATTAGGACAATTTTAAAAAATTGTCCTGAAAAATAAAATTTCTTAAATATTAGAAAATATATATTGTTGATTCCATGAGGTTAAATAGCCTACAGTTTGGGTTTGGTACTTGACTTATATAGTAATGCCTATGCATTGTAATATTTTTTGTGTCTTTCAGCTTTTAGAGCATCAAACCCTACAACTCTAAGTCTGTAGTAATGCCATTTCGTAGTTGAATCTTGTTTTCCTTTTTTTTTTGTGTGGAATCTTACAAAAAGGTTTGCTGCTGTATTGCAAGTGTAAATAATGCAGACATTCTCAGATTTCTAAGGCAAAATAAAATATCAGGGAGATAGGATTGTCATGATGGCTATGAACTGAGCTTTGAAGTATAGCTCACCTATTAGTCGGTCGAAATAAAAAAACTACTCCTTACAAGAACAAAATTATGAACCATTATTTCAACATTCATCTGTATTAGTTGCTATGAATGAGCAGAACTTTGACTAAATCAAGATTACTATTCAGTTTCATGGAAGACTTTATAATTCCAGAAGTGTTGTTGGTTCCAGCTTAAAATTGTACATTCCATTACCATTTCATTAACATTTTTTATAACAGCATTAACAATATTATCAATTCTTGAATTTTGTAGTCCATTACGTTCAGTGAATCTTATTAATCGTCTTGTACAAAATACAAAAAAAACACTAAAATTGACACTACAGACAGGGAAAACAAATACATCACATTAACATTCATAAACAAAACAACAAACAAAATAGCCCGCAAATTTAAAAAAAATAGGTTACAAATTAGCATACAAAACCAATAACAAATTACAATACAAAATACAACACAACACCAACAACAAAGATAAACTACAAGCACCAGGCGTATACAAACTAAACTGCGATGAATGTAACAAATTCTACATTGGACAAACAGGTCGCAGCTTTAAACAAAGAGTCGAAGAACACAAACATAACACCAACTCAACATTTTACAATCACTTAAAAGAAACAGGACACAAATACACAGACATTTATCATAAATTAGAAATCCTATACATCAACAAAAAAGGGTCACACCTCAACACACTAGAACAATATGAAATTTACAGACACACAAAAACACTAAATACAAACATATTAAATGAATAAACACAATACAAATCACACATACTCTTTGATACTATCGAAAACTTACCTTTAAAACCGTCACCGCTTGACCCAACATCTCCAAGCAGAAGACACTGATGAAGATCAGCACATAGCGATCAAAAACGTTCTGTGTCAGTAAGTTTTAACAAATTTACTAAATATAAAGTTCGGATAGTCATAAACTAATGTTTAAGTAAAAATATTATCAATATTTTTTAACCTAATGTACACACTAGTAACATGGTATACACTCAGGTGTACATTAAACTAAAACAGGCAAAAACGTCTCTGCAATAGTTGAAGATAAAAGTTATGTTACCACTGCCTAAATAAGATGCCTAGATATGCTAGAAAAACAAATATTTCAAATACAACTTCATGTAACTCCGAATTCTTCATATACACTTGTGACCGAACAAACAGTGGTATAATAGCCATAATTCTGTATCAACAACTGAAATAACATATTGAAGAACAATTTCAATAATTAATGTCACCTTGTTCTACAAACTGCTTATCAATTCAAAATCTATCAACCTTCTTTAATAGTTTTAAGGTATGGTTTAATTTTTGAATTCCAAAGCTGTAAATTTTTAAAATAAGATCTTTAAATGTAATTTATATGGTCAATGAATACAATAATGTATTATTTACAATATATTATTTTTAAAGTGGTACAATTATATAATATTGTACAAAATGAAAATTTTTACAGTGTAATTTTGAGATATAATTTTCATAATAAAAAATTAAGCAATATAATTCAGGACTTGATAAAAATAAATTACTTTCAAACTCTGTAAAAGAAATTTTCAGGTCTTCAAGTTTTGTTGGTTTTAGAGATCTAGAAAAAAGTAATATTTTATTTATAAATCATTCGCATTCAGAGTTGTTTACACATCTGGCAACCTACCACACTTTATTGAGAGTATGTGTGAAAAGATGAAATTTTATAAACACTATTTAGTATAAGTATTACATGAAAATTATAGAACAGTTTTTTTTAAAAAGTTATTATTACAATACAATAAAGACTTAATTTTTTAGGTCTGATCGTGATTGGGGCCTAAACCAAATTGATGCTGTGGGAGATCGAGTGGAGTTTAAAGGATGTTTGTTTATTACTTTGGTTACATATGGTCATCACACTTTGCACCATCTCTTCCCTACAGTAGATCATGCCTACCTTGATGAGATTTATCCTGCATTAGAAAAGACTTGTAGTGAATTTAATTGTAATTTAACAATCAAATCAACATGGGATCTGTTGTCTGGACAATACCGTCAGTTAATGAGAAATGAGCCCAATAAGAGGCCACCTGACATAGTTTGAAACTTATAAATTAATTTCTAACATTGTAAACATTACAAAATCAAGATGATAAACTTTACACATAGAGTTTGTGAACATTTATTACCTCCAAGTTATGTTGCCCATTGTACATGCTGTATACAATACTGTAGTATTTGTATTATAGTACTTCAAAACACTTAAGTTTTCTTTCATATAATTTTCATTGATTTAGTAATCCATATTAAAACATATTTTTATGATAACATTCAAGTTTCTGGTAGGTTAGATTATAGTTTTGAGTGTCACAATTATCAGCTATTCTTATCATTGTCACATTAGAACTGAGTTCATAGAAAGTTCTGATGGGTGAAGGTTTTCTGAAACAAACCAACAAAAGTTAATGCCACAATGCTAGAATAGCAGATAGCTGTGACATTAAAAATATTGAAATTTGTTTAATTATTAATGTTTGTTGATTCCATCTTCACGTGAGCTACTAGTAATCACTTACACTTTAAAAAAAAATGTTTTAACTTGCCTATAGTAGCACTTACTTTGCTTGTTGAGGACAGCCGTTTCGGGAGATGTGTCCCTTTGTCAACTCAGACCGTAACTGATCTCAAGGTTTATGTAGACCAGTTTTTACATAGGCCAGACAGGGAGGTCATTATACACACGTTACCAAGAACATATAAAAGCACTAAAAAACAATAACTACCAATCAAACTTCGCCGATCATCTCAACTCCACAAAACACGACTACACAGACATAACATCTAACCTACAAATTTTTCATAAACAACACAGAAATAACCAACGCTACACAACCGAACAATACGAAATATACAGGCACTTCAAACTACACCCTACACACATACTCAATACACAATTACATTACAACTCACACGCACTTTTTGACATCATAACTCCTAATACACACAAAATACACCCACACCACCAAAATATCCCACCCCCACCCTAACCTACGTAAACCTTGAGATCAGTTACGGTCTGAGTTGACAAAGGGACACATCTCCCGAAACGGCCGTCCTCAACAAGCAAAGTAAGTGCTACTATAGGCAAGTTAAAACATTTTTTTAAAAGTGTAAGTAATTATTAAAATTAATTTGTTCCTCATCATTAAATTTTGCATTGAGACTGGTTTTTATAATAATTTATTTAACACTTTAGCTGCATAGCAAATATTTGATTTGAGTTTCCTGTAGTGAAATAAGTTCTGTATGATGGGAACTCACATAAATCTTAATAAAAATACTATTTAAATTTGCTTGTTGTAATTATCTAGAAATTACTGATTAAACTATATTTAAATGATACTTAACTAAGTGAATACGTACAGGGTTACTTACTGATGTATTTCAAAACAATTGTTTCTTTTACGATGCAAAACCTCTACTCACTTGTAAAAGGAACGATTGTTTCGAAACGCGTTAGCAAGTAAGACCTTACGTATTCACTTAGTTTAGTATCATTTAATTATAGGATATTTAAATCTTGTTCTCTGTTTATACAAATCCATTATTATTCAATTAAATAATACAAAGAGGTACACTAAACCTGATATATTTTTATCACAAATTAAAGACGATAAACATTTTAATTTGTTACAAGAAATCAAAATACAGGTAATCAAAATATATCTGCAGGTTTTTTTTTTTTGTGCAAAAGTGAGAATAAATTTTTTGAGTAGTTGTATTATTTAATTATTTGTATTTGTTATACGAATATGGGTATAATATGATATCATGGATATTATATGAGTTATATCATATTTACTGTTATTTAAATGTGGATAACTTACTATTTCTACATGGTCCATAGAAAAAAATATGTAGAGTTGAAACTTAAGAGGTTACCCCTAGGGTGCTCTGGACACAACCGAATCAAAACAGAAATAGAATCATGAGCTGGTTCCTAGTAGGCCCTACAACTAGCTCTAAACATCTAACATTGATGTCAATGGGGCTTTGAAATTTCCATCCAGGTTCATGTAGTTTATGTTGATAAGGTGTTGATAATCTTGCCCAAAATTTGAATGGTTACGTTTAAATGATTATATGTAACAAAATAAGTCAACTAACTGTTAACCTGACATATTTTACTATGCAAAAAGGCCCAATGACTGAATTACCAAAAGCTAAGGACTTTCAATTAGTTACCAAAGAAAGTTTCTAATAGAACTGAAAATTTAGAATCTGTAGTCTAAGATAACCTGTATTTGACTTTCACAACATAAAATTTAAATCAATTAAAAAAAAAATATGTCAGAATATTTTTGACTGTACTTGTCAGTATTTTAAGTAACAGGTAATTATAGCTAAAAATGTGTTTGGTGCTTTTTTCAAAAATCCATTTGCATTTTAAAAAGTTCAGTTCTTGTGTACAAAATGTTTTCTTAAAAGTCACTTTTAACGTCATGGATAGACAAAAAATCAATTAGTTTTAATTTAAAATATGAAAGAAAATTCAAAATTGTTTCAGCATTAACTTGGTATATACTCAACATTATTTTGAATATATTGTTTTACAAAGAAGATCTTTTTACACTTATGATACCACTTGGAAAAAGAACTGCTATTGACTGATATTTTTCAGCAGAGACGTTTTACCCTAGGTTAGTGCACTGTTCAATACTGTGAGTCTTGGACAAGAATGTTGCTCAGGTGTGTTGTATTGGTGCGAGCTGTGGTGTATTGGTGTTCTGTGGTGGGCTAGTATTCATAGGTAGTTGTTAATTATGTATTCAAATATATTATTTGAGTGTTTTGTTATTTAGAATGTGTTGTAGATGGTTTTTGAAGTGTTTGTTTGTCTTGTGGTATTCTGTTGTGTTCGGTTTGCTGCTTTATTTTAAGGTAGTGAAGGAACTAAACACAACAGAAAACTGCGAGATATACAAACATGACAAAAGCCATCCACAACACATTCTTAATGACAAAACACACTCATGATCAAATACTATATTTGAACACATAATTAACAGCTACACTAAGGACAATAATACACCACAGACTCACACACATACAACAAATCTGAGCAACAGTCTTGTCCGTGACTCACAGCATTGAACAATGCACTGACCTAGTACTGAATGCATTTGGTGAAAGATATCAGTAAGTAATGGTTCTTTTGTCAAGTGATACCAAAAGTGTTGTAATTTATAAGAAAACCCTCAAGATGTGCAACACACAACTATAATACAATTTTAATAATTTTCTAAAATAAAATAATTCCATATTATATTTATTAGAAATATAAAATTAGGAACTGAGTTTTAATATATGAAATTATTTTTAATACAGTAAATTACATACGATATTGGAAAACTTAAAAAAATTAATTGAACTGTAAAACATAGTTGGAGGCAATTGTCATTTATGAGATATTTTCATAAATTGAGGTTAAGATATCTATATTTCATTTAAAATTTTTATTTTAAATATTAATGATAAACTAGCCTAATGGTGTAAGATCTATGAAGAAACTCAAGTGAGGCTCTATAACTAAATAAGACTATAAAAACCTGTGTTGAACATTCATTGGATTATTATAACCTTTTTTCATTTAATAAAACCTCTTAAACCATAAAAAAACCTTTTATTTATGTCCTGATGTACATTTCGATTGCAAAAGAAACATCTTCAGAGGAAAATACTACAAGAATAACTAAATTTGGTATGTCATATTTAATATACCTGTATATCCAACTTTAACGTCTCTTACACCATGCCGCCCCTCTTACACTATCCGACCAATTACGTAGCAGCAAGGTCCAGCTTTCTGTTATCAGCTGACCAATACCGCCTGTATACAAAAATATACATTAATAATACAATTTAACCATAGGAGGTTAAAATTAAATGTACATAAAATAGATAAAAGCCTAAATAGTGGTAAACTAAGACAAAATTAAAGCAAATGCATTAAAAGGGTTGTTTACAAAGTATACCGAAATAAAATTAATATATTATATCATAAAGTACGAGGCTTTAGAGTAATTTCAGTTAGTAGCAACAATAATTATCTGTAGGATTAAGCAAAGAAGACAGAAATAGTTTGTAAAGTGCCGACAAAGCAGGTACCATTTCATTATCCTTTTCCAGGAAAGCTATAAACTGTGTGCCCGCAATTTGACAATAGAAGGGTCCAGCTTGTTAAGACGGGAAAATCCAGCGGCCGATATAACCTGGGAAAATAACGCCGTACCGTTAGATGGGCTAATTGTGGAAACTGTGGGAAGCTACAAAGAACATATTTGTAGAGGGAGGATTAGAGATTTCAATAAAAACTAAATGATCAGGAGAAGTTTTTAAGTTTTAAGGGAACTTCAGAAGAAGGCAGACGGATTGGTGGGGACAAAAGATGGCAGTGTTGTAAAAAGAGTAATTAGTTAAATTAAGTAAAGAGTTTTTTGTTTATAAGTAAAATTTAAAAAAGTGCGACGTAAAGGTTTTTTTAAAAGTATTAAGAAAGTAAGTTTTGTGTCAAGTGTAAGCGCAGAAGGTAACCAAGGCCAAGATTTCAGGAGCTCTACAAAACTATAAGTATTATTTGGATATAAGTGTAGCCAACAGAATCTATATTTTAGTAAAGTTCAGAACAATTTTTAATTTCATTACAATTTATAAAAATTAATCTAGTTTCACCATTTCTAATTTAAGAAGCAAAGTTCCCGTATAAGCGACCCGAGAGCAACTATACAATTTTAATACTGAATTTATTATCTTTATGTTAATTTATTAGAATTCTAAAGCCTCAAAGTCCACCTTTATAATTGTAATGTTAGTCAAGATATCAATCCTGTCACTGCAAAATATTTAATATAAATTTATTATAATGTGTAAAGAAATAAATGCAAGTGATGTTTAAAATTTATAAGATTGTTAATTCTTTATAAACCTGAAGGTGTGGCATTAGATAGGTAAGGTAAATAAATAACATTTAAAATAAATTATAATTATAACAAAAAGTTAAGTTTAATATAGATAAAAAATTATGTTCTTTGTAAACAAATAAAGGGGCCAAATAACTAAATAAATGCTCAAGGGTTTAATAAGTTACAGTAATTACGATTAAGGAACTATTAAGTTTGTTTGAATAGTTTTGGATAGGAAAAGATATAAAAACTAACCCAGAATAAAGGGTTGCAAGTGAAACTGATGAGAAATTAACAAATTAAGATTAGCATCAAAAAATGTCAGAAGACATAATTTATGTTGAAGTAATTCTCAGATTTACGGAAAGTAAATAAATATTTTAAAAAAAAAACAAGTCAAAAAGAATCTTTTAAATATTAATTGAGAAACTTAAAAAAGTATGATTTATATATATATATATATATATATATATATATATATATATATATATATATATATATATATATATACATGCTTATTTTACAAATGGTGTGTTAATATTAGGATCTAAATGTGATTTGTAAAATAAGGTAAATGTTCTGGTGACATTAGTTGTCAATTTGGGTTAAATTCTAAATAAGATTTGTTGTTCAAAATAGGTGGGGTTTACTTTATGATTTTAAATATGTGAATTGTCTTTATAAATTGTTAAATGTTAATATTTGGGGGTTTTCTTTCGTAAATTGTTTTTTATGAATAAATAATGGGGAAATATTAGAAATGTTTAACGCTAAATCGGGAAGTCAGTTTTGGCTAAATTGCTTCCTAAATATGTGGGTTTGTTTTGAAGGACAGGAAGTCTTTAATACGCACAGATTTTGTATAAACTATGAATATTAAAATGTGAAAATATCGGGTATAAATTTTTTATTTTGAATAGGTGAAATATTCTGGTAAAATGTGGTTTATTTGCATAGGTGATTTTTTTTATGAAGTTATAGGCCTAAATGTTATAATGTTTTTCATTTTAGAGATGTTTTATGTTTTTTTCTACAATTTAAATTTAACTGTAAAGCGTAAGTTATCAGGATATAAATGTATGCTAAAATTAAGTACATTATTCAAAGGGTTACATTTAGAACCAAATGGTTCAAAGGGTTAAAAGATATTAAGATATTCAAATAACTAAGCTAAAGCAAAATTATTTATGTAATAAATAATAAGTTCATTTTCAAGAGTTTTATTGTGCTTTAGAAATTCTGTAAAACTTATGAAGTAGTTCTGTAAAAAGTTAAATTTTATAAAATTGATAAATCTGTGGTATTAGCGAAAATTGATATAAAATAAAAAACAGCGTTGCTTACTAACTTGCAAATTGAGTTAAAATTGATTTAATAAACACTTTTCTTACACACTCCGACACCCTGGTCATTAAGCTGAGATGCCTGAAAAGGATTCATTCCCCGGGAAACAGCACCCAAAGGGTTAAACCTCCGTGAGTTAGGTTTTTTAAAATAAAGTCCAGTGACTGGTTCTCTGGCAGATTTTGGCAAGCGTTAGCACAGGGCTGACTTCGGTGACTGTTGGTAGAGCCGTCGCAACACACACACACACACACACACACACACACACACACACACACACACACACACACACACACACACACACACACACACACACACACACACACACACACACACACACACACACACACACACACACACACACACACACACACACACACACACACACACACACACACACACACACACACACACACACACATTTATTTATATTAATTGTAGAGCCTAATTGTGAAATAAAAAGTAACTAAAATAAAATTTTGCTTCTTGACTTCAGTAGGAATTGACTTGAAAACTATTTTTTGTATTTTACATGTTTGTCGAGTGCAATAAATAATTATTAACAAATCATTTGATTAGAACGCAATGCTAGAATAAGAATTAATGATTTTATTACCACGGAGAAATATTTAAATTGATTAAACGTTTGTGAAAATGACAGATAAGTATGGTAAGAGTTAAGAATGAAGTGTAACAATAGACTGTAATTGTTAGAGACGCCAACAATGACTTTAGCAAATAATCGTCTACCTTACTACGGCTGCAGAGTATCTGAAATAAGCTTACGTAAACATTGAACGATATATAGCAAGGAGAAACAAACATCACGTGATATGCAAAGCAAATACAGAACACAGTGGCGTGATTATAATATAAACAATAAATCAAACGTAGCTACATGAACCAAGAACAGTTATATGTCTTTGTGTGTACTCAGATAACACAGTTAGCACATCCTTCTCATGGAACCTTCTGTTCCAACTGACTAATGTGTATATTAGCGGAATGTACACAGAGGACTTGCAACCGGTTATGGTTTTCTTTAGCCTACTTTTGGTCCACTGATGGTGACATTGTCGTGTCTTCTGTTTTAGTCTGAACTTAATATATAACACTTATGTATGTTACAGGAATTTCAACAAACTGGGAAAATCAATTGTCCTTAGAACGCGTTTTAGTATAGCTGTTCACTTATAAACTGCCGCGAGATTGATTGATAGAAAACGAAAAGCTAGCTCTTTAAAAAAAACATGGGTTTTTGTAGTGTGTGTTGCATCGCTAAGAAATTGCAGGCGTTGCAGTCGTTGTAAATTTGTTACAAAGTAAATTTGTTCAAAACTCTATGTAAATGATCTGGTTAATACGACAAATCAATTAAAATAACATTTATAGCGACCTCGTCAAATCTACATTATTGTAATATAAATACTATACTTCATATTATAATGTCTGTGCAATAGTCTTTTGCTTCCTCTACCCTTCCCCCGCCCTTCGAGGCTACGCGCCATCTATAAATGACGCCATTCACTAGATAATGTCGGCAAACGCTGGTACCTATGACATATTATAATATAATGTGAAACATATAATATGTTTTACATTAACAAATACCAATATTACCACTTTTCTCTAAAATAATAAAACTTTACTCCATCCCATTACAAAAATAAATAAAAAAAAATAAAATATATAGGCTATATACCAATATAGAATATAATATACAGGTAACTAAAACTTTTTAAAAAATTCTCCAAATTTATTAAAGATAAAAACTAGGTGGTTTTGTATTTTCATTCAACCCAAAACCTGGAGTTGCCAGTTTTCACAATGTTTCAACGATTCACAATGTTGACAGTTGTTGGTGGAGTGGGAGGAGCTACAGACCAATCAAAAGGCAGTATTTGCCTTACATTGCTTCGCCTTCAGGGATCAGTTAATATGCCTGCATCTAGGGGAACACTCGCTATACATGTATCTTTGTATATAAAAATGTTAAGTTGGTTTGTGTAAGCTTCAAAAACTCAAAACCTCAAGCACCGATTGAGCGGAAAATTTTGACATAACATTATTATTTATTATTATTACTAAAACTCGAAGGGACCTTATCGGTGTAGAGCACTTAGCTGTAGCCTTTGTACTCTCTTCCCATCCCTACCACAGGACTAGCTTAGTGGATACCTACCTCTTTGCAGAAACCAAGTACCCACCTGATGCTATATCCTCTGGTGTACATACCTGCCAGCCAAACCACTTTCTCCTTGCAGCTCCTAAAGCAGGGCACTCACAGAGTACGTGGGTTGGGCTTTCCTCTTGGTCCCCGTCGCATTTCTTGCACACAGGGGACCTAGATTTTCCAATTTTGTATTGAAACTCCCTCATATTCCCATGACCTGTGACCAGCTCTACAGTAACTCTGAATTGATGTCTACTTAAGGAGAGTGGTTCTTTACCCCACAAATCTCCTGAGTAAAACCACAGTACGTTGGATTTGTTACACCCCAAGGTTGCATTCCATTCTTCCTTGCACAATCTGTCTATATGTGCCATGATCATCTTGCGCCCCTCCTGAGGCGGCATGCCCACTGCCCTCAGCAACGGTCCTTGAAATATACACCCTTTTTTGCTAAGGCGTCAGCTCTCTCATTCTTAATCAGCTCTGATAGAGAAGCTATAGTCTAAGCCACCAGCCCCTCCTGCCAGACCATATTATTTCCTTAGCACATAGTTTGATCGCGAGCACCTCCCACTGGAAAACAGAGTTGTAGTCTTCCAGGCGATGACAAAATCTGTCTTGGTGTCTCGGTCCACTAAATCCTGCTCCCACTCCTTCCTTCATCTTGGACCCATCCGTGAACCAGATTTCACCATGTTTGGGTCTACACTCTGCCTCTCTTGCAGTAGCATGGATTTTTTAAAATTTCCTTTTCCCCGTTTTAAGAGACAGTATCTTATCCTGATGTTCTATCCAGAGCTCCTTCAGTGAATCCCCAAAAAGCTGTTTATGACGTTTGCTACTTGTCTACCACTGCCCGGTACAACTTAGCCGGTATGCAGTTTTCATTGCCTCCAACCTAATTTGAAGACTCAAGGATGGAAAACCCAACATAACCCTCATGGCAGCACATCGTGTGCTTCTCCTTGTAGCTGGTATGCCTCTAAGGAAGAGCCCCTACGCGCGGTACAGCACTCTTTTACTTGTTTCTTTCTGTGCTCTGTCCCCCCAGAAGATTGAGGCAAAGACCAACCTCGGCACCACAATGGCGGAATAAATCCAGTTCATTCAACTGACCCCTACGCCTTCTCCTGATTCTCCCTGTCGCCCTTCTCTTCCGGGTCCTTAGAGGTCCACCTAAAAGTGACCTCTGCAGTCCCCAGGAAGGCCTTCCCATCTTTTGCCTTGAGATGTCTGGTTGATGCCTCATCCAATCCTAGGCAGAGGAGGTTGCAGGTCCCCGCTCAATGCGCTATAGGATTTTCCACTTCGAAGTGTCAATTTCTGGGTTCTGCATCCCATGAGTTTGACCAACTGAGTGGCCTCCCTTTTTGACATAACATACAACCCCGATATTGTTTCTAATAATCTTTAATTGTTGTCAATAAAACAGAATCTGTGCTTTTGTGAACAGAGTTACAACATCGGGGACTTCCAGTCATAAGCCCAATTAACTATAGCGTAAACACAAGTGTATTTATGATTGCATAATGCCAATGATATGGTAGACTGGGGGGGGGGGGAGACGTCTTCTTGGATCTCCACGAGGAACTGAGAAAACATAACTTAGCAAATTGATCCTGGCAACGGTTCGATCTAAGAACGAATAGCCGTAGCTCCGTAGTGCATTATGCTCTGAATTGTTGCAAAATTAAATCCTCTAAAAAGTAGGCTATGATTTGTTTTGTTTCACATGCAACCACATCGTGAAACATTGCAATGCGTGGCAGGGTATATCTAGTATACATATAGATGTGTTGGAGCGTGACGATATTAACATCGTCGCCAATTAAAAGATTTCCTCCCGTACATTTTTGTTCAGATGCCAAAAAAAAGAATCATTAAAGAAATAGAAATATTGAAATTAAAAAAAAAATGCCACAAAATAATATTCAATAGTACCTAATAATAAAAATTTTACATTCACTTGTTGGAATTAAAATTCTTAAACAAATAATGTCATTTAAAATAGTACATACGTAAAGCTTAGAATAGTCATTCTGGAAATTTATTCACAGCTGTGTCCGTGTTAAACATACATTATCATGTGTTTCTTTGAAGAAGTACTAATACACTGCCTTTCAGGGATGTGGGGCCCGGCTGGGGGCTTGATAATACTGACCATGTGCAAGACCACAACTCTGGCCATAGTGGTGCTAGCTTTATCAACTATGAATTTCGGCATAACATTTGGCTTCCTAAGCAACCACTTGGATTTCGGACCAAATTTTGCTGGCGTGCTCATGGGACTTACGAACAGCTTATCAAACTCTGCTTCTTTCATCGCTCCCCACGTCGCCGGTTTTATTTTAGAGGACGAAGTAAGCGCTAAAGAGGTTTAGTTTAATAAATATACACTATAAATATACTGATGTGAAGGTGTTTAAATCTGGCCACATGTTACAAGGTTACTATATATTATTGGTTTTTTAAAACATTTACTGTTAATGTAAGGTTGTAATTGCCATGCAATTTGTAATGTCAGAAGTAAATAATATATTATAACCTAAGTTATGTAAAATAACTTTTTCCTTTAGGTTATATTTAATTACCTTACCTTCTATAGTCACACCTTCAGGTTTCTAAATAATTAACAATCATATAAAATTTTAACATCACTTGCATTTATTCTTGACATTTAATTTTTTACACATTATACCCAATTACCTTAATACTATGCAGTGACAAAGATTGATTGCTTAACTAATATTACAATTACTAAAAGGTAGACTCTTGAGGCTTTAGGTTTTAATACAATAAACTTTAATAGTCACAGTGTTATTTGCTCTTTCTCTCGGGTCGTTATTATGGATCTTTTATAAATTTGAAAGTGGTGAAAAAAACTAGATTAATATTTTATACCAATGAATTAAAAATTGTTCTGAATTTATTAAGTTTATAAAACTCTGTTGGCTAATTTTAATGTAAGAAGAAAGTACTTATTGTTTGTTGAGTTCCTGGAACCTTGACCGTTGATAGCTGCTTCGCTGCACTTTTTCACATAACTAACTTACTTTCCTAATTCTTTACTAAATCATTTACTTTGCACTTTTAAATTATACACATAAAACAACTACAATTCCTTTAATTCTTTAAACCGAATTTACCCCTTTTTACATTGCTTCCACTTGGTCCCCCCCAACACATCTGCCTTATTCTGAAGTTCCTAGAAGACTCCTCTTCCGATAACTTACTTTACAAACCTCGCACAATCTCTCCCCCTCTATGTATTTTAGTTAAATCTGGCGATTCGCACTCCTTTTACAAATAGCTTTCTCTAACGGTACAGTGTTATTATCTCAGGTATTTTGGTCCTTGGAAACTCCCATCTTAAAATACTTGGACCCTTCTTTTGTTAAAGGTTCCCACAGCCCCTTTATGAATACAATTGAAATAGAACAATGTACAATGCTGGCTAAAAAGTACTTTGCCAGCAATTTAGTAACTGTTCCTGTGGCTCCATGCTTAATATTTTTACAGACTATTATTATTTTTTGATACCACTAAATGTATTTTATAGCATCATACGTTTATTTTATAATATATGCTATATTTCAAAGTGTAGTTTCAAGAGCTTAAAAGAAAGAGAGTGAGAGACAGACAGACAGAGACATAGAGAGAGAAAGAGACAGAGAGAAAAGACAGAAAAACAGAGAGCTTTGACAGACAGAGGGACAGAGACAGAGAGAGAAAAAAAGCAATTATATAGGCCTATGTATATATAGAATGAGAGGGAGAGAGAAGGGCTTGCAGGAAAAAAACTGCAGTTTATGTATATATATATATATATATATATATATATATATATATATATATATATATATATATATATATATATGTGTGTGTGTGTGTGTGTGTGTGTGTGTGTGTGTGTGTGTGTGTGTGTATACACATTTGTGCGCACGCGTGCGTGTGTCTTACGTTATTATCTATTATGTAAGTTGTTTTTTTTAAATTTAAACAAATTTAAATTTAAGAGCATTAAAACATTTATATCTTTAATATTTCATCTTTTCTAGTCAGATATGAGCCAATGGAACATTGTGTATTACATCACTGCCTTCGTGATGTTCGCTGGGAACGCTGTATTTCTTATGTTCGTAACGACGAAGGTTCAGTCATGGAACGATCCTGAGAAATCCCCATATGAGCAAGAAGCAGGTATAAGAATACAGACAGTGGGCTTACAGACTTTGCTTACACCAGTTAGCGAACCGATAGATACGTTTCTTCTTGGTAGGGGGCCAGGAGTCAGTACCTAAAGTGCCTTACGTAGATCCTGCGTCGCTCGATTCACAGATATTTTGGCGTAGATTCACAGATATCTTTCATCTGTAACTAGTAGTCTGTCTGCAACTCCGAGAAACAGGTTGACATCTCTCTTCGCCTTGGTTGAAAGCAGTTCTTTAGGTGGACGTCTCTACCCATGCGTTGCTTATAACGTTCCTCTGTACCCAGTACCAGGGAATCATCGTGTTCATTCCTTAGTCCTACATAGTTCCACCTATCCTTTCGTATAATTCTACTTATAAAATGCATGTTGGTGTTACATGTCTTTGTGACTCCGATAGAGAGTAGATCTACTATTTGTGTGTGCTCGATACTACACACATGGTCCTCCCTATACCCTCTACAAGAGGGTTTTATGTGCCTTCCTAATTTCTACCGTCATACTTTGCTATCTTCGTAGACAATAATAGTCACACAGGACGATACACTTTAACTGATACAAAAAGACAGTTTATTTTAAAAATATAACTCAATAAAAGACATTAGGTCAAGACTTGGTCACATAATTTTGTTGGAAGTATTAGGGAAAGCTGTTACAGTTGTTGAATCGCTTGAAGATATAAAACCATCTATTTAAAGAGTTTCGCTAATCTAAAACAAGTACTTAGATTAATAATTATTTTATTAGATAATGCGCAACTGTAACATAATGGATAATGCATGATCTGAGTTTTCCGGAGTTGTGGATAATTATGGATTGAACAAAGTCCTCTCGTCTGTTATGATTGATTCATTAGTAAGCGCATTTTCTACCAGAGAACAGCACTAGTCGGTAAAAGTTCTTGTTTAATTCCTAATGTATTGAATGAATGTTGTTCGAAAAATCGTCGTCTGACTTTTGTATTGTTTTACTTAAATTCCTTTTTAGGTAGATGAAGTGTTATCTATTACGTACCTCTTTACATTCCTATTATATTTATTGCGAGATGTTTCACCTGGTTATAATCTGTGATCAATAAGATTTCTTATAATGATTTTAGAATGTATGTACAAAAAAAAAAAAAAAAAAAAAAAAAAAAAAAAAAAACAGTGAAATGGAAATATTAAAATTAATTTAAAAATAATTGTCCAAGGTTTAATTCAACATATTGGAATTATTATTGTTAATAAGACATAGTAGAATTGAATATTAAATTATTTCTTATCTATCTATACCTAAACTATTCAGTCCTCACTGGAACACTTATTAATTATAATTTACTTGTTTGTGATATGTTTGAAATCAAACAATCAAATACAAATACAAATTAATTAACTCCCATTGTATTTTAAGGAAGCTCATATTTTTTTTGTTTTTAAATTTGTTGGGTATTTTACTATGAAATCTAATTTACATTTTTCTGTGCAGTGCCTTCCTGTAACCATTTCCTTTTGCTATTTGAATTGTATTTCTTCCCTCTGTCTTTATTAAAGCTTTTATATTAACGCGTTACATGCAAATATCGTTTGGTGACGGGTCGGTATTGTATCTGTATCTCTTATCTTTATTAAATTATCAACTTTATCGGAAGCTTTAGTTGTGATAAGGACTAAATAGGTTTTATATTCGTTTAATAGTTTAAGTAAACGTTTCCACTAATTTAATTATTGTTTCTTACACTTGTGTTTCACCCATTATTGTTAGAAAATCTTACCCTTGTTGTAACATTATATTAGGTAATGTTAAATATTAATGCAGATTCAGAAAACAAAACGAGATATTAATTTTAAAATGTAAAATAAAAAAAATTGTAAATTATAAAATTAAGTTCCTGGCTGAGACAGACATCCATATTATAAAACCTGATATCGTAAGATGCGTAGTAACGGTGCACAGAAGTTGAAAAACTCGCGTAGTTGCTTCAAGTAATTCTCTCTCCTTGGCGAAATGTAGGGCGATACAGACGTCTCACGATCCGAAGAGCAAAAGGGATGCCTTTGTTTTAAAATTTTAATTATGTAAAAATTTATTATAATTTTATTTTTTGTTCGAAGAAATGTTGCTGCGCTAAGATACAACACCGGGCGAGATTCCAAATCCCAACCAACGCCAATCCAAAATGCAGAATGGCGAGATCTGAATCCGGAGCCATGTTTCTACCTTTCTTATTACAGTTCAGATAAGTTATAATTTTAGACATAAAGTGATGAAAAAAGCTAAATTTAACTTTCAAACTTTAACTGGTCACGGCATAATAATACAAGTTTCTATTTTTTGAAATGCGGGAAGTGTAAATTCTTTTGTGTGATGTAATAGCAAATTTTTTAATGTCGAATAGATAAATTAAAATGTATTTTAAATTAAGTAAAAGCATACTCATGTGGATATCATGTGCCATGCCACAGATTTTTTAATAATATAAAGTTCTTAAAAATTTATGTATGTAAAACAATTGAAACAATTGTAAAACATAAAGTAGCGTAAACGTTTCAGATGTAATTTTGCTTTATTTAAATTAAATTGGTTAAATTAATTATTGAATGCACCATTCTAAAATTCAAATAAATTCTTGACATTGCAGGTCAAATAACTAATAGTGTAACAAATTACTCCAATATTTACCATCGTAATTCATTAAGAATTATATCAATTTATCCACCACGTTACATTGTTCTTCCTACTGAAGTCATATGTTAAGTTTGCCAAAAGTTTTGTCTACTCCAAAGCTTAAAGTTCAACACAGTGCGACTGTCGAGGCCAGTATCGTAGGGTAACGAGCAATTTCTTGCACAAAACAATATATGTGTGAACATTCATAATATGCATTGCTTTGAAAGGTTTCTTATTTTGTGTTAGAGCTGTGTTCTAGCATAAAGATCTACAACTAACCACAAGTTTCTTATTTTGTGTTAGAGCTGAGTTCTAGCCTAAAGGTCTACAACTAACCACAAGTTTCTTATTTTGTGTTAGAGCTGTGTTCTAGCCTAAAGGTCTACAACTAACCACAAGTTTCTTATTTTGTGTTAGAGCTGAGTTCTAGCCTAAAGATCTACAACTAACCACAAGTTTCTTATTTTGTGTTAGAGCTGAGTTCTAGCCTAAAGGTCTACAACTAACCACAAGTTTCTTATTTTGTGTTAGAGCTGTGTTCTAGCACAAAGATCTACAACTAACCACAAGTTTCTTATTTTGTGTTAGATCTGTGTTCTAGCATAAAGATCTACAACTAACCATAAGTTTCTTATTTTGTGTTAGAGCTGAGTTCTAGCCTAAAGATCTACAACTAACCACAAGTTTCTTATTTTGTGTTAGAGCTGTGATCTAGCATAAAGATCTACAGCTAACCACAAGTTTCTTATTTTGTGTTAGAGCTGAGTTCTAGCATAAAGATCTATAACTAACCACAAGTTTCTTATTTTGTGTTAGAGCTGTGATCTAGCATAAAGATCTACCACTAACCACAAGTTTCTTATTTTGTGTTAGAGCTGAGTTCTAGCATAAAGATCTACCACTAACCACAAGTTTCTTATTTTGTGTTAGAGCTGAGTTCTAGCATAAAGATCTACCACTAACCACAAGTTTCTTATTTTGTGTTAGAGCTGAGTTCTAGCATAAAGATCTACAACTAACCACAAGTTTCTTATTTTGTGTTAGAGCTGAGTTCTAGCATAAAGATCTACCACTAACCACAATTTTCTTATTTTGTGTTAGAGCTGTGTTCTAGCCTAAAGATCTACAACTAACCACAAGTTTCTTATTTTGTGTTAGAGCTGAGTTCTAGCCTAAAGATCTACAACCAACCACAAGTTTCTTATTTTGTGTTAGAGCTGAGTTCTAGCATAAAGATCTACAACCAACCACAAGTTTCTTATTTTGTGTTAGAGCTGAGTTCTAGCCTAAAGATCTACCACTAACCACAAGTTTCTTATTTTGTGTTAGAGCTGAGTTCTAGCATAAAGATCTACCACTAACCACAAGTTTCTTATTTTGTGTTAGAGCTGAGTTCTAGCCTAAAGATCTACAACTAACCACAAGTTTCTTATTTTGTGTTAGAGCTGAGTTATAGTCTAAAGATCTACAACTAACCACAAGTTTCTTATTTTGTGTTAGAGCTGAGTTCTAGCCTAAAGATCTACACCTAACCACAAGTTTCTTATTTTGTGTTAGAGCTGAGTTCTAGCCTAAAGATCTACAACTAACCACAAGTTTCTTATTTTGTGTTAGAGCTGAGTTCTAGCCTAAAGATCTACAACTAACCTCAAGTTTCTTATTTTGTGTTAGAGCTTAGTTCTAGCCAAATATCTACAACTAACCACAAGTTTCTTATTTTGTGTTAGAGCTGAGTTCTAGCCTAAAGGTCTACAACTAACCACAAGTTTCTTATTTTGTGTTAGAGCTGAGTTCTAGCCTAAAGATCTACAACTAACCACAAGTTTCTTATTTTGTGTTAGAGCTGTGTTCTAGCATAAAGATCTACAACTAACCAAAAGTTTCTTATTTTGTGTTAGAGCTGAGTTCTAGCCAAAAGATCTACAACTAACCATAAGTTTCTTATTTTGTGTTAGAGATGAGTTCTAGCCTAAAGATCTACAACTAACCACAAGTTTCTTATTTTGTGTTAGAGCGGAGTTCTAGCCAAAAGATCTACAACTAACCACAAGTTTCTTATTTTGTGTTAGAGCTGAGTTCTAGCCTAAAGGTCTACAACTAACCACAAGTTTCTTATTTTGTGTTAGAGCGGAGTTCTAGCACAAAGATCTACAACTAACCACAAGTTTCTTATTTTGTGTTAGAGCTGAGTTCTAGCCTAAAGATCTACAACTAACAACAAGTTTCTTATTTTGTGCTAGAGCTGAGTTCTAGCCTAAAGATCTACAACTAACCACAAGTTTCTTATTTTGTGTTAGAGCTGAGTTCTAGCCTAAAGATCTACAACTAACCACAAGTTTCTTATTTTGTGTTAGAGCTGAGTTCTAGCCTAAAGATCTACAACTAACAACAAGTTTCTTATTTTGTGTTAGAGCTGTGTTCTAGCCTTAAGGTCTACAACTAACCACAAGTTTCTTATTTTGTGTTAGAGCTGAGTTCTAGCCTAAAGATCTACAACTAACCACAAGTTTCTTATTTTGTGTTAGAGCTGAGTTCTACCCTAAAGATCTACAACTAACCACAAGTTTCTTATTTTGTGTTAGAGCTGAGTTCTAGCCAAAAGATCTACAACTAACCTCAAGTTTCCTATTTTGTGTTAGAGCTGAGTTCTAGCCTAAAGATCTACAACTAACCACATGTTTCTTATTTTGTGTTAGAGCTGAGTTCTAGCCTAAAGATCTACAACTAACCACAAGTTTCTTATTTTGTGTTAGAGCTGAGTTCTAGCCTTAAGATCTACAACTAACCACAACTGATGTAACGTTTTTATATGTTAAACGTATTTTCTACATTAATCACCGAGCTTTAACGTACAGGAAATGTAAATATTATTACTGTGTGTTATTTGTCTTAGGTTTACCGTTAACCGTAGAGGACTCGCGCTAATAACCGTTACACCAGAGCTCGCGCGAGGTAATTTTTTACCCCAACTAGTTTTCAGGTCAATATCAGTAAAATATTTAATGTTATAAATAAAAAAATTATTTAAACATATTTTGTTATACTATAAAAGATATGAATAAACTCATGCATTATTATTTCCTTCTTTATACGTCAAAACACTCTTCACATACTTTAACTAAATGGTCTTTACAAACACTTTTCCCACAATTAGTACAACATTTATTGTTTTTTGTTTAAGTTCTTAGGCCAAAAATCTCACCTGTAATTAAAATGTTTGTTTGTAATATTGCCAAATATAAATATATAGCCTATATTGTAAATAAACGATTTTTGTTACAATAATCATGAAAACAAAATATTTCAGAAACAAGAATAGTTTACAAACACAATATATATCAAAACGTAATACTGTACTTGCAAGAGAAAATAGAATCTGTGTTTTGACATTATACACGTTACTATATGCAAACCCGTCCTGTCTGTTGTCCATATATCTGGGGTTTTTGTACGAAGACATCATTGCTCCACAAATATACAATACCCCAATCAATGCTTTAATTCCTTTAAAAGAAGTTTCATTTGCGTCTCTCTCTCTTGTAAAGTTACAAATATAAAATTTTTGTTCTCTCTTATCGCCATGACACAATATATACGTAGATAATTTAAAATAGATGATTAAATTTATAAATTAAAACGAACTTCAGCGATAAATTCCTCACAAAGTAAGAAACATAGTAAAATTCACTCACAGCAATCTTGCAAAAAATGAAAATAAATTTATGTGATAGAAAAGTTGCGAAACACAATTTGATATAATCTTCACTAATAAAAACTTCGCAAAATACAAATAGAAATAGACTTCCCTTATAAAAACTTCGCAAAATACAAATAGAAATAGACTTCCCTTATAAAAACTTCGCAAAATACAAATAGAAATAGACTTCTCTTATAAAACCTAGCAAAATACGAATAAAAACTAACTCCACTTATATAAGCCTCGCAAAAATACAAATAGAAATAGACTTCACTAGGAGGGACTAGTATTGATAGGTGAGGACTCCGCGGGGTAAAAACTTTCCCAGCTGTTGCAACAATAACTTCAAACCGGTATAAGTAAACAAAAACTGTCAAACTAGAGGTCATGCGAAACGAGGCGAGCTCTGACCTTGAACGAGAAAACAGTTATACAACTGGTTTTGGAGTGGTGGGGCGGCAGGTCGTCAGTCTGCTGCTTTCACCCGCCGGTTTCACATCGTAAATACGCGTCGTGCTAAACATCTAGTCTTACTTGTTTTGATTAGTTAGTGTTTAATAGAAAAAAAGTGTATTAACTTCTAGTTAAGTTTAATTTTTAGTGTAGTATACTGTTTGGTTTAACTAGTTCGTTAACTGTTTTCCATTAAGTGTGACGTTAAAATGACTGTCAACAGGCCAAACAATAAGGTCGGTGGTAAAATTATACATAGCCAAGCAAGAGAAATAATTTTTAATTTGCACAATTTTATGAAAAGAGAAGCTGAAGAAGGACCAATATTATTGAAACAAGTTCAACAACGTGTTGCGAATGCTGCGGAAGTGTCCAAGACAACTGTGAAACGAATTTTGAGTGAACATAGAACCGCGCCAGCAACAGGACCTCGCTTTTCAACGCCAAGGAAAACATGGAATAAAAAAAAATAAAAAAAACCTCTTATGACGACTTCGACAAGACTGTTATTAGGCGGACTGTACATGAGTTCCACAAGATGGATGGACAACGCCCTACGCTAAAAACGTTGCTTCCAGTATTGAAAGAAAAAACTGGGTGTAGGGGAGGCATATGGGCTCTGAGACAAGTTCTTAAGGAACTAAACTTCAAATAGAGGAAATCTGCAGATAACAGAAAGCTGCTAACGGAAAAGCATGAAATAAGAGAACAGAGGGTCCGTTTTCTTAGGCAAATAAAACGCTATAGGGAGGAAGGTCGACCCATTATTTACACAGATGAGACATACGTGCATGCTTCCCATACTAAACCCCAATCGTGGTCAGACGGTAGTAACAAAGGCCTTTTAACTCCAATTTCTAAGGGTCAGTATGCAATAATAGTCCATGCAGGAAATGAGAATGGGTTTGTAAATAATGCTTTGCTTATTTTCAAGTCGGGTCAAAAGTCAGGTGATTACCACGACTCCATGAATTATAAAAACTACAAAACGTGGCTAAGAGAAAAACTCATCCCAAACTTACCTCCAAAATCAGTGATCGTTATAGATAATGCATCATATCACAACAAGCAAGTAAATCCGGCCCCAACTAGCAACTCCAAAAAAGCAGACATAGTGCAGTGGTTAGTAAATCACAACATCCCCTTCCACGACAGCATGTTAAAAACAGAACTGTACCAACTTGTAAAATTTAACAAGAACCCTCACAAAACCTTCGAAATCGATGGTCTCCTTGCTGAACACGGCCACTCTGTCTTACGCCTTCCTCCTTACCATCCCGACCTGAACCCCATAGAAATGATATGATCCCTCATAAAAAACCACGTTGCCCTAAAGAATGTGTGTTTCAATATAAATGACTGTATCCAACTTGTACAAGAAAACGTTCGAGACATTACACCAGCGGAATGGGCAGCGGAATGGACAAAGAGATGCCAGCACGCTCGAGACGTTGAACAGAAGTATATGGAATACGAAATATCACTTGATGTCATCACAGACAGATTCATCATTAATGTTGATGGGGACAGTAGTGATGACGACAATAGTGACAGTGAGCAGTCTAGCCACGGAGAAGAAAGTGACGGGGAAATGAGTGGTGTGGAAGAACTTCATTAACAAGGCCTAATGTAAGAATTAAGTAACGTCTTATGTGTCTATTTA